>QLNU02015360.1:71887292-71932961 GCA_006491805.2 Dysdera silvatica
AACATTAGCTAAAGCAGAAACTGTCTAACGTGGAAACGGAAAGAACTATTTAGCCCCATCAAAGGGAAAACTGCATAAAACAGAAAATCTCTTACATGAAGAAAATTTTCTCAGCGGAAAAAAGAATGAGGGTTGGAATACAATACAAATAACGAAGTTGGGAGGACACACAAAAGGCATTTTACAGATACAGAATGCCCTTACCCGACCTTGCCCACCATGTTGCACACGATCCTTCTAAAATAAAATGTTCATTATTTACCAGAACGAAATGTCACTCATGTCCACTTTATCAATTCATGAATAAACTTACAGCAAGGTGTAGTACAAATTGTCATCCATTGTTAGGTCTGTATCCAGAGGAGCACCCGAAGTTCCCATTTGTATATAATGCTTTAATTTTTATATTAAAACAAATCTTAATTGTTAAAATAAGTTTTGGCTCATCAGAAAAAATGCTTGTTTAGTTTCATGTTATTTATTGAAAAGAAATTTTAATTGTTCCTGGCTTTCCACCTTGTTATAATATTCAGTAGCTTTTTGAGAAGATCCCTTAAAAAAAGCAAAAAAATCATGCCATAGAAGGAATTATTTTGAAAACAATTAATATTTAGGAGGGGGGGGGAAATTTCGGGTTTGCGTGGAGCACGATTTGAGCTAGATCTCTGCATGTAGTATACCTGAAGCCAACTGGATTTTTGTGAAATGTGACTACAATAAAAAGATAAGGAAATTTAAAAATACTAGCAGCAATCCCAAGTTTTTGCGTTTGGCAATATTTTTGTTCTTAAACACATTAATAGTATTACCAATATTTTTGAATGTATCATTGGTGGAATATTCCCTGAGTAATAAATCCCTATAGAATTTCTTACAGTAAAACAAAAATTATTATTAGCCTTATCTATAATGGTAATAATAAATTTATCTTTTCTTTCTGTGTAAGTCCACTGCCCTGCGATGGCATAGTGGTAATACATATATCTATCAAAATTTTTGGAGTAATACTGACAAAGGACTGGAATTGGAATAGGCAGATAAAAAAAGATAGAAATGAAAATAAGTTTGGGAATGGGGATTTTAAGGAAATTGTCGCGAGCGGTCCTCAGAGATATATTACTGGGTTTATATTATCCATTTATATACAGCCACTTGACCTATTGAAAGAGCATTTGGGGCAGTCTAAATGAAAATAATACCAGGACAATTAAATCACTGTAAATTAAATTTATAAAAATAATTGAAAAAAAAAAAAGTTTAAATCAAATTACACTATTTAGTAAATATGGTATTCTACCAATAGATAAGATATATGATTATAGTATACTAAAAATAATGTTCAAAAGAATAAAAGAAAACAAAGATATGGACATCATTGAATTTATAGGATATGACAATAGTTGTGCTTCTAGAAGAAAAGGTGAATATGAACTTCCAAAAATTAGAACTGAATTGTACATAAATGAAATTGAATATTCGTGTATAAAATATTAGAATAAAATACCAAATAGTCTCAAGGGCATCAATGATACCAAATTATTTAAAAAGAAACTGATAGCATGTTTACTAAAAGAAGATATTGCACTAATAAACTGTTAGTCCTTAGCCTATGAAATCTTATGATTTTTACTGAGGACCGACCCGTCAAAATGGAATGTGTTCGTTTTGTAGTTTTCATTTTTGAGATATTTTTGTGTTTATATTTGTAATTAAGATGAGAAGTTGCTACAACCATTGTGACAAATAAATAAAACTATTGATTGATTGATCATGTCATTAGCTTGAGGGGAATTTTCATTAATTTATTCGCTAGGGATCCAAGAACATGAAAGGAAGTTATAGAATATGACCGATGGCTTTATGTGACCTGCAATCTGTGATACATTTATATAAAACTAAACTTACGTCTTGATATAGCATGAGCCTCGCTGTCGTTGCACTGTAAAACAAACGCACAAAAATTTGCTATGAGTCAACCCAAGTCCAGTGGGCCTAAAAAGTTATTGTGATAATCACTTTGATTTTCAATTTCCAAGCATATGATTTTAAATTTTTCTTTTATATTCAAATTCTGAAAGTTTGTGCTAATATTATATATTTTCCATTTATTTCACTACTTTGAAATTTGTCCTTTTGTGAAAGAGAGAGAGAGAGAGAGAAAGGGTTCTCCTTATCGAAAAATAATCTAAAATTTTATTTCAAAACCCATGGAAAACAATAATAAAGGTGTTATTTGTTCTCTAGAGTTCTTAAAGCATATTGTATCTATTTTATGGTCAAACAGGAAATTTTACTTGAATTTTCAAGCAACGTTGTTATTTTTTTTTTCAGATGTTTGGGCTATTTTAAAATACTAACATTTGAACATACTTTAATGAAATAGCTAATTTTTATATTGTTATTATTTTAGGAATTACAACATATAACCATCCAATGCAATTAAGTGCAGAGCAGCTTGGTCAAGAAACACTGTATGTAGCAATTTTTTGTAAGATATTATTACCCTTCTTAGGGTTAACACAATGCCGAATGGTTAACACAGGAAGCCACCTGGGCTTTTTTTTTTGTAATTTTTCATGGGGAATTTTTGTAGATAGTAATTTCTGACACCCACATGTAAAAGCTCTAGTCTGAGCTGAACTGTGGATGTCAGAAATTTCTATCAATAAACATTTAATTGTGTAATGTTCATTTTTTTTAACTGCTAGGGACTAACTATTTAGCTATTAGTCTTCAAGCTTTAAACTGTTTCTGAACAATATCGTAAACAGTGTTTAGTGTATTGCATATGTCAAGATGACCCACTGTCATAGATTGTATGCTGTTACACAAATTGCAATCTGGAGTTTCAATCTGTCTAAATCTCAATAGATATGCCTGCAGGTAATCGTGTCTCCATAATATTCGGAAGCTCGCCATGGCAACAGCTTTGAGGGTATCTGAGATTAATGATTTCAGGTGAAATAAAACCTCCCAACTTATATTTGAATCACTATTTGAAATATCCAATTCCTTGTTTTTATTAGAATAGAGGTATATAAAAAATCTTGTAGAATGTATATATCAGGACCCCACATCAGGCCCCGCCTTCTATTACTCATCTCTTGGCCAACTGATCAGCCATTTCATTACCTTTTAGGCTACTATATGCAGTGATCTATTGTTGCTGACCATGTCCTCCATAACTTTCAGAATAAATCTACATAATTGTGTGATATCTATTTTAAATTTGATATGTGAATATTTTCGTACTGTTTTTAATTTCACAAAAAATAGGAACATCTATGCTTATATCTTTACTTTTGAAAATGTTTGTAGAAGTATGCAAAGGAATAAAATATAATTTTGAATCTATTTATACAATCTTGGCACACCTTTTTATCCGAATTTACACTAAAGAGCAATTGAATTAGAGATTACCGTCTAGTAACATGTGGCACCACCTTTCACCCTGAGGATGGCAGTGATTCATCTCGGCATGGACTTGACAAGACATTCGAAGTGTTGGGAAGACGTACGGATCCATGACCCCTAAAGAATCTCTTACAGTTCACAAAGATTTGATGGGGTGAAGTCAGAGGCTTGAACTTCTCTATTGATGGCATCCCAAATGTGCTCAATGAGATTGAGGTCAGGTGACCTTGCTTGACAGGGAAGCAGTTCACATCTGTGGAGTGTTCATCCAACCATTCAGATACAATTTAGGAGTGATGATATGATGCATTGCCTTCTTAAAGAAAAAGGTCTCCAGCGGGATGTTGAAGATGAATGAACGGGAGCACATGGTCGTCAAGGGTAACCCATCAACATTGACCCGAAAGGGACGGTATCACACATAGCATAGGTTCCATTCCAGTATACATGAACAGTCCCCAGATGATAATACCACCTTCACCAGCTTGCAAAATACCCTGCGAGCAAAATGGGTCCATTGCTTCATGTGATTTGCACTGTACGTGTATCTTGCCCTCGGGAGCAGTCCAAGCATACCTCCATTGGGGATGAAGAGAAGCACAAGATCTTCCGACTACCCAAAAATGTTGAAAAAGATTATATATATAATATCATCATCCATTTTCAATCCACTGTAAGATGGAGGTCTCTCTGTTACCACACATACCGTAGTACGGTGAAAGAAATACAAAGGGAGTTTCCTTAAGCTCACCACATTGGCCAGACAGGTTAGCACGCTGGACCTACAGTTCAACGAAAATTCGGAACTTTGGTCACCACAACCAAAGTCATAGCGCCAAGGCTGGACTCATTGTGTCACCTTCTTACAGGGTAACCGAAAGCACTGCTTCTTCGAAGCAGCGCTCTACCGAGTGCCGCTATTCTTAGCAGAGGATGGCTATGAGAATAATATATATATAGTATTTACTGTTAAATAAACAAAACAATTACCTCCCCCCTACAGATATAGCTACAGATGGACCCTCCAGTTTCACAGCAAGTTTGAGAGTCCAACAATATGGTCAATTGTAAATTGGGTTCAAGGTAAGAAACACCCAGGAAAATGCCCCGGTTTCTTCTCTGTGGCACTTAAAATGAAAAGGGAAAAGGCAAGTTCCCTGAATCTGTGGTTCTGGTGCTCAATCGACCGAACAATATACCACAGATGTGGAAACGGAAATAACTGTTAACAAAATGGGCAGTTATAATCACAAATTTTTCCGACCAACAAAAGCAAAAACGTCTATATTTTTCTCTAAGTGACCCTCGATTTTGCAAACGTCATAAAATTTTCCAATTGTCTAAAGTTGAAGAGTAAAAAAAAGTTATTCCACCTCCCCACTGAAATAATCTAGATTTTTACCAAGTTTGCAATTGAAATTGCATGAATTTCCAACTACCCAAAGAATTAATTATTCATCGCTTTGTTTTTCTGAGTTTAACTGGATTTTCACCAACTTAAGACTTGATCTTTCCGTCCCCTTTTACAACAGTCTTTGATTTTACCATGTTTGGCGCAGTATAGCCCAGATGCTCTTGCGCCATAAAAAAGCCAAACAAACAAACAAATTTTCCGTCCCCCCCCCTATAAAGCCGGCCCTGCCTGCCATCAGCATGTACAAACACAAATCTTATCTCATCGATCCAGCTGACATTTTTCCACATTTATAGGGTCCAGTGGTGATGTTCCCATGCGCATGCTAATCTTTTCACCTGATGATGTGGAATTAGCAGAAATACCTTTGTTGGATGATGGCTTCTGTATCCCACAGCAAGGAGATGGTTCTGAATAGTGTAGTTGCTTACACATTATTATGCATCAGCATTAAATTACCGAGTGATCTGTTGCATTGTAGCCCGTCTATCTGCTGTTACAATGCAAGCTAGCTGAAGTTGATCCTGCTCATCCACACACAATTGTCCATGGCTGTTTACCCTGGCAGGGATGGTTTTACCAGAATGGATATGCGATGCACCCCTGAAAATCCCAGGACCTGCATGACTTCCAAGATGGGATGAGCCATTTGTCAGGCCTCAACAATTTTCCCATGATCAACTGCGCTTAGATTATTCATCTTACCCATACTGCATTCAGCTATTACTGATACTGTTAGCCTCACTCCTTATATCGTCGAATAACTGCTTATGCCATTTCCTTACCATTTACAGACCCGCCCACAACACCAAATTTGCATACAACCAGCTGTAATTCAATTGCTCTTCAATGTATATTGATGAACAAAATGAATATATTGCATTGCATTGTCAGATTTGTTCAATATATTGCATTGTGAAATTCTTCAATATATTACATTGTTGAACATATTGCATTGCAAGTCAGAAATTTGTAATGGTAAAAACGGGAATTTTATTGATTTTATTATTGGTACTGCTTGTGCGATAAAACACTCCATTTGAGCACAGCGGTTAAGGTAACATTAGCAAATTATAAAAAAATATAATAAGTACTACTTTATGGATGTGCAAATGCAATGTTGACACATGTTTTAGTAGCTTACGGTGATCACAGTAGTTGGGTATTCCGAAAGTTAAAGGTTTCTTATGAATGCCAGTAAGTTTTGAATTTCTAATTACTTTAATAGATGAAATTCATAATAAGTTATAAATTATAGAAAGGTGTTACTATGAAAAAGGTAGAAACCATTCATTTTTATTTATTAGTACAATGAAACCTGCTAAGTTGGTCATCTGCCTATCTTGAACGCTTATATACAATGAACCATAAAAGCTTACGTAATAACAAGGGTCAATAGATTTCAAACTTGGGAACCTGCCTATCATCTACATTAATAAAAATATTATTGGAATTTAATACAAAGTATGAAAACAATAACCCATATCCCTTTATAAATTAACCATTGTTCAACCATTGTGCCCTTTTCTTTTCCTCTCAGCAATTTGAAACTGATTCCTTTCAATGCAATTGAATGAAATTCATTTGCTATTGTTTCAATATGCAATAGAATAGAAATAAAGATAATAAGAAAAAAAAGATAAATTTTAAAATTTTCTACCAAAAATAGTCAAGAATTTTTTATAATGCACATCTGTGAAAATTTGTAGTTGCTTTTTAAACTAAATATATCTTAATAAATTGGTTATTTCAATTTAAAAAATTTGTCTGTTATTCGTAAATAAGTAACCATAAAATCTTTCTAAAGAATTTCAGTCATAAGTTTTAGTACATGTGAAAAAAAAAGTGTAAGATATTTCTCTGTTCTATACTATAATTTTTTTTTCTTTTCTTCAGTCTACAACGACTTGGAGAAATAGGCATTGCTTTCGTATTTTTGATTGGTTTGTCGCTGATTCCATCATCATCTGCCTTATACTTAGTAAGGGAATGTTCAATGGAGGAGAAACGTGTCCAAATGGCATCTGGGGTAGGACCGTGGTTGTATTGGGGGGCTCATTTAATTTGGGACCTCAGTTCACTTTTTATTACTGCATCACTTGCATCAACTGTGATTTACCTGTTTGCCCTTCCACCATTTGTTCATCGGTTAAATTTTGCAGCTGTTATCTCCCTTTTGATATGCTTTGGGTAAGTATTAGAAATTATTATTTTTTAATAAATGCACAAATTATTATTTCAAAGTCATTATTATTGTGTTAAGGATAAAAGAGAGGGAAGTAGCAATTAGATTTAACCATTTTTTCATAAATATAGCTGAACAAATAATAAATAAGGATAAAAATCAAAAAGATGGATTGAATATTTATAATAATGGTAATGTATATGGGAGAAATTACATTAAAAGAGATTGAAAAGAATTAAAAAATATAAAGGAAAGTAAGGTGGCAAGAATGGATGAATTGAAGCCAAAAATAATAAAATTATGATGGAATGAATTATTACATCCTCTGTACGCCATATACAACAGAATAATAGAGACAGCCATATTTCCTAAAAATTTTAAAATTTTAAAGGTGGTAACAATATGCAAAAAGAGTAATAAGACAGATATAAATTTATAGACCAATATATCAAGTATTTCTGTATTTTCTAAAATATTGGAAAATATTTTTTTAATAGGATAATAGATTATGAAACAACAATATTAATCAACGTTTATTGGCGTAGTGATACCAGCGCCGATGTTATGGCGTGATTAGATGGTGAAACGTTCGAAAAATAATGTTTTCTGCGTTCAGTGGGGTCTGAACTCACGACCTTCCGGACTTGCGAAGAGAATCCGTCACTTGCGGACGGATTCTCTGGAAGGTCGTGGGTTCAGGTCCCACCGAACGCAGAAATATTTATTTTCTTTCGAACGTTTCACCATCTAATCACGCCATACCATCGGCGTTGGTATCACTACGCCAATAAACGTTGATTGATTGACATTGTTGTTTGATTTAATCTGCGTAGTGTTCGATTTATATAAATAATAGATTATCTTGGAAAAAATAATAAAATATCAAAAACTCAATATGATTTTGTAAAAGATAAATCAATTGAAGATATTTTACTGAAAACAACTGACATGATTCAAAAAAAGATAGAAAATAATGAATATGTATTTGGATAATTCTTCGATTTATTAAAGGTATTTGATGTTATAAACAAAGAAAAACTTCTGAAAAAAATCGAGGGATATGGAATCAGAGGAAATGTACTAGCCCTATATGTAGTTTAAGAATCTAAGGTATATTTAAAATACATGTCTTACATTATATTTATTGTAATTGTTGTGTTTGGGGGTGATTTATATTATAAATTGGTTCTTTTAAGCTAAATTTGAATTGTGTGTTTTTATCAATTTTTTTTTCTTTTAAATTGTGACAGGTTTATTTGTATTGCGGGTTCGTATCATAGGAATCACTGAAAAAAGTGCCAACAGAAAAAGGGGCCGCAGAGAAAAGCGCTGATGGAAAAAATAGTCCCGGGAAAATTGACCGACGAAAGGTTGGATGCATGTGAAATTATAGTGCTACCGTGAATATACTGCGAGCGTTAGGCCTTATAATGTGAAGCAATATAATGGGAGTGTTAGGCCTAACGAAAAGCAATATGCAAGCGAGCATACATATGTAACATATAAAAATATAGTGTTGGTTGGTGGCATTGTTTCTTGTTTTCAATTCATAGTAACTTATAAGTGTAAAAACAATGGAATAGACTCCCATGTGGGGGGGACAGACCTTGTTTCCGGCCTGTTCGTCTTCTAATTGGCACCCCATCATTAGCCATGTTCTGCACACGCCTATGCATATCAGACCATGGAGTTATGCCATATAAAAGAAATATTTTACTATTAAAATATATAGGAATGAATCGGGGCATAAGCAAAACGACGTATATCTTTTTGGGTCTAACGTTCGCATTATTCTGCTTCTTGTAAGGTCTAATGCTTGCTTTCGTATTGCTTCTTGTTAGGCCTAACACTCACATTATAAGTCCTATCCAACCTTTCGTCAGCCCTTTTTTCCTGGGATCTTTTTTCTGCTTGCGGCTTTTTTCCCGCGGCGCATTTTTCCGTTTACCATGTCATAGTACGATCAACTAGTAGATCAGTTTTTCTTTTTATTATCTAGAACTGGATTTTATTTGTATCTTAATCAACAAAGTATACGATGTTCTTACTTTGGATTTGTGAACTTTTATCAGTTTATGACATTTCATTGTTTTTATTTACTAAAGGGGATTGTGCCACCTACGCGTCGGTCAGATGGTGGGTGCGTGTGAGGCTCATTTTGTCTTTTCTCCCATCTCGGCACGTTGTATGGAATTTGTGATATGTTTTTACATTGTGTATGATGTTTTCCGAGTAAAAAAAGGAGTAATTTAACCCCACCGTATCCAAAAAATTTCATATGTTTATATCTTTTTTATCCATTTACATGTGATTATTTTTAAGTACTTAATAATACTATCAAATTTGTTAGATATAATTCCCATGCCTAATTCTTATTTATGAAAATTAATATTATATATTGGTTAGGTTTCGGCATTTCTATTAGGGATGTGCTGTATATTTAGAAAAATATCATCGATTTAAAATCTATCTTTTTACTTCTTCTGCAGCAACATCGAGTTTTAAAACTTACTTGGGGAGAAGAGGGCTCAAATATATTTTGTACATTTATACATTACAATATGTGTAAAATTGCAATTTATTTCAAATTATTAGAGGGGCACAGGCCCTATATAATTCTATACCTTGGTCTTTGGAATGCTTGATTAGAATTGAAGTGTCCTAAATATTGCCCACAAACGTTTTAATAGATCAACAAAGAGAATCATCCATATTAAAATTTCTGGGCAATAATGTTAATTGATAGTCCATATTCTATGATTTGCACATTTTTTGCACATGATGCCTGATAGTATTTAGGATATATTGCTTTTATACAGAATAATGATAATGGGAGATATTAAAATATTTCTTGATATGAGATGATTGTTTATTTGAACAGTAATTTGTCTTAGTAAAAAAATCCTCAATTACTAAACTTTTTCTTTAGAATTTTCTACACTAAGTTAAGAAATCTTGCCCTTTTTTTGCTCATTAAATCCAAAATCCGTAAGTTTTGTTCATGAAAAATGTTTCAATTGTATATATTGCAATTAATCATTATACCAAACAAAATTTATATTTTCATTACAAAATCCAGAAATCCACTAAATACAGACTCGTCATGAATGTGTGATATTGTACTTAAGTAATATAGCGTGTGTTCTTTAATATTATATCCAAACAAGATATATATATAAATTGTAAAAAATGTCACAAATCTCTTTAAAAATGGGTAGATAAATTTAATTTAGTGTATATTTTAAGACCCCTTTATGCCACTTATTGTTTTACCTTCATTTCTTTTATTACCTATATATACATGTTATTTAATATTTTCATTGTGTTTGTAATAAAAACAAAAACAAGAAATGTGCTAAAACAAAAAACTAATTTTATTTTATTGTTAATCTTTTTTATATTAACTGCATATTAGTCTGAATAAACATATTAATAAAATATTTATAACATCTATCTGCACTTTAGTTAATTTCTATTGTAAAAAGTTTTGTTATAATAATATGAGAAATTTGTTTTACAGTTGGGCATCGATACCGCTGATGTATGTCTCTTCTCGTTTTTTTAAAGAAGGAAGTCTTGCTTTCATGGTGCTTTTCACAACAAATCTTTTTATTGGTCTTATTGTCCTTCTTGTTGTTATTTCTCTCCACATGCTTAATATTTCTAGTGTGAGTAATTTCAATGTCAGTTATGTAATTTTGTTATGTCTAAGCAGCCAAACGTAATTTATCAATCAAGTGTCTCATGAATGTTTAGCTAATTGATTTTGGAATGCAAAAACAAATTCATCTTTTGTTTGATATTACTTTTTATCCCCACCACTATTGTCCCCAATATGACATATTGTAATTTCTTATAACCAAAATTTATCTTTAAAATTTTGTCTACATTTTTTATGCTTTTCACAATAGGATAACAATTAATAATGCATGTAATTTTTCAGAATGCAGAACAAGCATTAGTTGTTGTTAAGCGACTTGCTCTTGTATTTCCTCAGTGGAGTTTACTTGGAGGTTTAACTTCTTTAGCTCAGAATCAACTTCAAAGCGATATTTTTTATCTATTTGGACAAGACACCTATGTTAATCCCTTCAGCTGGGCTTTACTCTTGCCAAATTATATTGTGCTTCTTGTGGAAGGTGCATTCTTCTATTTATTGAATATTGGCTTCGAACTCAATATTTTCACTTCTCTAATGATTTATTGGAGGTAAGTACACGAAATTAAAACTTTCATATTTAATTACTGAATTTTTTCTTTTTATGTTATAAAATCTTTTTTAGTCAAGTTTAATTGTACCATTTTAAAATAGCTGTAATGCTTTGGAAAAATTTTATATTGTAAATGCAAATTCCATGCCCTGAGGTAATGCAGTGATACAGTATTCTCTTAGTGTCCCATTAACTGGGCTCGGCTCTCAACCTTTGAGATTGGATTTTTACGGAAAATTTTATATCTACTGCTCATCTATGTTCTAGTGATAGCGCATTTGTATATTGCGTCATTAGCCTTAGTTCAACTCCCAATGATATGGGGCAGTTCAAGTATTATCTAATCATCTTTGGGGAAGTGGGGGGTGGTTGTCCATATTCAATTGATATTAAAGTTTCATTTTTGAAAAATCATTTTACAAATTAAGGTAAATAATTCACAACAGTAGATTATACAGTCGATGTAATGAGAAACTGATGAGAAATAATTATTGGCTCACCTTGAGTGGCCCATGAAAAAAGGAATATTTCTTAAAAATCAATATTTAATATTACCTCTCCTTTTGACTCAATCATACTGATGTGATGCTGGGGCCACTAGCGGATACAATGGGGCAATTTCCCCCCACCTCTTGAGCTGGAATTATGTCATAGAAAATGAAATTAAAAGTACCGGACATCTGGCTAAACATAGGAATCGGAAACAAATCTCCCCGCCCTTTAAACATGGTGTCTACTCATCTGGAAAACCTGGAAAAGTGCGGGAAGTTTTTTCTGACTGTAAAAGTCAGGGAAATTTTAAAGTCATTGTTATAATAAATAACTTATTAAAATAATTTTCCTGAACTGTGCTTTTCATACCACATTACCTACTGAAAAATTTGAAAAACTTGTACTTTTGACTAAACTTCTTCCAAAAGTTACCATTTTGCACCAAAACTAATATAATTTATATAAAATTATTAAGCCTATATATTTCTCAGGAGAAAATGTTTGCCAAATATGTAACTAAAACTTGAAAAAAAGAAAGTATTTTTAGCTAAACTATTTAATCTGTAAGGGATTTTGCTAATACCAATCTCCTTTTTGTTATATGTAGTCATACACATTTTAAATGAAATAGAAGATGAAGCATCAGCTTTGCGATTATATAGTTAAACTTTTATAATGAACTCAATTCATTAAAAGAGTTTAAATATACAATTGCAAAGCTGATTTGTCATCAAAAGCAGAATGGAAATGTTGCTGTAAATATTTAATTAGTGCAAGTTTTTAGTGTAAAGAAATACACTTTTTAATACAGCTTTTGAATTTGTAAATTCACTATAATTTAATTATAAATGGCTTTGGGGTTTGCGTTAATCGATTTCCTGGCCTTGAAATTTATTGTGATTGCGCAAATTTTAGTGCATTGCATGTTGTTTACTGTAATTAGTAACTGGTAATCGATTAAGATTTGGTCTGGAAACCTGGAAAAGTCAGGGAAGTTTGAAATAGAATTTGGGTAGACACCTTGTTTAACGATTTCTGTATCTGCGCTTGGCTTTGGCATCGATGAGACTAATGTTTGAAAAATATCGATTTTGATTTCTGACCAACCAACGTGGATAGAACCCTTTAGGTTTTCTATTATCATGCATTGCCAACCATTTACATAAACTCAGTGAGTCAAGATGCTCCATAGGTTTTTGACCAGATTCGTATCTGGACTAATCGAAGGCCACTCAAAAATCTCAAGTTCCTTCTTAGTAAACCACCTTTTGGTGAGGTTGAATGTGTATATTGACGCATTGTCCTGTTGGAAAATGAAATCAACTCCTATTAAATCCTGAACATGCTTGAGCAATGATATTTTAAGTATATTGACATAGTCTTGAGATTCCATATAAGAAATGATCCATGCCCGCAACAATTTCCTTAGATACGAAAAAGCTCACCAAATCATGACAGACTCACCACCGAAGTTTCGACTCATTCAAATTTCTGGATGTTTTCTCAAATCATGCCAATAACATTGGAATCCATTGGGACCATCAAAATTAAATTTCTTTTCATCACTGAAAAGAATTTTGTCCCAATTTTGGAACGTTGCATATATTTTAGCCCATTTTAATCTTACTTCTTTCTTTACTTTGGTCAATGCTGGCTTGCTTTGTCTCTTAGAAAATCATAAGTGATCACAGGAAGATAAAACCTGCTACTATCAGCAAATTCCAACTGACAATGGTAATTCTGCTTTGATTTCAGAGGCAAACTTTTTTTTTTTGAAGATCCATGCCGAATAATACGATGCTCGTCTCATTCATTCAATATCTGTTTTCTACCACTTCTCTCTTTGTGCTCTAACTAGTACATAATTTTATAAACTGATTCACCATATTCAATGACCTATGGATTTGCAATTTTCTGATTAGATAATTTACAATCCTTGTAGATTTGAATTTTAATCTTTCCTTCCACATCCAACGATTTTGAAAGAGGCATTTTGGATGTTTCCTCGAAAACAATGAAACATTTAGTTAAACCTTATGTATTCTGAGATAAAATAAACAACACGTTGTCCAATAAATATTACCAAAATCAATATTTAATTTTCTATGTTATTTTTGCAATAAAAAATTCTTTTTCAGTAAACTGCACGTATATTTTTTTGCATGAAATATTACGATTTTGCAACAATAAAAATTTATTGAAAGAGAAATTAGTATCCCACTGGATACGCAAATTGTCAAATAATTGAAAAGGCATTTCCATTTTATATTTCAAAGAGGGCATATAATCAATTACATGAGTGAACCTATATTTATTTCGCTAGCTGTAAAAACATACTACCTATGTGGTATCCCATTCTGACATCATTTTCAATGTTACTCAATTTTCTTCAATTTGTTATGCTATTGCTATTTGTCTACTACACCCATCCACTGTATTCCACTATCTTGTGGTTGTGCACTTAGTAGCAGTAGTGTAATATGCAAATTATGATTCATAGAGGTGTTCGAACAATCATTGGTAAATAATTTGTATGTGTATATATATGGTGCATCTCAAAAGTTTCGTCATGAAGGGTATCTTTCTTTTAAGGAGAAATTAAAATACAAGTAATAGATATTAAATGTATCCAATTTATTATGTAACAAGTACTGTTTGTGTACAGAGTGTTTGTAAACTGTTTTGACAAAACAAAAGAGGTTATAGCACCCATCACGATGAACAATATTAGCCTGGAACTTATAATGGCAAACCACTCACAGTGCCAGTTCTAAAACCATCTAACATGCAGAAATAGTGACAACTAGTGTATGAGAAACTCCAGATACAACTTAGGTCAGCTAATCAAGTGTGTAGATGATTAAGACATCACATTTTTTTGCTTCTCATGCCTTGGTTTTCACTAATTATGCGTGTTGGATAGTTCATGAAGACCCAGTATGTAAATTTACAGCTGCTTACATTTACTTAATGCAGGGATTGAAAAATCCCTTGAGATATTAGGAGCCAGGCTAGAAAATTTAGGAGCCAGAAAAAATGGCCCAATCTAATTTTATGAACAAAATAGCACTAATAAGATCATACCAAGTACATAAATATACAATTTGTACACACTTTATACATCACATTTATATCCTTCGACATGTCTCACAGCTTTTGTTCTAAAATACCAATAGTCAACAGCTTTATCAGAATTGAAGTTCTTTAAATAAAGTCCATTCAAATTTATCAATAAATTTTGCAAACTGTCTACTTCCAATCTGTTTCTTAATTTACTTTTTATCAGGTTCATGTGAGAAAATCTCTCTCTCTCTCTCTCTCTCGCATGATGCTATGGAAACTGGTGTAACAGCTACTATCTTGAATAGAGAAAAACTTGGAAACCTGTTTTTCATATCTTTAGTTTTTCCAACAATTGTTCAATGTTAAAATTTTTTCCAAGTGTTTTTAGATCAAACCACTCTGTTAGGATATCATTAAGAAATTCTTATCTTTACTACTTAGAAACTTTCTATAATGTAAGCCTAACGTTTTTATTTTACTTTCTCCATAATTAAATAAATCTGTACCATCCGGCCATTGAAGTGTGTCAAGTACGGCAGCAGTATCAGTAATTGTTGAAGTTTCTTAGAATCTCTCATTTAAAAATTGAATGCCATCTTCTTCCGGCATATTTTGCTTGTCATTTTCAAGAGCATTTATATCAATTTTTGTAAGAAGTATCACTTTGAATTTCCCATCTAAAGTTGTGTTAAATACAACTAAATTTTCCTTCTAACCACGTGTGCTGTTTAAAGCCCTTAGATTAAACTGAGCTTTCTTAATATACAAATTAATTGCAGGCAGAAGTTGGTCAGATTTTTGAAATAGAAGAGACGATGAATTAAACATCCTTAAAAATCCAATAGAAAGTGTGAAAACTTCATAAAACGAAATGATCTCAAATCCTTTAATAAACCTTTGGCAGTTGCAGCCTCTGGATATTTTTTCTAAATGTAAAACAACATTAGAGTAATTTTTAATCAAAGAAGTCCGAGCATTCACTTTACTTGCAACCCATCTAACGTTATGCGGATGCTGAAATTTTAAAGTTTCAGTTTCCAAAGCTTCTGCAACTTTTTTAATCTATTTTAATCTTTTATGCGAATTCTGTTAAAACTTATAAAGCTGTTTCAGTACACAGTCAATTTTTGAAAGTTATTTTGTACCTTTAATTGAACTAATTACAACCAAATTTAGTCTGTGAGAAACACAATGAATGGAATTTAAGTGTTCCATGCCTGTTATAATCCCCAATATCGTTACAAAACCATTTTCTTTTCCCACCATTGCTGCCATTGTTCTGCCATCAGAGTTTAATTTTTTATGATGATCCCCGTTTTAAAGAAAATGGTTTCTGTATTGTTTTTCCTTTATTCTGAAGTTAGTGGTCTGCGAAACGAGATCTTGTGGTCAGGATTTTGATGATAATTCAAGGTTTAAGAATTTTTCCTCCTCTTTTTAAAAGTTTGGTAAGTAAATACATATATGTATAATTTAGTTTTGGGAGGGGCGGTCCCTAAGATTCCTCCATTCGGATACAGGCATACTTCTGTCATTGCATCTAGAAGTCAAATGTGGCCTTCTAGAGCGACATTTTGCCTTCCAATTATTAGTTTGCGAATACTGTATAAATATTAGGCTTTGCTATTCTTAATTGTGTCACAATTTCTAATTCAGTATTCCACTGAACTTTAATCACCACAATAAAGCTATCTCTTTATTATTCAACTGTTGAACTTTTGGTATTCTGATGAAACATCCCAGAAAAAACTTCAGCTTTGTACTAACTGTTCATGACATCAGTTCCTTTATTGAAGCCTCCATTTAAGAAAATTTGCATATCACTTGAATTGTGCCTATACCTAATATTGAATTGAAGGGATATCTTTCTATATGTGTACTTCAATTCTAAAAAATTCTATTTAATGCTTCAAGGAGGGGTGTCAGGTTTTGGTCATGGAAATGCCTATTCCACTTTCTCTGGCATTAATGTATGTGCATTTATATTTTATTTAAAATTTACATAGTGCCGGATTAAAGTTTTTATGAACCCTAGGCTGAAAAGATAGAGTGAGTCCTTAAAAGGAATATGGCTCTTGCGATATTCAGTCAATAAATCATTCATTTTTATTTTGAAGTTCACTATCTTCAATATTCAGGCTTATCAATAATGAAAATTTCTGTAGCATTTGCAAGTAAATATGATTAAAATAAAGCTTTAACTTCAGTAACACCAGACCACCATCAGGAACTTCAGAACTGTAGAACCTAGACATAAATGTAAATCCAATACTGGATACATACGTGTATGTATTTTGATTTAATTTTAAATGTACAGTAATAATAGTTCCTCTAAGAAACAGCATAAATATCAACAAAATCACTGCATTTGTGAAATGTCGTAAGGATATAGTTAGAGTATAAGGGTGTATGTGTGTGTGCGTGTGCACGTGTGTGTGACAATAAGCTGAATGCAAATGGTCATATGTAGCTACTTAAAACTTTATAACCAAGGGCTTTCTTGATTTATTAAGGATAACAGACAGAGATGGATTTAGGTTATATGGTACCTAGTATGAGCTCAAGTTTTGGTGCCCCACTACCCACTAAATTTTAATAATCTTCAATTATCAGTTTGGTTTATTGAAACTTATTTAAGAATAAATGCTTAGATATTCCAATTGGATTTGATCTTGTTTGCCCTTTGGGATTGGTAGACCATTTTTTCATCCCCTTTACTTAGTGCCCAGTGCAACAACCACTTTTAATTCATTATTGGTAACAGACCCATAACGGTATATCAAACAGTGCCGTTTGAATCAGGTAATGTCATACAATAATGCATAATATCATACATTACACTGTTTGAATTGTGGTGGTAGAAGATCTACCTATAAACTCTTGTCAATCAACAAATGTCCAATGGGTTCAGAGGTATTTTAAAATTAGCCCTTAAATGATTATAAAAAAGTGTCATGTGGAACTAGCCAAAATAAATCCGTAAATTTTCTAATGAAATCAGTTAAAAATATTTTAAACTTAGCATATGGCATCACAAATGGATATTTCAATTGTGATATATGTATACAGGGTGTCCGAAAAAAAATGTATCCTTTTCAATGCCTTCCATTGTTGTGTGGGCGCCATATTGAAAAAATTGTGGTCATGGGAACGGCGGGTATTTCAATCAAAACTTGGAGTATCTAATAGCAATCCTTGTCACTGACACCTCTCTCCACACACTAGGTACCTGTGTCCAAAATAAAGGGATACATTCTTTTTCGGACACCCTGTACTTGTATAATGATTTAATCTCTATAGTTTACTTCAGTGATTTTAAATGTAGCATTTTATCACACACATCTTCACACACATCTCTGAAAAAAAAGAGAAAATGTAAAGTTCAAAACGATAATTTTCTGGCTAATCAGGTTGCAGGTTCATAAAAGGCAATCATTTTGTTCTTGAGTTTTGAAGCTCGTTTCAGATTGTGAAAGACAGTAATGGAATTCTATCTTGTAGTTACATGGTATGTTTTTAAAATAGAAAATTAAGAAAAAAACAAAATTATAAATAAATTATAAATATTGAAAAGTCTAATTGACAAATATTAGTCTGCCTATTTTTATATGTAAAAATGCCTATCACTGATTTTTAGGGGGGTATAATTATGTTGTAAGGTATTTTTACCCTTCTCAGGGCTAACGCAACTACCAAATAATGGTCAACACACAAAACCTCAGGGGCGAGTTTTTGCGTTTTTTTTCATTGGGAATTTAGTTATGAATAATAACCGGTGTTAAAATTATTATTCAGAGTATAATTATCGAGAATTTATATTTGTCAATTTCTTGTTTTCAATATATTAAGCAATTACAATGAGCAATTTTGAATGCAAAGTTATATTAAAAGGATTTTTCTTTTGATATTTTGTGATACACCTGATGAATAATAAAAAAATATGTCAATATGCATTAGCTATAGTTTAAATATTTGTTTATATATAGCGGATGGACATCAGTAAGCAGAAAAGCCAGTGTGAATTCTAAAGTAAAACGATCAGAAGTTTTGAGACTACAAAATGTGTACCAGGTATGATTCCAATCACTGTTTGCTTATTTAATGCTTAATATAAATAGATTTTAAAAAATCGTATAAAATTGAAATTTTAAAAAATTATGTAAAATTGATTTAAAAATTATATGAAATTAATTTTAAAAATTATATAAAATTAATTTTAAAAATTATATAAAATTAATTTTAAAAAATTATATAAAATAACTTAAAAATAATTTTTATGATTAATAAATATTTTTCATAAATATTTATAAAAGAAAAAAAATTATTAACAGAGTATCTTTTTATTAAGTTTTATCAAAATTAAAATTATATTTTTGTAGAATATGAAGTTGTGATACTCACATTTGTTTTCAGACTAGAGTTTTTTTTATATGTATTTTACAACTTCTGGTATTATTGCCTTTCCCGAGATAACACATTTACCATAAATGATATGTCACCTAAATCTTCAACGGGCAACACATAACAATTGTGAGAAAGAAAAAAATAACCTACCCTTCATCTAAACTTAAACCTCTAGATTGTTAGGTGGGTTTTTTTTTAATGTAAATGTTAAAGCAGTATGGATTAGCATGGTTTGAAGACTATATTTAAATCTGATATGTTTCAGTAAGCTTTTCTTCTTTTTTTTTCAAAGAGAACGTTCTTCAAATTATACAGGAAAAAACATGACCAATAAAATTTATATTTCATTTTAGGAACTCTTCAAAACCATTAGAAACATATTTGGGAACATGTGCACTGTTGAAATAGAACATTGAGGTCTACATGTTTTCATAAATAATGTAAACTATGAAAAGATTTTTATTCACCTAGTTGACAATTGAGCAAAAAAATTAACGTTGATGATGCTTTGGTTATTTCTAGTCATTTCTTGTTCAGTTAAATATATTTTTAAGTTAATATAGGTATTTTTTAATAAACCTTAAATATATAATATTTAGTGATTTTGTGTTTGTATAAAAAGACATTTAATTTGTAAAGATATAAAATGTATGTTTAAATTTAAAAAAACGTTTATTCCGTTTGCAAGTGAATAATTACCATGTGTATTTTTATACATAAATTTATTTCGCATGTTGTTTTCATGTTTTTAGATATATCAAAATCGACTTGGTTCCAATTATGCCGTAAATGATGTAACTTTGGGGATATATCGTGGGGAGGTAAATCCTTACTTATGTTTAAATAAATTAAATGCATTTGATTGCTTTTATCTGTGTATATGAGAGAGCAAATGTATATATTAGATTTTCAACTTCTTTATTATGGAAGTTATAAATTATGTATGGTGTATTTATGAGTAAAATCAACATATTTAATTCTTAGAAACTTACCTCTAATATCATCTTTGGTTTCCTAATATTGATTTATTCAATTCAAGTGTATATATTGTCTTATAAACTTGGTTGGAAAACGAACATAGACCCTTCAGATTATACATCCGTTGTAAATAATATGTAATAATTTGTCACTCTCTATATATAAATGACGAAAATGATTAAAACATAAATGCAAATTAGAAGTATCTAGTTCAGTGATTTTAAAATTTTTTTCAGACACCACTTTCTTTACTGATGGACTTATTTCCAACGCCTTCCATTTCCTATGAACCCCTCCCTCTGCCTTATTTATTAAAAATATTTAAAATGATGGCTAACATAATACATTAAGTTTTAAATCAGTGACAATTCATCAAGTTCTTAATGTACTTAAACATAGATTTTGTGTTTACTAATAGCTAAATTCACTATTAATATATTTAATGGGCTTACTGGTTAATAGTAATTTGCCAACGTTGGATTTTATCTCAGTTTGCAGGAATTTAATTCTTTAGATGGAAGCGCAGTTTCAAATGACTGCACTGAAATTCTATTTAACTAGGTACAAAGTCGGAAATACAGTCAAAAGTTTCTTGATCGTTGGTTGGTTGAAATTCTATTAACTCAAGGATACCAATGATCATTCTGCACCAAACAAGATGAAACACTGTATATATGGTTAAGTTAAAACTAAGTATATAAAGAGATTATCCATCATCATGATTTCCTCTACAAAATGGCATACATCGTTTCTATACCGTGTTATTGCAAATCATTGTTTTTATGGCTACAGTATTCAAAGTTACTGAAAAATTTATTTTTAATACTAGAGGTGTGCCCCAGTGGTTATAACCATAACAATCAGGCTGCATTCAACTCGCAGTATACATGATCATATATGAATATATTGTAGTTCTGAGGTTATGTTATACCATTTTTCACATTCTATGTGACCCATTGCACAGCTTTGAAATGTGTAACATACAAAATAAAGTCCACAGTTCTTCAACTTTTACAGTACAGGATTAATTTGATGACACTGTGAAATAATAAAATAACTAAGAGGATGACAAATTAACACAGTTAGAATGGTACAATTGAACATTATTGACAAGATGCCTTTTTATTTCTTTTCTCCCATATCGAAGAACTTTCTCCCCACTTCGAACAATTATTCAACATCCAGAGATGTTTCTACGGGCTCACGTCTGATTTCATTCCATTCAAAGAAACTTTTCTGCTACCCGAGGCGTTTCTTCAAATCGACGATCTATTTTTCTTCTATACCACGCAATTTTACCTATATCCGTAACCACCATTTGGTAACATTTTCTGACATCACTGTCTGTGTTATAAGGGTTGCGTTCTGACGATAATAGTCTAAGGCTATTGAAACATCTGTAAACATTTAACTGTGTTAATTTATTATATTCTCAGTTATTTAATTTTTTACAACACAATCAAGATATGGAGTTTTGTCGAACGGCCATGGGTGCCCATATAAGTGGTCAAGAAGACTCGAGCACCACCCAGCCGTTCAAAAATTTTATTTGCCCGATTCTGCTATGCATTTACTTTCAAAGGTTTTACAGTCACATTTTAAAATAAGGTACTTTTTAGCTCATTACTAATTGTCAAGCAGTATCAATTATTTTTGTAGCATTTTAGTATCTTGTACATTCACTAAAATGTTTGACAGCTATGAGAAGGAGGTAATAATATTTCTCAGCCCCCCCCTAAAAGTACTCATATGGGCGCCCATGCAAACGGCTACACACCGGATATAAAATCCAATGTCCTAAGTATTCTAATGTGACCAACCAAGAATGTCAGAATACTTTGACCTTGTGATATAGGTGTTGCTAGCCACCCTTTACATTCGGTCTGCTCAGCCGTGCCCTCCTGTTTAATTCCACCGCCCATATTTGAGAACCACTTACCTAGCTTTTCACAATACCACTGTAATATCATAACTGAGAACCCTAGTAATATTCACAGGTCATTAAATACTTTATAGATATGTTTGCAGAGTAATTTTATAATTATAGTGTACACAAAAGTTTCATATATTGTAGAATATGAAATAGCTTTTACAAAGTTATATGGTGTTTATATTATAATTTTATAATATAAATAATAATTAGTATAACGAAATGTTTGTTATAGATAATATCTTATTTATGTTTATTTATTTTGTTATTTTATGTTAAATTTTAAGCTGGTGATTTGTTTTTCTTTTGTAGTGTTTTGGGTTAGTTGGTGCCAATGGTGCAGGGAAAACTACATTATTCCGTTTATTAACCGGAGAAATATCACCTACCATGGGCACAATTGCTATTGAAGAAAGTCTTGGGTTAGTTCTTTTGCTCATGTGCTATGTAAATTGTTTTTGTTTTATGATGCAATGACAGTTAAAGTCATTCTGCACTGGGATCTTCAGTTTTCTGTGGAATCCAGGCATCTGTTGCCAAGAAAACCAAACCGTAGATTTCAGTGGGCAGAAAAATGTCATACATTCTACAGTACCGTTGGAATTAAATATGGGTTAATCTCACGATAGATGAATGTCTTATCGATATGGCAGTATAAGGTGAAAATAATCTGATCTTATTACGTTCAATCGTTACAGAGGGACGACAATATTTGCAACATGTAATTTTCTAATATTCTAAGCACAATGAGTACAAAATTTTACTATATAAAAATAGGCCATTGCTTATAGGTGTAAAATTTTCAAAAATATTGGTGGGGGCTTGAGCTCACAATTATACGTATTTTCTTTAATATATGTAGTAGAACTACGGTTAAAAGAAAACATGATTTTTAAACAACAAAACATGATGCTTTAAACTGTAAACAACTATAGTGAAATTATCAGAAAAGCTTTTTTTCCCTGTACTGTGTTTTACAAAATGATGAAAAGAATATCATTTTTATATTAAATTATTTTTTCCTAAGCATTGAAAAACCAATTTAAAATCATTGTTTTTCATTAAACCAGATTTAAACCAAAATTTTATTTAAAAAATTATTTTGAGCTTATTTTAAGAAATTAATAAATTTAAAAATTCAGTTTAAAGCAGAGTTTCTCAAACTGTGGTCCGCGAACCAGTACCAGTCACTAGGGGGGAAAACACGGGTCCTCAGAAAATTTTAGAATAATTGTTCCATAAAGTCAAAAAAATCAAAATCTCGAAAATATAATTGAATTATCCATTTCGAAAGGGGAAGATATCCTTCATTTCTTAAAATTACTTTTTCCTGCAAGCACATTATCCATTGGGCCATCGTGGGCCCAACAGCTCATTGTGAGAGAATTTCTGAACACTTTTCGCAAACGGTCTTTGGCAAAAGGTGGGACCATAAGCTGGCATATATCCTTTGGTAAATAACGTCAATTTAGGACCAGTTTGTTATTTTGTGTTAAAATTTTATTATTACATCGAAATATTATTCTAATTTGTTTATTAGGAAGTACCTTTTCACTTCCAATATGGATAACTGGTTAAAGAGAACTAACAGCGATTCAATTAACGTTCAACCAACTACAAGCAAAAATATCGGTATTGAAAGTCTAAGTGCTGTGAACAATTGCAACAAGAAAATCAAAACTAGCTGAACCTGCTAATATTATGACAAATATTTAAAGTTCATTTTTATTGCCGTTGGTATCGATAATCACTTACTATTTTGTATTACTTTCCATACCGAATTATCAAACGAGTGCATGAAACCATTAAAATTGAAATGACATTTGGCTAGTCAATATACTAAATACTTGCATAAACCAACAGACTTTTTTGTAAATAAGAAAAATGAATTACGTTTTGCCAAAATAAATAAATAAATAAAACTTGCCCTCTCCACGAATCCACGTAATCAAAATTTGTTTTTTTCATCTTATGAAGTTGCAAAAATGATAGCCGACACGGGATATCCGCATAGTATTGGGGAAAATTTAATACTCCCCACACTGAAAATTATAACATCCAGAGTGTATGGGGGAAAAAGGAAAGAAATTCGTTGGCAGCCATACCTCTTTCCAACAATACAGTTAAACGCAGAATTGAGGATATGGCGGAAAATATAGATGAAACTCGTTTCTGGAATACAGGGTAGCCACTTTTTTCATTACGAATGGATGAGAGCACAAATATTGCAGATAATTCTAATTTTCTGTGCTTCGTAAATGTATGTCACAAAAGGCTCAGTTCAAAAAGATTTTATATTTTGTAAACCACTTCCGAATAAAAGAGCAGCTGAAGAAACTTTTAAGCGTATAAATGACTATCATTAAACAAAACATAGACTGAAAAAAATGCGTTAGACTGAGTAGCGATGGGATACGAGCAATATCAGGTTACCACACTGAATTGCTCCAGAAAATACGAGAAGTAATACCAGACTGCGTATGAGTGTATTGCAGTATCCACAGAGAAGTTTTAGTGTAAAGCACATGCCTATAATTTTGAACTCAACTGTTCAAGAATGTGTCAATGCTATACATTTTATAAAATCTCTACCATTAAATAACAGGGTATTTACTGAGTTGTGTAAAGAAGTAGAAAGTGAATACAAACATCTCCTTTTACATTGTGAATGATGGATATCAAAGGGAAATGTTTTGAAACGACTATTTCAATTAACAAATTAATTTTTTTTGTTTTTCGGGGAAGACGCTCCATTGGCAAGAAATGCGATATTTGATTTTAAGGATAGATTTTATGCATTTGAGTGGTTAGTACGGCTGTCGTACTTAAGTGACATATTTTATGTCTTAAATGAATTAAATTTGAAGTTTCAACACCCGAACATAAATATTTTTAAAGCTTATAAAAAAGTGAAAGCAACAGTTAAAAAACTGATCTTGTGGAAGCAGCGGGTTCTAAAAGAAAATTTAAGGTCCTTTGCAATGTTGTCTAAATTTTAGAAAATTACTCCAAAACAAACTAGCAAATAGACGCGCTCTCTGTATCAATTCAATAACACCTCTTTTAGAGTTAATAAAATTTTTAATTAATATTTTCCACTTCCATGCCAACAAAATGTAATTAAAAATCAATTCAGTGCTAAAAAGCAAATGAAGAAATATTAAAATTAAATGAACTAGAAGTGGATTCCCATATTGAACTTTCATGCAACGCTTCTCTGAAACAAAAATTTGAAAACATTTCCTTAATTATGCTTCGGTTAAGTTGTAAAGAATATCCTGATTTAAGTACGAAAGCAGTTCAATTTTTAATGTCTTTCATTACGACGTATAAGTGCGAAACAGGATTCTTACTTTGGTTTTCTTAAAAATTAAGTATCGAAACAGATTGGACGTCGAGCCAGATTTAGAAGTAAAATTAACTTCTTTTTCTCCTGATATACAGTCGTTGTGTGATGACAAGCAACTTCACCCTTCATATTAATATATGAAAAACTACCTCGTTTTATTATTGTTATGAATTATTATTCGTAGACAGCGAGAAGAAACTAAATGAAAATTAAAAACACATAAGACTGTACCATTTTCAATATTTTAAGCTATTTTTATTGTTTCCTGTTTTTTGGTAAACCCTACTTTGTCTGTGCGTATTGGGATGGGCCGCGAAAAAAATATCACAAAAAAAACGGTACCCAGTCTGAAAAGTTTGGGAAACCCTGGTTTAAAGCATTAATTTTTAAAAAGGTCATGACTTAAATTTGGATTTTAATCATTTTATTTTTTTTTTAAATCACGTGATTAAAATCGTTAACACTCTAAGTAGAACCTCAATCATTCAAACTCTGCTCAGTGAAAGTCTGAATTACCTAAAATTGCCTTCATTTAATTATTTTATTTATTTATTAATTAGACATTTGTTCGATACCCTTGGCAAAAAATGCTCATATTTTCGTCCTCCAACCTTAAGAGAAAAACCAATACAAAGAATAGATATTAGATATATGTATATACTTTGTATATATCAGATATATACAGAGTTATTTGATTATTTTCATGAGAGTTAATATCTTAATTAATACAATCATATACTTTGTGATGGTATCAATAGAGTAGTTTGATAATGTGTAATTAAACATACTTTGGAAAAAAAAATTTTTGCATCTTTACACGAAAAATAAATTTTTGGATTAACCAAAATGAGGAACTTCCCCTTCGTTTCGAATAATAATATAAAAAAAAATCTTGTGCGAAAATGCATCAAAAAAATTATTGTAAACTAAAATTCCATTTAAAAGAATGGCAAAACCTTGGGGGGAAGGTGCTTGGACCCCATATAACTCTATGCTTATGCCATTGCTTCGTTCTGATTGTTTTACAATAACTTCAGATACTGCCATAATGAAAAAGAATTGACTTCATTATATCTCAGAAAATAGAATGGTCAAATAGCACTTAAGTATTGTCTTTTCATTTTTATACTTTAAATTTTTGGTAAATTTAAAGAACTTGATAAATTACCAATGTCACATTTATATAAATAGAATTTCATGATGCTTGTGGAATCAAATACTAAGCAGACATGTGGTACAATATAAAACAGTTATTAAAAAATAAATGAAAAATATTTCATTACTTTTAATGGTTAGAATATATGAATTCTTTTATTTATTATTTTAGTAGAAAAATATAAATAACACACACACACATATATATATATATATACGAGGACGCATCAAATATAAACGAGACTTTCATTTTATAATTTTTTATTTGCTGTAAGAAATAAACCAAGGATACATTATTTTTTTTTGCATAATCTCGTGATTTAGAATTTTTGATCCCATTATCTCAAAAAGAAGTGGATTTTTTCAGCAGCCAGTTGCACACAAACTCCTCCACTGCATCGTCGTCGTCGAATCGTTGGCCTCCCAAAGCTTCTTTAAGTAGCTCAAAGAGATGAAAGTCACAGAACAAAGAGTCAAAACTATAGGGAGGGTGTTCCTGTGGTATTCAACCTATTTCTCTTAATTTTGCACATGTGACAGCTGCAGTGAGGAGAAGGATCACTTTACATATTGGTCGGTAATGCCTTTTGCAGCGATAAACAAGTTTAACCTCACTCAAAAGCTCTCAGTAATATACAGCATTGTTGGTGCGATGACCATGCAAGAAACCAATGTGCAAAATGCCGTTCTGGTCAAAAAAAACTGTTACAGACACCTTGCCAGTTGACAGCCGAGTCTTGGCTTTGACAGGAATTGACTCACCTTTCTTTCTCCACTCCATGTTTGCTTATTTCAACTCAGGAATGTAGTGGTGTACCTAAGTTTCATTGCAGGTAACAATATAGTTCAAAAATGTGTCCCTTTCTTGTGCAAACTGTGCTGAGAGCCGCTCACATACGTGCAAAAGTGTCAACTTCTGTTCTGCACTCAAAAGATGTGGGACCCATCAGACAAAAAAAATGGCTGAAACATTCAAAAGTTGGTCGACCTCCAGAAGATTACAAATGGCTTAAATGTTCTGCTCTATAATGCTTGTCCTTGGACGACGACCATAGCTTTCGTTTTCAACCTCTTCATGGCCTTCCATGAATTTCTTGTGCCAGGCAATCATACCCAGACTTGACAGTGTTTAATCCAAGAATTGTGCTGTCAATCTGTGTAGAATTTCGGTTTGTTTTATACCCTCACGAGCAAGAAACTTTATAATAATACGTTGCACAATCGACGGGTGTGCGTGCCTCTTTCTCAGACATCATCTGACGGCCTATTGAAAGAATGTCACAAGACCGGCCGGCTGCTCACATGGCTCCTAACTCACCTACCTAACATGCCCTCAAGTAGCAGCATTCGCCAATCGATAGAAGACCCCCTACAACAGAAGTCTCATTTATATTTGGTCTGTCCCCGTATACACATATATGTATGTGTATGATTGTAAACTTATTTCTATGAGTGACAGAGAACTCTGCATTTTCTTGTTATAATTATATAATTTATTTTAATTTGACAAGGAAAAGGAGTGATGGAGTGTTTGGATACTGTCCTCAGTCAGATGCATTAGATGACCTTCTTACAGCACGAGAGCACTTGAAACTTTACGCTTTGCTTAAAGGTGTTTATACAAAACACATATCTAAGGTATTATTAATATTTTGTAACATTTTCAATTCGTTTTGTGCACTTTGGATGAAAAATGATACTTTGATTCATGTGTTATTTATCGTAGGTTGTTGAAAGTTCTTTGAGGGCATTTGACTTGAATTGTCATGCAGATTTTCCTGTCCATTCACTTAGTGGTGGCACTAAACGAAAACTTTGTACTGCCATTGCTATGATTGGTAAACCTACTATTATACTGTTAGTAAGTTGTATTTATATTCATCTCTTTTTGTTATGTGCTTATACTTATTATCAATTGACTTAATCAATAGCTTAGATTAACTTGAATTGTAATATATTTACACCTATCCAAGCTTTCTAAGAATTGACTGAGAGATTTAATTTTGTTCACAAGCTGAGTGTTAAAAAAATCAAGATTTAAAAGTTCTACTACTTATTTCAACATTATGCAAAAATATAATATCGGACGGAATTGTTCTAATGCATTTTATATAATAATATTTTTAAAGCATATGTAAAAAATATTGCATTTTCGGTAATATAAAAAAAAATAAGTATATTTCAGTTACATGCATGCTTATAAGTTTTTAATTTAGTAGGAAAGTTTTTAGTTTATATGATATGGTTATATTTTCAACCTCCTAAAATTGTTATATTACATATTATGTATATATAATTACTTTGCTTAATTTTTAGGATGAGCCAACTTCTGGGATGGATCCTGGTAGTAGAAGGCTTGTTTGGCAGAGTATAATAAAAGCAACATCCCAAAAAAGAAGAGCTGCTGTAATCCTTTCATCTCATAGGTTATACAATTGTAGTTATTTTAGCTTTTCAAATCATATATAGAATTTCCAATAAAGATTCTCATCCCTTAAACGATAAATATTTTTGATATTATTGTAAAGTAAAGTAAGTTAACCTGCAACTGGAGAGGTGAAGTACACTCATGTCCATAATTTAAGGAATTTACCTGTACACTTATTTGCCACTGTTGTAATAAAACATAAAGTGAGCAGCATTGCTACCTGTCGCTCCTTAAAAGAATAATAGAATTTCCTTTTAGTTAAGGTTAAGAGAATTTGCATAAAACCAATTTGTCAGTTCTGGTATTTGAAGTTGGAAGAATTCATTAGTATGTTGCATGCGAAAATGTTATTGCCTTTTGATTCCAAAAGATTGTTAGCCAAAAAATATGATACAGAGAAGCCATATTGATGCTATATGGAGTAAGGTTATTGGGAGATTAGATGCCGGCTATACTCAGATATGTGTATTCTAGGAGCTCAATATTCTATTAAATATGATGATATGTGAGCTTTGGAAATGATTCCAAACTGGCAAAAGTATTGATGGCAATATGGTTAGTGTTACTCATGTATCCCAACTTCAGGATAGAACTGATACCTGGTCATAAATACTGACGTCACACAAACAGCACAACAAATGCACTTAAAGGTCTATTTACAGCCTCGGTGATTACCAAATCCAGGAAAAACATTTATCTTAAGACAGCTATATGGCATAACTTATCTCTACAGCATGTGCAAACCCATGGAACATATTATACTGAACACATTACTTGGAACCTACAACAATGGATTAGTCTGCTGCTTACTGACAGGTTCCATCTCAGTCTATACAGTGATTCTCAAGACATGTACATCTTGAAAGTCTGAAGGGTGTGTTATAATCCTACGCATATCATCAAATGGATTGTGATCATTATGAAAGTGAAGGAATCCTTATTTGGGGTAGTATCGTCTCAGGGTCATGTACACCCAAAGGTGGGTTTAGATCATATGGTGCTCTGTGCAAGTTCAAAATTTCCCCCCCTCCCCTCCAGCTAATTACTATTAATTATTTTCAAAATAATTCCTTTAGTTGCTCGGTATGTCTTTTATTTCTAGTGATCTCCTCATTAGGCTACTGAATCTTTTAATCTTATTACAAAAATAGTGACTATTATTACAAGATGGAAAACCACAATAATAATTAAAATTTCCTTACAACAAATAACATGTAACATCGAAATATCCTGAGCAATTCGCTTCCACGTCACCCCAACCTGTTTTCTTATTTCATCCACCCATCTAGTTTGAGGACGTTTTCTAGGTCTTCGGTGGTCTCTTGGAATCCAGTTCAGAATTTCTGTTGTCCATCGTTGATCAGTTCTTCTTGCAATATGCCCAGCCCATCGCCATTTCAGTCCTTTTACTTTAACAATGATGTCCTCTACTCTAGTTTGCTCTCTCACCCAAGTGTTTCTTTTTCGATCTCTCCTAGTTATTCCAAGCATGCACCTCTCCATGCTCCTTTGCGTTGTCTGTAACTTTCGTATTGCTCCAACTGTTAGACTCCATGTCTCTGATCCATAAGAGAGGACTGGCAATACACACTGGTTGAAGACCTTTCTTTTTAGACACAAAGGCAATTTCCCCTTCAGGATAAAACTGTTTCTTCCAAATGCACTCCAGCCAAGTTTAATACGTCTGTTGAGTTCTTTCATAATGTTGCCATCCATTGAAATCAGCTGGCCAAGGTAAATATATGAATCAGCAATTTCTAGCTCAATGTTGTCAACTTGTATTTTTGTTTCCTCTACAAAATTATTGAACATGATCTTAGTTTTTTGTAGGTTCATCTTGAGTCCAACTTCTTTACTTCTAGTTGAGAGCTCCTGTACCATGTCTTGGAGTTCTAATGGGTTCGTTGAAAAAATAACAATGTCATCAGCAAACCGCAAATGATTTAAATATTCACCATTTATTTTTATTCCCTTGTTATTCCAATTTATCTGCTGAAAAATCATCTGTAAAGCTGAAGTAAAAAGTTTTGGAGAAATGGTATCTCCCTGCCTCACCCCTTTGCCAAGTTTGATAGTTTTGGTATCTTTATGTAACCGAAATTTTGCACTTGCATTTTTATACACACGTTTCACCATGTCAATGTACACATCCTCAATGTCTGTTGATCTTAAAGAGTTGATGACTGCTGATGTTTTAATAGAGTCAAAGGCCTTCTCATAGTCAATAAATGCAACACACAATGGAAGTTCCTAGAATAGAATTCTTCAACTCTTCTAAGTATTTCTTCCCTATTTCTTGTTACGGTGCCATCCTCTCCTTTTAATGCAATGATATATATATATATATCATTTTATGCATTTTATATATGTATAATATATATGTATATATTTTTTATGCATTTTATATATATAAAATGAAAAAAGGAAAAAATGCTTTCCTTCCAAATGTGTGGTGGGATTATTGAGTTAGATTTTACCATTTATTTACTTCTGGAAAAGGGATTCCATCTCTTAGATGCTCTATATATTATGAAAAATTGACATATTTCATTTAGTAGATGCCATTTAATCTGTTGTCCATGACACGAACACAATGCAACCAAGCTAGCAACCAGTACCAATCTGTTATCTTGCAGACAACATCCAACCTATAGAACTAATCTATTGCACATTAGTCCAAACCCAAAAGGTTAATATGTATTTTTAGGAAACTGAAAAATCTTGATTACTAAATTTATTACCTTTAAATTCCTAATACTCTTGTTAAAATTGGATGCATAATTATTCATGAAATGTTTTTTAAAAATAATGAATAAATGTTTGTTTGTTTTGTGGTTTTACGGCTCAAAGACTACAATGGTCATGCTGCGCCGGGACCTACTGTTTTCCGAGGAATCCGAACCTCTTAAGGCCTGGGGAACCAAACCCCGGACTACAGTGAGCAGTGCGATCTTTATGAGATCTCTGAGTAAGCGTTCTTTTTGCACTGCTGGGAGTCGAACCCGGATTAGCCGCGCAATAGGAGAACGCGTTACCACACTGCGCCACCGCAGGGCCGATGAATAATAATAATAATATGCCAATAATAATATTAAAAAATATTTTTGTATACTATTGAAAACAGCCCCCTTTTCTCAGTTATCACCTAAAACTGGTAACTTGTGGCAAAATAATTGGCCATTTTTAGTAGTTCGAATATATTTAGTTATTACTGAGCTTTAATAAATATATAAAGTAACATTGTAATAATCTTTATTTTTACATATTTTAGCATTGAAGAATGTGATATTTTATGCTCGAGAATTGGTATTATGGTAAATGGTCAAATACAATGTTTAGGAACACCTCAACAACTGAAAAACAGGTAATATCTAATATTTTCCTTTATGTATATGTGTGTGTATGTATACAGGGTGTCTCAACACCAGGGTTGCAAACATCGAGGAGGGGTAGGGTACACCTAGACGAACAATATTTGTCATAGAACCTAGGGTCGCAAACCACTCACAGCGCTAGTTCTAAAACCGTCCAGCATGCACAAATATTTACAACCAGTGCGTGAAAAGCGCCAGATAAAACTCAGGTCAGCTGCTCAATTGCATAGATGATTAGGACATCGCATTTTGCGCTTCTCATGCACTGGTTGTCACTATTTGTGCATGCTGTACGGTTTTAGAATTTGCGGCAAAACTTTTTGAAATTCAAACAACTTTGCGAAATTTTGATATGTATGCCCATTTTGCTCATGTTTGTGGTTGTTGCGGAAATTTTGAAAAGGAAAGAGCTGACTCCTTAAATAAGTTGACCACCCATCTTAATATAGGACTACATATAAATGTCCCTGTTTCCCACTTAAAAGGCTTTTTTAAGAAAAATGTGATCTCAATTTGGAATGCAAATTATCTTAAATCAGCTAAGGCCCAGTGGACAAAAAAGTGTTTTTCTACTATTTTTCAGTGACTAAGATTCATTTACAATGAACTTTAAGTGAATTCAAATTTTTACTAGACACAGAAATTTTGGAATTTTGACCTTACGTGATCAAAACTCTCTTCTAGTGAGCTTTGCAATTGCGGCGACGGTGAAGAAAATGTTGAACATATAATATTAAATTGTACTTGTTACCTTCAGAAGAGACTCTCTCTCCAAGCCACCTTGATGAAACTGTTTATTTCTTGGCCATCAGTTTTTTCAGATTTATTGAAGGCAAAAGAGACTTGTTCTAGGTTTCAGTCTTTCATGTATAATTTGGAGTTTCAACTTCTTTTTTCTGTGCTTATTTTTTTTCACTACTCTTTTTTATTTTTTTTAATTCTTTGTTTTCAATATGTGCGTTAATGATTTGACTTACTTCTGTAAGCCTCATTATATACAATGTGAAACACGAGATAAAATGTGATACAATTAAAAAAATGGATCCTTTTTTATTCATAAGTGTATCGCTCATGAATAAAAAAATTGCGCTATATTATAGATTAGAACCAGCAAATTTCGTATTATGAAGTATGATTGCTGTTCAAATATATTCCGGGTTATATGATTTTAAATATTCTCATCTGCAGCTTACATCCTTAAGAAAATAAAATAGTTTACTTTAATGTATGACATTGTAAGTGTATTATTTACCCAAACTCTATGTACTTTTACTTTATATGATCATACAAATCAACCTTAAAATCATAAATTTTTTCTTAAAAAAATCCATGTTCTGTGTACCATCTTTTATTATTATTGTATCCTCTACTCTAGTTTGCTCTCTCACCTGTTTCTTTTTCGATCTCTCCTAGTTATTCCAAGCATTCACTTCTCCATGCTCCTTTGGGTTGTCTGTAACTTCCGTATTGCTGCAATTGTTTGACTCCATGTCTCTGATCTGTAAGAGAGGACTGGCAATACACACTGGTTGAAGACATTTCTTTTTAGACACAAAAGCAATTTTCCCTTCAGGATAAAATTGTTTCTTCTGAATGTATTCCAGCCAAGTTTAATACAGCTGTTGAGTTCTTCAATGATGTTGCCTTCCACTGAAATTAGTTAGCCAAGGTAAATATATGTGTCAGCAATCTCTAGCTCAAGGTTGTCAACTTGTATTTTTGCTTTCTGTACGAAATTATTGAACATCATTTGTTTTTGTAGGTTAATCTTGAGTCTAACTTCTCTACTTTTAGTAAAGAGCTCCTGTACCATGTCTTGGAGTTTTAATGGGTTCGTTGAAAAAATAATGCTATCAGCAAACCGCAGATCATTTAATTACTCACCATTTATTTTTATTCCTTTGTCATTCCAGATTATCAGCTGAAAAATCATCTTTAAAACTGGAGTAAAAAGTTTTGGAGAAATCTATCTTCCTGCTGCACACCTTTACCAATTTTTATAATTTTGGTATCTTTAGGTAAACGAAATTTTGCACTTTCAATTTTATATACACATGTCAATGTACACATCCTCAATGTCTGTTGATCTTAAAGAGTTGATGACTGCTGATGTTTTTATAGAGTCAAAGGCCTTCTCATAGTCAATAAATGCAACACACAATGGAAGTTCATATTCATGTGTTCTTTCAATTAATTCTCTTAACATGTTGACTGCCGCATGTGTTTGCAACGAAATCTCCGTCAGGCCATGCACGCCGCTGTACAAAGCGTAAGTTGCTGGCTCATATCTGTTCATTTGTTTCTATCGATATATTCCTAAGGTCCTCACTTGTCACCTCGCTACTCTGCATGAACAGTTCGAATCTTTGCCGAGTACCGAGTGGTATAACTTAAAATTTCTGCTCTAATTCGTTTCAATATTGAAAAGAAAAATGGAAAAGTTAGTTCTTAGTGAGTCATATAGCAGTGAAGAAGAAACCTGTTACGATACTCACATAAGTTTGGATAGCAGCGATGAGGAAGAGATCAGATTACCCAGAAAGAGAAATATAAATATTTTCGAAGATCCTTTGTAAGTAGTCAAATAAGCGTCACCTGAATACGGGTGACCCGGCAGTCAACGTGTTAATACTTGAATATGGTCCACTGTACTGAATCCACTTCGAAATCCAGCTTGTTCTCTTGGTTGCTCTGTTTTTTACATATTACACCACCAATTTCCCCAGCAGTTTCAACTATTGTCTTAACAATGTTTTCATTTGCTTCTGAGATATCACTTTCATCAATAAGTCCTTCCAGTGCAGAAAAGCGATTTTTTAATTCCAACTTGAATGCCTCGGTATTTTCTTTTAATTTCTTTAAATCCACCCTCTTACTTACTTGTTTCCTAATGAGCTTCTGTCGTTCTAATTTAGTATTTAAGTGCACTTTACATCTCACCATTCGATGATCACTTCCAGTATTAAATCTGTTCAGTACGCTGCAATCTTCAATAATTGATTTCTTGTTTGCCAGGATATAGTCAATTTCACTAGTTCCCCCATTTGGGTGTTTCCATGTCCATTTTCTTTGCGGTTTCTTCTTAAAAAATGAATTCATGATGCTAAGGTTTTCAGCTTCTGCAAATTCGATGAGTTGATCGCCACGTTCATTCCTTTCCCCATATCCGTATTTACCAACCGATGTCTCTCCTTGTTCCTGTTGTCCAATTCTTGCATTAAAATCTCCCATGATGAGGTTTGATGTGTTGTTTCCCCTTGGTATGTAGCTGTTTGATTTCTTCATAAAATTCTTCAACCTCTTCGTCGGTATGGCTTGATGTTGGTGCATATACCTGTACTATTTGAAGTTGGTATCGCTGGGTTAGTTGAACAACAAGCCTCGCTGCTCGATCTGATGTACTTTCAACTTCCAGAAGACAGTCTTTAATTCTTTTGTTGATTAAGAAGCCAACACCACTTGTTCTTCCAGTTTCCGTTCCTCTATAATAAAACAAATGTCCGCTTTTCAGTTCCACCAACTCTTCACCTTTTCTTCTAACTTCACTGAGTCCTACAATGTCCCATTTGATCTTGTCTAGTTCCTCTTCCAATTCCTGAAGTTTTGCTTCAGAAGCAAGGGATCGTCCATTATACGTTGCCAAGGTCAATAACAAACGGCAGCCTGGGCCATTCCAGTGATTCTTAGCACCCCCTGCTTTCATGCCACACTGACCGCTGCCTTGATCAGGAGCACTCCAGCACCTGGAGACTAGGGTCCCTGTTGAGGTTATAGGCATAGCTAACCCAACTACTTTTGTGATAATTGTGCTGTCCTTGAAAAGGTAAATGATATTTTAATTTGTAGTAATACATCAAGAGTTCTAGTTTGAGCTGCAGAATGTGGATATTGAAAATCTCTAATCTTCATAAATCCTATCCCCTCCTCATGAACCTCTGCTTTAAAAAAAAGTGTGAAATTTTCAAAAAAAAAAAAAACAATGTAAGAGAAAACAAATTTTAAAAAATGTAGCAAATAATGTTTGAAGTTACTTTCAGTGGTTTTATAAATGTTTGGAGTCTGTGAATTATTAGTTGGAAATAACTCCCATAAAATTTCATGTCGCGATTTCTAATATAACAATTTTCTTAATGATATATATATTGTAGTCACGGTTAAAATAATAGATATAAATTACTCATTAAAATAGGTTTGGAGGTGGAATTACAATATCTTTTCGGTTTAAAAGCAATAATGACAGTTCAAACGATTATGATCCAGTTCTCAAATTCATCAAGTTAAATTTTCCTTCTGCTCAAATTAAGGTAAGGATAATTAATTTATGATCTTTTGTAAAATGCTTTATATTCGTAATAAGTTATTTTGCATATGCAATCTAAATTAATGAGAGGTAAAAAAAATCATACTGTTATAAATTATTAAATTTTCAGTTACAGTTATATTATGCATGCATAAAGATGTAATATTTTATGTGAATTTTCTAATTAATGTTGTTGTTTTCTTTCATGCTACTTTAATTTTTCCTTTACTTTTTAAAGTTGATTTTTTTTTAAAGAGAAGGCTTTTTTTCCTAGAAACTCATAAAGCGCAATTTTTCACTAGTTCAAACATTTTTTCAAGAATTTCTTCTCCTTACGTCCCCTTATAGAAAGTTTGAATTCGAAGCAACATTTTATAGCAAAGAATGACATATCTAGCTTCTTTTTCTGTAACACTATTCTTTAATTTGTCAATCACCAGGTACCGAAAAAAATAAATTAAAATTCAAGAGAGTTTTACTTCATGAACTTTACTTCATTGGTATATGTTATGTGCTTTGAATATAAATGATCTTTTTACTGCATAGTTTCTCTAGGCTGAATATTTTTTTGTCAGTCTGAAATACCAAATTTTATGTTAGATCTGAAAGTTTTGTATTTTTATTATAATGCTATTCTATTTTTTTAAACTAATCCTTGTGTAATTTGTAATGTATCAATTAGTGCCAAATTTAGATGAAAATAGGGCTCCTCCACCCTCATGACTAGAGGAAAGTAAAGCAGAGTTTTCTAAACAAAATTCTCAGTGAAATTAAAGATGATTACGTCTAAAATTTCACAGATCACAGTTCCTGCTCTAAAGGGCATGTCAGAACTCTTCTGAGGGTTTTGCGAATGAATAAATTGCTTCAAATTAAAAGTGGAAAAGGTAGCAAATGAGGTAACTTGGGGTGTATTGTGGTTCTAAGCAGACATTGATTTATAATAATTAAAAAGTATAGTTAAATTAAAAATAGCAAATGTTATAAACTATTATTTTATGAGGAAGGGAGGCACCATTTTATAGCTTGTCTGACTTACAAAATTTTTTCGGTAAGATCCTGATGAAAACAGCTAAGAAATAAATAATTATCTGCAGAAGTAGATTTCCATCATAATATATGACCCTGAATTCCATCCCCCGAGAATGCATACACGTTCCCTTTTTTTTTAAATAAAAATAAACAGAAAATCTTATTTTGCCCTGGCAAATGAAACAATATACTATAAACAAAGCAAGAAGAATAACTATAAAATTGCTGAGGAATCACTGGTTATCTATTAAAGTTAAGTTCTGTCACATATATGGTTCTGAATTCAATCCTAGAATTATAGTCGCGTTTGTTTTTTTGATTGAAAACTTAATTTTGCCCTGGAAAATGAAACAGTATGCCATAGAAAGAAAACAGAATGTGTAATAATTATTAAAAAGCAGTTGAGGAATAATTTTTGGGAGTTGAACTTCATCACAACATAAGACCTAGAGTTCAGTCAAAGGAATGTGCACACGTTTCCTATTTTTGCATTTGAAAAATTTAATTTTGCCATTGAAAGAAAGCAGAACATGTAATATCTGAAAAACAGCTTAGGAGTCATCGATAATTTCCAAAAGAATTTCATCAGAATACTTACAGGGTGATCCAAATTAAACAGGAGGTGTTTAGACCTCTCTGTAGAGAAAACTACTCTGTCAATTTCACCCAAATTTCGTACACATGCTCTCCTGAGTATGTGGTTTCGATTTCTGAAAGAAAAAAAATGAGTTCATATTTCGGCCGCTAGGGAAGGAAATGGCGCTGCGGAGCAGGCAATTTATTAATATTAACAACGAAAAAGTGTTTTAACATGCAATAACCTTTATTGCAATCACATGAAATTAACTACAAATTACAGTATACCGTAGGATAGTAGGTATGACTAAAAAAAGATTTGTGCAATAACTTTATTGCTATCATATGTGGAACCACACTATCATCACAGATACGGCTCGATATGTCCCCCGTCTCTTTGCTCTAGAAATTGCATTCGATGCACAACACATTCCACGGCAGAACGTAACTCATTCGCTTGGAGGTGGGATACATGTTGCGAAATTCTGTCTTTTAAGACTGCTAAGTTCGGAACATTGCCTTTATAAACGCAGCTCTTTAAATATCCCCACAGCCAAAAGTCACAAGGGTTAAGATCGGGTGACCGAGGCGGCCAAGATGTTGAAAATGACCTGCTAATCACTCTGTCATCCGAAAAGTTTTGCCGTAATAATGTTTGAACAGGCAACGCGATGTGCGGGGGTGCACCATCTTTCATGAAGATTGTAGTGTCAAGACAATTTCTCTGTTGAAGCAAAGGAATGACAAAGTTCCGGTTTGATGAACGTGGGGATTTGTGTCAGAACAAATATGGCAGTTATGTGTGTTTACAGCGCCATTCAAGTGGAAATGGGCCTCATCACTCCACAGTATCTGCCAAGGCCATTCATCATCCACTGTCATCCGAGCAATGAACATCAAAGCAAATGTTTTCCGCACGTCATTATCACCAGAAAGCAATTGCTGAGTGTGGGCTATCTTATACGGATAAAACTTCAGGACATTTCTCATAACTCTCCACACTGTCGTATATACAGGCCTGCACAAAAGTTTAGACACAACACAAATTTGAGTATAACAAAATACTATTAAAACTGAAGAAGTAGGAACTTTAATATTACGAAGTATGAACACATGTAATATGCAAATTAAAAATTTGAGAACAGAAATCACATCAGTAGCGAACTTGCTGCAATATATAACTTAAAATAAGTAAAATATGTGGCACAAAAGTTTAGGCACAAACATAAATTTTAGCACTTGCATAAGGAAATGAACAATTTTAATAATCAATGTAGCCACCATTACTTCGTATTAGATTAAATACGCGGTCGTTCATTGAAAGCACAAGATTTTGAAAGGTTTCTGGTTCAAAATTAAACCACGCTTCTTCTATAGCCTTTTTAAGTTCTAAAACGGACGGATATTGCTTTCCATTGGCATACACAACATTCGTTAGTATGCCCCATACATTTTCGATGGGATTACAGTCAGGACTAAGAGCAGGCCAATCGAGAACTGTAATATTTTTAGCGCTCATCCATTCTTTTGTTGACCTGGATGTGTGGATGGACGCATTATCTTGTTGGAAAACCCAGTTTCGTCCACATAAAAGTTCGCCAAAAGGTAATAGGTGACTTTCAAGAGTTGCCTGGTATGCCTTGGAATCTTGTTTTCCATTCAAAAACGCCAAAGAAGTCTGTCCATTGAAGCTAAAGGCTCCCCAAACCATGACTGAACCTCCTCCTTGACGTCTGCTGAACCGACTTAAGGGGCGTTTTCGAAGATCGTGCCAGTAGTGCGAAAGGCCATCGGGACCATCTAAGTTCCACTTTTTTTCATCACTAAATAACACCTGCAGCCATTCGTCACTGTATGATATGTGCTGCCTTGCCCATTGTAGTCGTGCTTGTTTATGATGTAATTGCAAGCAGGGCTTGCGGCGCATTTTTGCATATCTCAAATGCCTGCATTCTACAATCCTTCTACGTATGGTTTCTCTTGACACTCGCATTGCTAACGTGTTTTTTATTTGATTTGCAGACAGGCTTTCATTTGAAGCCAATCTTCGTATTTGTCTATCATCCCGAATGCTGGTCACTCGAGGCCTCCCAGATCGTGATTTTGGTTGATACTGATCACCCCGGGATAACACTCGATAAATGCCTCGCTTTGAACGGTTCAATGCAACAGAAATTTGAGTAACAGATTTACCTTTAGTTTTCAGCCTCCAAATCTTCAAAATCTCGTCATTCGTAAATTGCTTTGACTTCGGCATCGTTCTAAGCATTCTAAATTATTTCAGGCCTTATATAACAACTCTGGGAAACGCCCCTTCGATCACTTGGGAACTTCGCGCCGTTAATTTGCATAAATCTGACATATGTGCCTAAACATTTGTGGCATGCAGATTCCAATATTACGGTGTTGGGATATTTTGTTTCAGTACTTTTGGTAATCTTTTAAGTTGCACAATTTATTATTGGTTCTAGGATTATTTAGATACAATATCGGCGAAGTTCAATGCAAATTCTCGCTTTTATTTATAATTTGCCTCTGTGTCTAAACTTTTGTGCAGGCCTGTAGCATGTCCAATTCTCGTGATATCGCACATGCACTACTGCTACCATGTGCACTTGCTGCTCCCTGTTCCACTACTGCAGTTGCAACTTCTTCAAGTTGCTGCAGTCGAGTTGGTTTGCTGCCTCGTTCTGGTTTAACGGCGAATGTTCCGGTCTCTTCAAAATGCAAGATCATGTTTTGAAGATTTATAATTTTCAGAGGGCCTCTGCGTAAACCTTTTACCTGTCGAAATGCTTTAAGTGCCGCAGAAGCATTGTTATTTCGTTGATAAAAGAGCTTAACAAGTAACGCGAGATCTGGTAAAGTTTCATGACGGAGTCCTCGTATGGCGAAAAAATGCTTCACGACTCCTTATATAGGCAGAGGATGTTGCGCATGTTAAGTAATATGTAAATTGCCTGCTCCGCAGCGCCATTTCCTCCCCTAGCGGCCGAAATATGAACTCAATTTTTTTCTTTCAGAAATCGAAACCGCATACTCAGGAGAGCATGTGTACGAAATTTGAGTGAAATTGGCAGAGTAGTTTTCTCTGGGGAGAGGTCTAAACACCTCCTGTTTAATTTGGATCACCCGGTAGTTAGACACACTAATAACTGGCCTGCATTTAGTAAATTTTCAGATTTAGCACTGAACATATGGACTTTGTTTAGTATAATGATTAAGTGCAATATATACAATTTATTCGCTTTTAACTAACAAAACTTTTGTAAACCCCGGATTTAATGAGTGGCAAGGTTTTTTAAACGAAATGTGGAAATTTCTATAAAAAAAATCAAAATTTTAAAATATAAAAAAAATTATCAAACTGGTGTCTTTATAGCTAACATAATGAAATGAACTTTCTAGCACTTGAAATCAGAAAAGGTTTTTGAGCACACTCATTCCTTTCACAATACATAATAAGTCATTTACAATAAATGACTTTTGATAGCAATAGTGTAACAAACTAGCGTTAGAGTTAATTGCTCCTAACAGTGATTTACTTTTACCTTAATCTATAAAAGTGTACTAGCTGTTACAAAATAATTTATCTACCTGAAACATGGGTAGACTGAGTATTGGTCAACATTGGCAAATAATACACAAGATTGCAAACAGGTATTTATTGCACTCTAAAGGCTACAACAGTAATAATAACGTTCGAAGTAATACTTTATCAGTCTATTTCTGGGGAATATCTGTACTGGAACTGTTAATCAACATGTCAAAACCGCATCATACTGTAAACTCTTTGGAACTGCTTATGAAACCATCCGATTTAAAAGCTGCCAGACCGGGACAGTTATACTACAAATATTTAGGCAAATTAACTAAACAAATAATGCAATATCTAAACTAACATTTCAAATTAATTACAACGGTATTAAATAGCATTAACTTGGATTTGGTATTCAGACGCTGACTGCTCAGGGCTCCTTGACAATAGGTCCTTCTAACCACTTGGACTCAACACAGGGATTAGTTGGCGAAGTCCTATTAAGCAAGTAAACTAGTCATTCGTAACTAACTGATCCAATTCCAAGTTACTCTTTTGTTCCTTATTAGCCAGTCCTGAATTGTCCTAATTATACTAACTATTGTCTGAATTAATTATAGTAATATCAACTACTCAAGACGGTTCAACACCGGCTAACCTTAACTAAATGAATAAACAAAGTTATACCATCCTTTTGCCAGTTCTGTTGAGACGGTCTTTCTTCACTCGGTCACAGACACCTCTTGATCCGTTGCGATACAAGGGTCTATACATGTAGAACACACTTCTTCAAATCCACAGGCAGATAACATGAATCAAGCTAATTCCAAAGCTTCACATAAACATTTACTATCCCAGCAGTAATACATCAACTGGGATTTAGCGGTTACAACAACACTCCGAACTCAATACTTTGCACCGTAAGTGCTTGACCCTTCATCCCCACATGGCTCAGGTTTCAGCAAAACAAACAAATAAATTAAAATAAAAAGGCAAGCTTTAACTTACCAAGCGAAAAACAAAGAGTTACAATGCTTTTATCACATCCAAGAGAGCCATTAACATCTCCACAGTGGATATTAAATACTTTAGTCTCATTAACAGTCACACAAGGCAAGGAAGGCCGAACTAACGTCATCCCGTCTCCGACACTCCCTTACGGTAATTCAAATAACCCAGTTGGTTTAGATTCTGACTTTACAAAATAAGTAGAATCTCCAGCTCATTATATAATAGATGATATGAATGATTACGTATTTAGTGCAATTAATATTTTATGATGAAAATTTAATGAACAGGGATACTGCATAACAAAGTAATTAACTATAGAACATTTTCTTAGCATCTCCAGATAAAGCCTATAATAGAAATAATTACTAATATATGTTCCTTTATATCATGTTTAGTTTTTTTTTATTTGGCTTATTATACTGAAATTCAAGTGGCAATATAATATATTTTGTTCATTAAATTTTAAGCCAATTCAAAGCTGAACATTATGGCATGTACATACATTACATATACAGACTTTTAAAATAAAGTTTGGAATTTTTAATTCCAAAATAGATATGGAAAGCAACCAGATATAGGAAATATTTGCAATATATATGAGTCCTACTGTATATGGTCTTGAGTTAAGTTCTGGGTATGCGTTCATAATCCTTTGTTTATTCATTAAAATTTTTAATTTTACATTTACAAATGAAGCAATGTTCTATAGAATGAAAACATAACATGTAATTACTGAAAAAGAGCTGAAGTATTATCAGTTATCTCCGAAAGTTGGGTCTTGTCACAATATTCATCTTAAATTCAATCCCTGTGTTGAGTACATTATATTTTTTCATTAAAAAATTTAATTTTCAGCTGTGTAAAATGAAACCATATGGTACAGAAAAAAAAGCAGAACATGTAAAACAGCTTAGGAATGATCAACTGTCTCCAAAAGTTGAGTTTTTTAACAATATATGGTCTTGAGTTTGATCCTGCGAATGATTACATGTTACTTTTTTTTAAATGAAAAATTTAATTTTACCCTGGCAAATGAAACAAAGTTCCATGAAAAGAAAGCAGAACATATAATATTTGAAAAACTGCATGCCTTCAGTTTAACGAACGAAGCACTTGCCTTAAATTAAAACTGGAAGGAGCATCAAATGTGGTAACATGAGAGTACATTGCGGTTCTAGGCCAATGTTAGAATAAAAAATATAGTTAATTTTTCATATGACTAGTGGCATAAAGCAATAATTTTTGTAGGGGTGCCATTTCACCTCCTCGCTTCAGGTACAAAATTTTCTTAGCGTGGCCCTGACAGAATCAATACAGTAATTAAAGCTAATGTCGATTTATTAGCTTAAGACAGTATTATTCTGAAATGAAGTACAAGAACATTTCTGAAAAGTTTTTAAGGTGTACAGTGCATTGTGATGGCACGCGAAAAGAAAGACTTACGTCAATGTCAAAAATGTACACTTTAGCTGGAATCCCCCCTAGATTATGAGATCATAAGCTTCAGCCTGCCCAGCCTTATGGGAAATCTAGCACTGGTATAAATACATTTAAAATGAGAATACTTTGTAATATCTGTTCTTTTAATTAATATGTATTGTACATATTTAATGTATTTTTGTAGGCACATCACTGCAATATGGTAGAATTTGTTCTTCCTAACAATGATATGTCGTTTTCTGATGTTTTCTGCCTTTTGGAAAAAGGCAGCATTAGTCTTGGCTTACAAGATATCTCACTTAATCATGTAACCCTTGATCAGGTTTGTCTGATTTTTTATTTTCATTATTGAATATCATACGTTTATTCATGAATTATTATATAGTAGAGCATTGGTTATCCGAAACAATTGGGGACTGGGGGTGTTCGGATAACTGATTTTTCGGATAACCGATCATTTACGAAAAAAAATTGTTTCACTGCCATAGGAGCAATATGAAATAAAGAGACAGTGATATAAAACACAAAACTTTTATATATTTTACATCACATGTTTTACAAATACATACCTTACATAAAGTAGTGTGTTAAAGTAGGCCTACAGTTTAGGAAAAGAAGCCTAAAATTTTCTTTTGCTGCAGAGCTGAGACTCGTTATTTTTTCCCGCTAAATTTCGCACACGTTTTAAAGACGGCAATTGGACAGCATCACATTTTTCTTGTTGTTATAATCACTTCATAGCCATCTCAAGGCAGTGAAAAGCTTCTCACTGTATGGTACTTTCAGCATGGTCGTTAGGCTCTTATTCGTCGTCACAAGGGTCTTTGTCGTCGCTGACACTGGCAATGATTTGATCGTCCGTCAATACTTGATAGCCAAGGTAATCGCTTCACATTTGAACCAGCCTTGAATATTTTCCTCGTCGCTTTCTTTAAATCCTGAAGATTTTTTAATCAGCCCATCCGGTTTTAATATAAATTGGCTATTTGGTGCTGCTCTTCAGGTGCAGTGAAATACTCTTCTGATGGAAGGAGCTTATTCCAAGCTTTTGCTAGTGTAGTGTCCTTGACAGTAGCCCAAGCTTTTGCTGCCATTAGCACAGCATCCTTCAAGTTAATTTCGGTGTGCACTTGCCGATTTTATTTCATATTCTTTATATTTCTATATTATATAGAATATATAGAATATATGTGGGTTGGGACACCCTTCCCTATAAGAGTGCATAGACAGTGACGCTTGCGCATGCGTGGAGTGAAAACGTAAGTAAATTGTGTGTAGTAGCTGTTGTATTGTAATTACTGATTAAAGGACACATTATTTATTCTAGAGTATCTTCCTATTGCTTTATAATAAGCATAAGTCACACACACACACA
>QLNU02015360.1:71933061-71961955 GCA_006491805.2 Dysdera silvatica
CAGCATTCCAGGAAAAGACGAGCAGCGGTGTGCGAACGTGCAGTGCACGGGGAATTTCCCGAACTTTGGACATACCTGTGAACACGGTGCATAAAATTGTACGAAACATCCTGTATTGCTATCCATACAAAATTACCCATGTTCAGGATTTGCTTCCTGCTGACCCGCCAGTAAGACACACTTTTGCTCTAGAATTTCTTGCTCACATGGAATTGGACAATGAATGGCCATGGAACATTTCGTGGATCGACGAAGCCCATTTCCATCTCCAAGGACATGTCAATACTCAGAATTGCAGAATATAGGTAATGGAAAACCTGTTCTAACATGAACCAATACCTCTTCATTCTGCAAAGGTAACTGTGTGGTGCGGGTTGACACCATTGTTTATCGTAGGGCCATTTTTTTTCGAGGAGATGGGTCGTGCGGGTCCTGTTACCTGTACCGTCAATGGTAAACGCTATGAGAGTCTTTTGCGCAACTACATCATTCCAACACTTCAACAGCATGCATGTGCAGGTAGCATTTCTATGCAAGATGGCACTCCTCCGCACATTGCAAAGCCAGTGAAGCAGCTGCTGAAGAGGCATTTTGAAAATGATAGAATTATCAGCCATCATTTTCCAACAGCCTGGGCATCAAGATCGCCTGATCTTAATCCTTGTGACTTCTGGATGTGGGGTTACCTAAAAAGTGTTGTGTTCAGTAGTCCGATTGAAAAATTAGCTGAATTGAAGGCACGCATTGCGCAACACATTCACAATGTGACCTCTGAGACAGTCCGATCTGTTGTGGAACATGCTGTTTATCGGTTTCAACTTGTGGGAGAAAACGGTGGACAGCATATTGAACATGTCTCGTGCAAGTCTGCCGATAATTAAAAACCGATTTCATTGTTGCTTTTTATGCTGATTTTGGCCTCAGGAAAATTAAAAACAGATTTTTCCTATCCGATGTGGTAAGACCTTGTCGCGGTGGATGGGCTTTCCACTAACAGTGCCACAACTGTTGAATGACTTGGAAGTCATTTTTTCAGTAAAAAAAAAAGAAAACGATACAGTCATGCATGTTGAAAAGTACAGTTGGTTTAACATGTAACGCACGCCATAGCTATCGTATTGCGATTCAAATGTCACTTGTAGCCGAACCCATTTACGTCATGACGCTTTAAGTGCCATCTATTGCTAAAATTTAGAACTATTTTTTTTCTAATTCCATACCATTTCCTCCTCCTTCGAGTATATTCAGTTCAAATTTCAGGTAATTTTGAGCAGTGGTTCTTTTTTCTACAGCTTTTTGAAAGTTGAACTTTAATTATAATCACCCTGTATATCGTCACTTAACAGACATAAGGGCGTATTTCAAATTTTGCTGTTTTCCAGGAGAGGCATTTCAAGTTTTGTCACTTCTGTCTTCCTTTATTTTTCCTTCTGATGTAAACCTACTGAGTTAGTTTTTAATAAAAACCAACTCAATAGGTTTACATCGAAAGAAAAAATAAAAGAAGACAGAAGTGACAAAACGTAAAATGCCTCTCCTGAAAACAGGAAAATTTGAGATATGCCCTTATGTCCGTTAAGCGATGATACATACATACATACGTACGTACGTATGTGTGTGTGTGTATGTGCGTGCATGCATGTGTGTGTGCGTGCATGCATGCATGTGTGTGTGTGTGTGTGCGTGCATGCATGTATGTACGTACGTACGTACATAGTGATCATTTAAAAGCGTCCCACCCTAATAATTTCAGATCTATGGTTATGGATTTTGAGCAAAAACACATCAATTTTTATTTCCAGGAGAAAGTCCAAAATTAATGTCAAAGAGTGTTTTTGTTCAACGCCCAGGCCCACTAACTTTGGATTTTCAAATTATACCCCTTACCTTATAATATACCATTTTAAATAGCGTAAAAAATATTTGTGAAAAAAAACTTAATTGTTTCATGCATTCGGGAGAAAGAACTACAAATAAAATCGCTATTTGAACCCTTTCAAACAATACTAGCGAGAGAGTGTATGCTTTAACCTATCTTTGTATTGAATGAACTGATTTGCATGCTTTCTGTGCAGAAAATCAGAATTCTTTTGGATGTTGGTCATGCGCAGTGATACTAGTGGAAGATAGCCACAAATATTGAAGTGAGCGTTCGTTATTTCTATCAAGATATCAGCACAAATAATACCAACCAATTTAATTTTTTTTCAGAAATATTTTATTTTTTAAGCCGTTTAAAATGATATATCACAAGGTAAAGGATGTCATTTGAAAATTCAAATTTGGGGGTCAGGGGGTTGAACAAACAATTTTTTTGATACTAATTTTGAGCTTCCCCCTGCATATAAAATTTGATGTGTTTTTGCTCAAAAGCATACCTATCTTAGAATCAAAATTATTAAAGTGGGGTACTTTTAAATGATTGTCCTGTGTATACATATATATCAGTGGTGTAGCTTGACTTCAGACAGCGGGTAATCTCCCAAAAAAATTGCTTGTTAAATCCGGGTTCCAAAAATGCTTGTTCGCTAAAAGCGGTTAAATTGTATTGCGTTTAGTCATTACACCAAACAACATCTATATTTTCCTCGCTATATGCAGAAACTCGCTAAATGCAGGCTCGTTATAAATGAGTCCTACAGTATTTTGCATTCCCATCCCCTTCCCAAATTTCCTCTCTGGACTGATTGCCACTTGATTGGTGCAGAATTGTTTTTCAAAATTTTAAAACATGACATGTTTAAAGTTAATAAGTTGAATATATAAGAAACAGTGTTCCATTGGAATGATTGATTATTCACCATACCCTCCCCCAAGTAAAAAATCGTAATATATATATATTATTATTATTGTTGGGGGAGGGGGGAATGATGAGCTGAAGAATAAATACATACAAAGTTGGAGGGGAAAGAAAAATACAGTGGATTTGTGTTTTTACGAATTTGATGTTTTTGCAAACCATTGGGTTGGTTCCGAAAAATATCCTATTCAATTAATTTCTACTACTTAACTTATGAACTAAAATTACGCTTTCATTCTGTTTTACGAATTCAATTTCCTTACTTTCTTTTCACTGATTTTCTTCTGACGCCGAAATTTTCGAAAGGAGAGATGTGGAATTTCTTCAAACTGGTTAGACTTCAGATTTCTTAAGTTGTAGGGAAGGGGTGGGGGGTTGAGAGGAATTTGCATTAAATTTTGTATTAGTTTACACATTTCTGACAAAATGAAGAACAGCACATTAATTTCACGTTGAGAGAGTGAGGAAATTGTTTATGTTGGTTTATGGCCTCATTTGAGTAACCTCGATATATGGAAGGATAAAGCTAGATTTTAAGCATGTATTTTGTGTGTGTGGTATTCTTACCGCTTACAGCACTACTGTTCGCACATTTTCATTGTGCAGGAGATAGAATGCAATTGTATTTTTTAAGTTTCTTTTTTCCCATGCTCTCACTTTGTTTGCTACTTGGTACATTCGGTTAGTTTAATTTTTTTAATTAATTATTTTGGATAGTTTTATTATGTGTACAAACGTAATTTTAAAACATATTATATAGCGTGCACCACGGCACCAGGTACCGTGAAATCATTCTTTTTTTGTGAGTAATTTACAAAAAATACGTCGCGGTGACTGTGTGTGCCGACCATTTGGCAATTGTACTAACTCTGTGAAAAGTAATAATATCTCATATAAAAAAGAATTTATCTTCTAATATTATTATGTGTTAATAGTTAAGATTGCATTTAACAAAATAGGTGTTTCGGAGCTGAAACAATTACATTTTTCAGCATTACTGCTGGAAAGAAAAACAGAAATGAAACTGCTTACACAAACACTGGGCTTGACCTTATCCAGGTGACAAAATTAAAACTTAGGGCTTTCGAAAGGGAATTCAAACCCAAATTATATGAGAAAAATCTGTGGATGTGAATTAACAAACAGGCTATTTTGTTTTTACTGTCTCCTGTTTGCAAAACGAAGTGGTGATTTCAGTTGGGTGAAGTACAGTGTGGCTGATTTGTCACATATAACTCCAAAACTAAATTAGCATGAATACTCGCAGTCACATTTAAACTCCACATTAGAATTCTGTTTGCTTGGTATTCTTCAACAGCTTGACAGTGCATTTTTTAAGTTGCATTACAAGTTCGTTCAATCTTATGCCAAGAACACAATATATTTTATTCTGTACGTTTTGTTGACCTGTGAAAATTTCTTTTCGTAATGGGCACATAGCCTGGAATATTGGTAGGGAGGCCAGTGAAGCGGTGGGCGCTGTGCCCAGCTTATCAGGGAACAAAGGTACTAGCTCTGCCACTGGTGAACCCCCTCCCCATTTGAATAACCCACCAGCTGCTACTGATATGGCTGCCCATATCATGATGGAACCCCCCGCCGTGTTTCACTCTTGGTAGCAAACAATTGGGATTGTAAGCTTAGGATGGCATTCACCAGATAGAAATGAGAAACAGTGTAGAGCTCGACTTATCTGAACAATTGACCTTTGCATATTGATCCATAGTCCAGATTTTATGACTGTTGCACCACTATCTCCTCTTACAAGGGAACCACTTTTATGGAAGCTTGCACTTTGAGACAAAACACATCACAAATGACAGCCCCCTATTCTTCTTATTAAGAATATGAAATCAGTTTTTTGTGAATAGCACATAAATCTTTTTATTAATATTCAAAGTCCAAAAATCGCACTTTTTAGGTGAAGTTTGATATTTTTTATTCGCACTGTATATGAAGATAAGAACTTTTTAACTCAATTCGAATAAAGAGGGTGGTTGCATTTAACGAATAAAATTATAAAAGTACACGACAGATCATTCAGAGTATTTTAAAAAAATTTATAAAAACTAAGCTTTTTAATACTTATATTTGGCGCCTTATGGTTTAGAGGAATCTACGATATCGGCATGAAGTATTTATTATTCAATTACGCTCATATTGAAACCTTCATTGCCACTATTTTTAGGAAATATAATGGCATAATAAAAAGGAAAAAATTCTAAATTTTATGGCCGTAACATCAAAATATTTTACGTAATTTTTTAATAAAGAAAAATGTTTTAATGAAGCTGGCATTTCAAAAAATACGTAAATAATTTGTTTTCAGAAGTAGACAAGCATTGTATCATATTGAACGTCTACTATTTTTTGCAGAATCGACCTTGCTCTCATAAAACTTTTACGCGGAAAGTTTGAACGTTGTAAATCAATCAAAGTTTTCCAATATGAGAAAATTATAAAAATGTCTCAAAATATCGGATTCCGGAAGTATTTTTATAAGTTATGGTAATGATACTTTTCAAAAATGAAGCATAATTGGGCCTCGCAAAGGTTACACTTTAAAAAAGGATGTAAATTACATTCATTATCACTGAAAATCGTGTCAATTAAGCGAAAAGATATTTCGTCAATATTTTTGAATCAAATTTTTCCATTAGGAGTGCAGTTACAGTTACATCAAGGATACCTCACTATAGCCCGATATTGTTCAGCACGTAATTGGTTATACACCAAAAAATGAATTTTTAAAATTTCATTTTGATGTGTTAACATCAATTTTGATTTTATTCAGAACAATTTTGTTTGAAATTTTTTTTTGATGAAACATTTATACTTCATGCCGATATCGCCAATTCTTCTAAACCATAGCCAAACGCGCCAAATATTGGTATTAAAAAGCTTAGTTTTTATATAATTTTTTAAAATACTCTGAATGACCTTTCGTGTAATTTTATAATTTTATCCCTTAAATGCAATCACCCTCTTTATTCAAATTGAGTTCAAAAGTTATTATCTTCATATACGGTGTGAATAAAAATATCAAACTTCACTTAAAAATGCGATATTTGGACTTTGAATATTAATAAAAAACATTTATATGCTATTCACAAAATGCTGACTTCATATTCTTAATAAGGTACTTATGGACTATCATTTGTGATATGTCTTGTGTCAAAGTACGAGCTTCCACAAAAGTGGTTCCCTTGTTAGTAGCATTTTGACATGTTCCTTGTTAGTAGCAACTGCCATTCCATAACCACTGGTGAGTGGTTTTGGAATAACAGTTGATCCATAGACATATTGCTTGTGCAGTTCTCTTCGTAATGTTTTGACACTGACAGTGTTTGTGAGCACATTATTCAGCTCAGCAGTCGCTTCTGCAGCTGTAGGCTTCTAATTTTTCATCACAACTGTAAGTAACATTCGTCTGTCTGTCATTCAACGTATATTTCCGTCCACGCTGGTGTTTGTTGCGGTTTTTTCAATGTTGCTGAATGCAGTCATTATGATACACCAAAAGCTTCTGTTACCTTGGTTACCATGTGAGCCCCAGCAATTTGGCTACATTAAAATTCTATCAGCTCTGACATAATTCACTCACAGCTGCACAGAATGCTGTCTTGATGACAAATGGCTCACATAACATGTAGATAGGTTTATATCGGTAGGTGAATTATGACAAACAGATAGCATCTCCTACAAACTCCACTATATCCTACATATAAATTAAGGCATGAATTTTTCAAGATGTTTCCATATTTTTGTCCAACCCCTATATATGCGTAACCTATGAAATTTTCTTTTTTGAACCTTTTCTGGGAATGTTTGTGACATATGACAAAATCACAAATACAGTGTAAAAATGCCTTCATTTTACTAAATAAACATCAAATAACGCAGCTTAATGCTAAATAAGTAAATAGAGACAATTTTCTGGGAACGTACTGAAATGAACATAAATTTCGTAATAATATATAGGCAAAAAATGCTAGATTTGATATGTAAATCATGGTTGAAAATAAAGAAAAGTAAGGAATTCTCATTAGACACACACTAATATTATTTAGTTGTTCCATCTCTGGCTCATATAACGGCAACACAAGGGTGAGGCATGGATAGGACCAGTTTCCGAATCTATTCAACATTGATTTCGTGCTGCAAACACGGATAATGACTTCTTTAAGTTTACGAAATGTTTGTGGTTTCTTTTTATTGACAGCAGGTATTACATAATGCCAACAATTCATTATCAGGTTTAGATCTGGACTGTTTGCGGACCACGTAAGAGTCACAATGAACTGTTGAACTAACCATTTTCTACGCTGCATCAATCCAAATGTATCCAAATCATGTCGTCAAGCAGAAATGTACAAATAATATAAATACAGATGTGACTACTTTTTTTTTTGGCTTGATGACGTAGAGCAGAGTTGTCCTGAAAGATGCGGCCTCTTGGCTGGTTGAAATAGGCTTTGATGGTTGGCAACAAATTGGCTTGTAGTATGTCTATATAACCTTCGAAGTTTATATGTCCTTGTATAAAGTGCAGTTCATCTGTTCCCTGATGAAATGTGCATGCTCATACCATTTAACTTGCAGAGAATGCGATAGTAGAGACAATACAGTCAGGATTGTACTTCTCTTCTTTTCTACAACGAACGGTCTGTTTATTGCCACTGCTGTATACTTTAAATTTTTTTTCATTGGAGAAAACAACAACTTCCACTGGTCAGGAGTCCATTTGATATGTTCTTTACACGAACTTAAACGGGTCTTTCATATCTTAGGTGTGAGGAATACGTTGTTTTGGGGTTTGTTTGTTTTTTTTGTTTGTTTTTTTGTTTGTTTGTTTTTTGTTTGTTTTTTGGAGAGGTGGGGGAGAACAGGCAACTTTGTATTGTTACTGCACTAGCCATGGCACATGTGGCCTCTTCCCACTCTCATTTCAGCTTAGATGAAAACACTGTATAATTTTTCAAGCACAAATGTTTCAAAACATTATTCTTCTTTGACATAATAGTTTCTGTATGCTTATTTTTTCCCTGTCAATTGATTCCATATTCTGGAGTTTAAAAAAATCTACTGACTGTGGACTTATTACATGACACTTTATGAGCACTATAAGGAGTAGAATAACCTTCTTCATGTAATGCAACAACAGTGGTATTTTTTGCATGGCGTCAATTGAGAGTAACTGGCCATGGCAACGAAGACCTTGAATAAAAGTAAACTGAGCGATGCAGGTTTATAGGCCATCCGAAGATGGGTGATACAATATTACTTCACATTGGGCTATGCTTCTTTATTGTGCATGCATGTAGAACTTGTCTGATGTAAGCTGAATTTATTATTACCGTACAGTTCTTTTTTTGTTTCAAAATAACAAAATATCAAAGATGATTCACTTTCATTGAACAGCCCTATATGTGCGTATGTGTGTGTAAAAGATGTTAATTTCTCAGTATGCTTAATATTAAATCAACTTTACAGAAACTATATTTTTTGCTTATTGTTTTTCCTTACCATTGACTATTAAAGTAACTTTTCTTGCTATAAAACAATGGCTTGGAAAACTTTAGAATCAAATATAAATTATACTATCTTGTCTTTTCAGGTATTTGTGGGATTTGTACAGCAGCAATCTGATGGAATACAACAACATCAACTGTGTGTAAACGCAAATTCTGAATATGTTAAAGAAGAAAATCTCACATTCCAAATGAACTCTCTTTTAAACAGTGCTAGTAATTCTGATGAAAGCAGTAATAGTGTTTTATCAGTTGATGTGTCCTGTCCTAGTGAATATTGTAATGAATATTCAACTCGTTTGTAATAATAATGTATTATAAAAAATATCTTGTCAGTTTGTACAATATTATTACCCTTCTCAGGGTCAACACATGAAGCCATCAGGACATGTTTTTGTAATTTTTCATAGAGAATTAAGATGGATAATATTTTTGACACCCATATTTAAACTTTTGTAAAGAAGAAAGAGACACTATCCCCAGCCCATAGTCAGACCGTAGTACCTTAACTTGAACAGCCATGAGGACATGGGAATAATGCTTCTTCTCTTCACATATAAGGTTTGTAAGATATTGTTACCCTTGTCAGGGTTAACACAATTGTCAAATATTGGTCAACACATGAATTCACCGGACAGTTTGTTGTAATTTTTTGGGAATAATTGAGATAGATAATATTTTAATGCTCATGTTTAAGCATGAATTGGAGCTTTTTGTAAAGGAGAAAATGAGACACTGTCCTGACCTGAAAAGTGTCTCTTTTTCTTCTTAACAAATATATCTGGCTTGAGCTTAAATGTGAGTGTCAAAAATGTTATCCATCTTAATTTCCCACGAAAAATTACAAAAACATACTCTGATGACTCCATGTGTCGACCAACAATTTGGCAATTGTGTTAACCCTGACAAGATTAATAATATCTTACAAACCTTATCTATACATACAAAGAGAATGAGCATCATTCCCAATAACTGAGCAGGTTAAATTATTCTGGTTTATATGAAGGGTACGCGATTTGGCTCCAGGTCTCTTTTTCTTCTTTACAAGACTCTAGTTTGAGCATAAACATGGGTGTCAAAAATATTATCCATCTTAATTCCCCACCAAAAATTACAAAAATATGCCTTGATAGCTTTACATGCTGACCAATATTTGACAAATTTGGTAGTTATGTTAACTCTGAGAAAGGTAATACCTTACAAACCTTTTATACATACATACGAAAAGAAGGATCATCCCTATGGTTTGGTGGCTGAGCAAATTAGAGCACTCCGGTTCATGTGGAAAGTCTCTGGTTTGACTCCAGGCTGGGATGGTCTCTGTTTTTCTTCCTTACAAAAAGCTGCAGTTTGAGCTTAAACATGGGTGTCAAAAATATTACCTGTCTTGTCAGTTTTTGTAGATTTTTAATGTCTTGTGAATTGATGTAAGCATGTTTCACCCACACATATATGGATTCATTGTATTATTCAATTAGTTATGTGAGAAAAACATGCAGCTCTAAATACGTACCTATTTATTTTAAATTACCTAAAAAGAGGTAGCATAGTTTTATGAGCATGTGTTTAAAGCAGGAGTGTGATAATTCTCATACGATTTCAACTAGATTTCTAAACCAGCTAACAGACTAATTTATCAACAAGAATATTAATATATTTATCAATAAAATAATCTATCAGCAGAATAACAAACTAAAGTTTATTATTCTGTTACTTGGGGACAGAACCGTGATGAACGTGTGACAAAGGAGGCATTGATTCAGGTTAAAAGAACACCGAACGAAATAACATGGGAATGTATTATGGAGTTTAAAGTGAACATTCATGTTTCAAAATATGTGTGTGCATATGTATATCTATACATACACAGGGTGCGGCAGAAAGAAATCCCCGATTTGGGGATTACCTAGTTAGGGGTAGCATGGCAATAGACCAGTGGAGAGTTTTTCATTGAATAGCTGCATTCATGCCATTTCCAGTTCATTCTATGGCTTTGTCGGAAGAGCACCGCTCTTTTGTTCACTAGGGATTCATTTGAAATGACACTTTGCTGATAAGGACACAGCATGTTTTTCACCTGCACTTTTGCTAGGTCGACATATGTTTTTTTCTTTTTTTCTGGGGCCACCTAAAAAAAGAGGTATATCAATGTCGTCCCCAAACTTTGGAAGTTCTCAAAGAGGCGATAACCCAGGAAGTTGCTGCCATTTCTCTTGAAATGATCCGCAAGGCCATGAGAGGGAGAAGCTCAAACAGTTTATCGCCAATAAAGGATGCCGCTTAAGTGCTGTAATTTTTAAAATTCCTTGATTTCAAACTGCATTATGTGTACCGCTCAGGAATAAAAATATTTTTTTCCTATCTTTCATCATTTAGTTTTTATTAACTTCCCAAATCGGGGAGTTATTTTTGCCGCACCCTGTATGTGTGTGTGTGTGTGTGTGTGTGTGCAGGGTGAATTTAATAAACCACACTTCGGAAACATTTTTGAAATAGCCATCTGTTCACTGATTGGACTAATTTCACCAATAGGCGCTAACGAGTAACAACTGGGTTGTTTATTTTTCCGAGAAAACCTTTTCATTGGTTCTATACTATCAGAAAAAGGGTAAGCCCAATTTGGCGACTTTGCAAGCCAACTTCACTATGTTACAAACAACAAAAGTAAAATTTACAGTATTCTTACGTGCGGTGATAAACAGTTTGTTAGAATTGGCGGCCTAACGCTATTTCTTAAATCTCTTTTTAATTAATAAATAATAAAAGGCCTTCAACAACTCTTGAATATTATGCGCTAGAGAACTTTCAGACACCATTCCAGTGGGCTATCCTGGCGAGGGTTTATAACTCCATGGCCCACGTTTTAACGTACTTTTTTTTTTAACATGGTTAATTTTCTGGATTGAGGGTTGAAATAAACCTAACCCCTCCCTCCCACTCCAACTATCTGGTAACACTCATGCACCGTCCTGTAAATTTTTAATTCAGTGACCTTTTACCCTAATACAGCGTTAATAATTGTTATTATCTGATTGATGACATTACAACTAATCAACGATTCCGAAGTGCATCTATTTTTCTTTGTTTTGTTTTTTTCTTTTGTGGGTAGAGGGTAGGCAAGCTATGCTCCAATCAGCGTCTTTTGTAAAATTATTACAAAGTTGTAAATCAAGTTCGTGAGCACTTTTTGTACAACCTATCAGTAGTAGCATTTTTTGTTTTGTGTGTTTAAAACTGTTCGGCTTGTGGGGGGGTGAGAATGGCTTCAGCTAATGTCCGGCCCTGAACATTTGGTAGTTGTAACATAAAAACTATTTGTAATAGTACCCGGTGGGAGGGGTTGGTGGGGTCATAACTCCATTGACCTTTTGTTTTCCTGTATACAATTAAATTTTGATTGCCGAAACTCTCCCCACCTCTTAGTACATCCATAACCCCTTATAAAATGTTTGCGTACGTTACTGAAACATTGTATTTTCTTTCACTTTATCTAATAAAAACACTGAATGTAAGACACATTATGAATTCCATTTATACAAAGTCGAGATTCCTTTTCGTATCGTACAAAAATATGCATTAATTATTTGTGGTGAGGCCCGATCTTCGACCTATGTTGCCCCCTCCTATACTTCGGTCTTTATAAGAAGGCTAAATTTGAATATAATATTCAACTTTTCTTGCTTTTCTCAAGTTATTAAAGGACTTAGGAAGTGGGGAGAAGCGTGTAAGCACCGGCTCCCCTTGGAGAGATAGAGAGGATTGCCTCATTGGAGGAATTTTTAGGAGATTGGCTCATATTTACATTACAGACTGAGAAAATCAGGAAAACGCACAAGTAATTCCCCCCACCCTCTGAGCTCACATGCCGAATCTAACGAATTTAATTGAGCTTAATGTAGACACATTAAAAACCTTGTTGAGTGCAAATTAGCAGCTATCTCCACCCCACCAAGAAATCGAGAAATTAAATGTTAAAAAGTAGTTAAAATAGCACCAATTGCAACCGTTCATGAAATACCTGGCTAGAGAGCTAGTTGGTCGAAAAACGTAAATAGCAAACGTGAAGTCGTATTTTAAAAGTTTAGAATACGTCCAGTAATAGGTGATTGCGTTAACTTATTGGATTTAAATGTATTAGATTTTGAAGTAGCTGTAAAGTTCTTTTTTTTTTTCTATTCGTTAAATTGAAGTTCTATATTCTTTTTATTTTATTTCTGAAAGTCATAGCAGAAAACAATTTACTTTAATTTTTATAATCACATTGCAAGTTGCAATTCAGTTTGTGCATAAGAGAAGCATTTATTTTTATTTTAAAAATTCTGTCACAAAGTATCGCTTGTATTCTATTTATCCGTGTGAGGATAACTGAACTTGACTTCAGTTTGGCGCACTCATCCAAACAGGGCTCGAGTGGCTGCCAGGTTCGCCCTGCCCTTAAACCTTCCCTGTATGTATGTATGTATGTATGTGTATGTGTGTGTGCGTATGTATATAATATATATAGATTAAAATGAATAGTTAGTGAGTTATTATAGCTTATATATGTTTTACTCCTCTTTGCTTTTTACTACTACAATTTCAGTTTTTATTCTAAGCTGTTTCTACTACTTAAATTTAAGTGTAGTGTATTTATGTATATTACATTAGAAGGTACTACATGTCACAATCATACTACAATTTTGCTATATATATACAAGGTGGTTAGTGAAGTCCTTATACACGCAGATAACTGTCGAACGGAGAGAGTTATATGTACGAACGTGATGTGTAGGTATAGTAAAGTGACTATGCGTTACAAGATGAGACTGCGTGCAGCGCCCCTAGCGGAAAAATTCAGAATTTAAAGCTGCTATTTCGATCTATTCAAGATACGGAAAAAATTCAATTACAAAGTTATTAATCACCAGCTAGTTAGTATGAAATGATATTTTTCTCTCTGCCGTAATGGGGCAAAATTCACGATTTAAGAGGTTTTTAAAGTATCCGTCCAGCAACGCCATTGTTGGTCAAAATTCCGATTTAACGTCAATCATTAACTTCAATTTTCAAAATTCATGTTAACTTCAATCATTCATTCTTGTAATTCCGTAAAACTTCATTCATTATATAAGTGCAGATGGCACGTTACGTACTACGTACAGTATGGTGGAAAAAATCGACGTTATTAATTCCGTTGTAGAAATATTTTTTGTGTTATCATGATTATTTGGTATAATGCGGTAGCAACGACAACCCAATTAATTTCCAGGCTAATGCCTTAACCAACTACGCCACTGGTACGCCTACGGTAGAATGGGATTACCGTCGCTACCGTATCATACCAAATAATTATGATAACACAAAACAATAACATTTCTATAATAACATTAATAACATCGACTTTTTTGCACCAGGGGCACTGCACGCAGCCTCATCTTGTAGCCCATAGTTATTTTACTATGCATATATATCACGTTCATAAATGTAGCTCTCTCCTTTCGACAGTTATCTGGGGCTTTATATAGTATAAGCACTTTACTAACCACCCTGTATACATGTGTATATACTTGATAATTTAAAATTGCAAACGTTAAGCACTAATATTTTTTTTATTGGGAGAGGGTGCTATTTTTCATCTTTGCCTGAGGTTAATTTTCTCCGCATGGCCCAGCTTGGGGATATAATAATTTGATTTTTTATGTACGATCATTAAGTTTATCCTTTCACAGCTACTTGAGAGAGAGGTCATTTTTTCTGTTAAAGAACCTAAAAAAGGCGTAGTATCTCTATATTTATAATCACACACAGGGTTTATATTGGGTAGGTCTCTGGTACTTTTTCATTTTTGGCGATTATTTAAATATTAGCCAGAACCCCTAAATAGACACTGTCATGAAAAAGTAATAAATTTGTGATTAAAGTCATGCATTTTGTTGTCCAGAAAAATGGACATAAACAATTGATATGATTTATCGATTCTTTTGCAGCCATTTGATTTTTTAATCGATTTATCATAATATTAGGGCTCCTTCACTTTTTTTTTGTTAGAAATTAAGCCCTCTTTATAATTGAAGGAATTTAAAATAGCCGCTGAAAGCTTTTAGAACTGTCTACACTACTACTTGTTCGTAATAACTGCAGAGCTCCCTGTAATTTATTTCAAAAATTATAGATTTTTTTTCCATTTTTACTATTTCCACAATGAGCTATTCGTAAATTCTTAAGACTGCAACCCTAGTAGGAAAATTTATTACTATCCCCAAGTTTTGGGGAGAAAATTAACTTCCACTACAGTTCTTTGTTTTTGTGAGATAGCTCATTATGTGATCTCAAAGTGAAAGGAGCCATCAATACAGCAACAACGATTATCTATGTCTGCATGGTGCTGAAAACAATTCAGAGCTAGTCTATATTAAAATGATTTACTGGTATCTCACGTGTTATCGTTTCCATTGGTTTTTTGCCTGTTTTTGAATCAGAAATATTTCATTTGTATTACTTGCTTTTTATTATTTTTATTTTTTATTTGTTTTGAATGAACTTCAGTAGAACTGTACATTGTTAAACTGGAACAGTTAACCAGTATAGTGGAGCCCTAATTTTTGTATATCCAAAATAAAGGGGACAACCCCAATTTCAGATACACAAAATTTCGGATAATCCAGAAATTTAATTTTCAGTATAAAAGTAGAAGAAACTACAACATTTATGTAGAAACAAGTTTAATTACAGATTGCTAGACTACTATATCCATAATAAAAAACTTAATAAAGTATATATGTTTTTTTAAGATATAAACTGCTTTGGAAATAGTTCAAAATCTCTATGTATATATCCTACATATACAAATCGGAGTAGAAAGTAAGTATGAGCATGATTTTGTCAAAAAACAACATACAAGTACATACTTAAAGAAATAATAATTAAAAAGAAATAGTGTAGAATGTCATTTCTGTTAACCCGGATTTCAGTTGAGCGAAATTCAGATAATCGGACTTCTGTTGTAATTTTTTTATATTTTTGTATGTTGTATTAAAAATGTAGTTTAGTTTAAAATATGATTCATTTGCAGCATTCTACATTTCCAACTCACGAGCCACCACTCTGTCAACGATAGTTTCATACTTTACTTTAAATAAAAAAAAGTGTATTATATGGTTTAGGAATCATTAAGCTAGAAATCTTGTTTCAAATGGTTGGATGACCATCTTGGAATAGGACTCCAAGCCAAAAAAAACAGAGATTTTATTAAGGAAATATTACTGCCTTAAAATAGTCTACTTGTACAAAATAGCAGTACTTTTTCTCTATACTGATAAAAACTACCTAAATAATTAACTATCATTAAAATTTCTATGCATAATTTTCTAGACCGTTAACACTTATGCACTTGTAATTCACACGCAATTAACTATTAATCAAAAATTAACTCTCTGGAATCGTTATTCTTCAAAACAAATTTATTTTTGTACATAAAATACGAAGTTACTTATGCAGTAACATAAAATTCTGAGTACTTGACTAGAAAAATTCATATTTTGTGATGTTAAATATACATGTTTGAAAATATTTAAAAAATTATGCTTTTGTAATTAGTATTTAATGATGTAGAAACTAGTAAGTACTCTTGCCATTTTTAAAATTCTCAATAGTTTTTATACACTTTGAAATATCACTGACATATATATACATATATATGTATACCATGTTTAACATGGACCTGCCCAATAATATATATTTATATACAGTAAAACCTCCCTACAACGATGTCCGATATAATGATAAATCCCTCTACAACGATAATTTTTCTCGGTCCGTATAATGGTGTTGTAGAGAGGTTTTACTGTATAATGAACCCTCCCTATAACAATAACTCCCTCTACAACGATAATTTTTCTCCGTCCGTATAATATTGTTGTGGAGAGGTTTTACTATATATTATGAGACTTTGAATGCAGTAGTTAGCAATTCAAAAGTCAGGGGGAGGGGATTAGGTAGCTTTAAAGAAGATTGTGATGCGGCCTTAGAGAAAATAATGTGTTTTGATATCCAATGAGGGGGCTTAAGCCCTTACTCCACTTCCTCAATTGGTTACGTTAAATAAAGGACACCCTATATATCATTTTCAGAATGTCGTTCAATTCTATTGTTTATTGTTATAACTCTCCTAAGCCTTCCGCTAGAATTCTTTTGTATTTATATTTTGCATCACAATGATAGCTAAGGTCATGCTGCATCAAGAAGAAGTTTTCCAAGGAATCCGAACCTCTGCTGTATAAGGAACCAAGCCCCGGATCAGGGCCGGCGCTACGGGGGTGTGGGACCCCAGGCGAGCTAAATAAGCGAGACCCCTTTTCCATCATGATGTCTTATTTATGACTGTGTTCCCGGATGCATCTTCATAGGCACGATGTTAACCTTTTTCGATCGTTACGACGACACTTCGCTATAACAACCTACATTCGGCGGTCCCACTAAGATCGTCACGTTGAAAGTATACTATATGTTTACTTCGTCGTTTTTGCTAATTTTGTACTGTTTATACAAGTGCCAAAAAGTTGGATCCAATGAAGGAAAGAAAGAAAAAACTCTTGAGAATTAAGATTTAAACATCCATATTTAATTACTGTAAAACCTCGAAAGTAAATTTTAAAATTCAATCATATAATAACACACATTTTAAAAGAAAAATGCACCCAATTCTAACCAAACGTATACTCATGTTTGTAAAAATTGCAACACCATGAAGGACTCGTCCGAATTGAATGAAATTTAATGTACAAACGACCTGTGTTGATACAAATAAACGATTAAAATTACAAAGCAAAAAAACAATATTACATGTCGAAAATCAGTATTTGGTGAAGCCACCACGCGCTGCAATAAGTGATGCTATACGACGTGGCATGGAATCAAACAGATGTTGAATGTGTGCCTGAGGAAGAGCATTCCAGATTGCTTGTATGCAACCCCATTGGCGCCGATGGCCTAAAGATATTGGAGGGGACAATATGCCAGTAGAAGGCATTTTGTTCAAAATTGTATTGGGATGTGAAAGCCTAACACCAACATTGGGGAGAACGGGTCCCCCGTCCCCCCCGCCAGCGGTCCGCCGTGCGCGATCCCAAAGTTCATCTGTAGTAGCTATGGGACGAGGATCACGAGCGAGACGCCGACCAACGAAATCCCACACATGTTCAATCGGCGACATATCCGGCGAATAGGCAGGCCAAGGAAGAAGCTGTATCTGTTGTGATGAAAAGAAGTCTTGAACATTCCTGGCAATATGTGGGCGGGCATTGTCCTGTTGAAATACAGCTCCGGGAATGCCTTGAAGGAAGGGAACAACTTCGGGCTCCAGAACTTCATTGATGTACCGGTTGCTGTTAAGATTACCCACAATTCGTAGCAGCTGAGATCGTCCATGTTACGTAATCGCACCCCAGACCATAACGCTGGGGATTCGTCCACTATGACGTTGGATAACGCACTCCGGAAGGTGGCGTTCACCGGTATAGCGTCTAACACGGATGCGGCCATCACTGTACCCCAAATTAAAGCGGGATTCATCAGAAAACACCACTTGTTGCCAATCAGCACGCCAGTCTCTATGTCCATGAGCCCATTGTAGCCGCAGGCGCCGATGGTTTTGCGTCAGGAGGATCCTGTATAAAGGAACTCTTGCACGCAGTCCACGGTGCAGTAGACGCCGACGAATTGATGAAGCACACAATGATACACCTGTAGCAGTGCACCAACGTTCTGCCAACTGTCCAGATGAAGCAAAACGGTCCGTCACCGCCATGCGGACCAGGTGTCTATCATCCCGTGCTGACGTCACCTTTCGGCGTCCACTCCCGGATTTCCGAGTTGTCTGGTTCTCTTGAACCCACTGCTTCCACACTCGCATCACTGTGCTGCTGTTACGCCCCATACGAGCTGCTATTGCACGATAAGAAAACCCTCCTTCACGAAAGCCGATCATTCGTCCCCGTTCAAACTCCGTAACTTGCTGAAATGTCGCCCTCTTTCGTCGTAGAGGCATAGTGACGTCTCATGTAACGTTTACCACTAGCAGATAACCATACACGCCCCGCTACAGCCCTCTATTTATACGGATCCATCAGCAGTTCAGAGGGCGCTGCTCAGCCCACGCATGCGTGATGACTCTGAAATTCTAATCATTTGAATAGCATACCCTACTTCTAATTATTTGAATAGTATACTATTTGAATAGTATACCCTAATTTGCATTTCCTGAAAGTTTCAGCTCAATCACGTGATTCCTTCATGGTGTTGCAATTTTTACAAACATGAGTTTATCGAAATAAATTAATGGCTAAAATCCATTTTCCTAGCCTTTTTGTTTGCGAAATTTTTGACTATATCTGTTTTTTTTAAGACTTCTAGAAGCACCTTTTTCAATAAAAAGAATGGCTAAGCCATTCAATCTTTCTTCAGTCTTTGCTGAGCTTGGATAACTTTTAAAAAGTTTCAGTTTGGAGAAACTTCTCTCACCCGAAGGCATATTAACAATCCTTACATTGCTACGCACCATTGATAAAAAGGGAAGTCTGTGATTGGCACACTGCAACCACATGACGTGCAATTTAAATTTTGAGTAACACTGCATGACGCTTGTTTTGCCGCACTAGTTTTGTTGAAGAGACTGCGTTAATATCCAATGACTTGATTAAATTACACTTCGAATAATATTAATATATAATTTTATTTGCACTTAAATTTATTTTGCGCCGTAATTTGTCGAACTTAACCCGTACTTTAAAATTATACTTACCTACAAACAAGTTTCACACTAGTTGGAATTGACCTTCTTGAATTCCATTTCGTGTTCGTAATCCTACCAAATTCCTCTACCCATATGTTCATATCCTCCATGTATTGCAGATTAGATGGTGCAAGCATTGGATTTTTTTTTTTTTTATATAATTTTATGTCAAAAGATTAATGATAAAATGTTGAAAGTAAATGGCACATTTTCAGTTGAAGACATCATAATTCCGAAAATTAGGTCAACGTAATGCTAGTGACAGATCTTGGACAAAGTCACTAACTTGGCAATGTGTTTTTTTGCACCACGTTGCACTGCCCATTTAGCACCTTGGCCAGTCACGGACTTCCATTTTAGTCAATGGTGCGTAGCAATGCAAAAAATGTTAATATGCCACCCGAAACAACAGTCCCTGGAATAGTTGCAGGATCCTGTATGCAACACGGTGAACAGAAAAAACCGCAAAGGAAAAGACGCACGCGGAAATTGCTCACAGCAAAAACCGTGCGATCATGAATACGCACAAGAAAAAAAAGCGTGCACAGAGAAATACGTACATAGAAAAATTAAATAAAAAAAAAAAGGGTTCACTATTATTTTTGTTTTGTCTGTCCATCCGCAATAAAAAAAAAACAATAATATGTTTCGGTAATAAAGCAACAGATATTGTCCAAGTGGTTATTCGATTAGTGCTCAATGAATGAAGCGTGATTCTTTAAGTAGTTATTATATATTAATTGGTTAAATATTGATTGATCGATTAATTATTAGTTATTTAGTGATTAATCAATCACGAATCAGTTATTTAGTGGTTAATCAATCACGAAACAGTTAATTAGTGATCAATTAATCGCCAGTTAAGTAATTTAAAGTTATTAGTTAATTATTAACCAATTATTATTAATAATTTAACTATTATATTTGATTAGTTAATAAGTATTGATTATTTAAGTATTATTTATTAAGTATTGATTATTTAAGTATTATTTATTAAGTATTGATTATTTAAGTATTATTTATTAGAAGTATTGATTATTTAAGTATTATTTATTAAGTATTGATTATTTAAGTATTATTTATTAAGTATTGATTATTTAAGTATTATTTATTAAGTATTGATTATTTAAGTATTATTTATTAAGTATTGATTATTTAAGTATTATTTATTAAGTATTGATTATTTAAGTATTATTTATTAAGTATTGATTATTTAGAGTATTATTTATTAAGTATTGATTATTAATAATTTAACTATTATATTTGATTAGTTAATAAGTATTGATTATTTAAGTATTATTTATTAAGTATTGATTATTTAAGTATTGATTATTATTTAATAATTTCTAATCGATTAGTGATTAACTTTTAGTAACCAGTGCCATAGCCAGGCTGAAGCTAGTGAGGGCTGAGCCACCCACCGGAAATGTAAGTTCCCTCCCCATGGAAATTATTTTCTATCAAAATGAATTACGTTGTGTAAAATTCTATTTTAAATATTTTGTATGAAATTGTACACAACAATTAAAATCATTCTTTGACATTAAGAATGTCTTTAAAATAGATTGCTACAGTAAATTTTGTGTACGTCGTGTTATTTATTTATTTTTTTCTTAAGATTGTGTTTTCACCTACACTGTAGTAAGGATAAAAGAAATCATGAATTTTAGTATACCTCTGAGTTATTTGTATTCAGTACTCTTAACCATATTAATAAAATTCAGAACATTAAGGAATTCTAATCCCACACACCCCTTCTGTAGAAAGTGTTTGTACTCGCGGGAAAGCTAACCTTGTACGTTGTTAAGGCTACGGCTACCTATTCGCGCCCGTGCAACGAGTATTCATTCGCGAATTGGCGAAAAATGAGGTAACCCTCAACCTTATTAGACTATTCATCGCCTAATTTGGAATGCAGAAAAACGCGGTTGCCAAAATTCCACGCGCCAAATTTCCAGCCAAGCGAACAAAGTCCTCTGAGTGGTCAGTTACTTAAATGACGTCATCGCTCGCTATAATGAGTCTTTTTCCTAAATTTAATAAATACCAGATTTTAATTGCACAAACATGCCTATGTTTTATGTATTTGAGCATTATTTTAATGTTTTATGTACGAAATGTATCTTCTATTAACTCTCTTAACGTAAGAAAGGGCGAACTATATTGCACTGGCGAAATCATACTGCTCTGCGCCTTGTCAGTGTACCAGGTTAGCTTTGCTGCAAGTATCGCTTTGGCCTTGTTAGTAATTAGTAAATTAATTGGAAACGGGCGGTGCGTTTCCGTCGCACAATGTGCTAAATATAGGCATTGAGTATATGGGCCTGTATGGCTGCCCGGTAAAGAATAGCCATGATTAACTTGGGAGGGGGGGGGGGTTCAAATTGTTTAACTACAAATAAACGTTGAATAAAATGTGTTACTTATCATAAAAACAAATATAAATACAGCATACAAATAAATGAGAAAATGCCAATTTTGCATTCGAACATTACTGTTACTTTTTGTTTGTAGTTTTGCCATCAAAATTTAATTTTTTATAATATCCCTCGTTTAAAGGAAATGGTTTCTAATCTTTTTTCTTTAAAGTATTCTCCAACTAATGGTCTACAAAGTTAGATCTTGTCAGAATTTTGATAATTATTTAAGGTTTTAGATGGGTTTTTCAGTTTCCTCTTCCCCTTTCATCAAGTTTTGCAAGTAAATACATATACGTATTTTTGCGGTCTTAACACACATTTAATTTCAGGGGGACCAGTCCCTAAAGTCCCACCCACTGGATACGGGCATGGGCCCAAGCTCCCTAATAATTTGCAATTTTACATTGCAACCAAACGTCGGTATAACATATCCTTAAATATAGATAAAGTAGATTCAGAAAGTAAGGTTGAATGTGAGTATAATCATGGAGAGTTAATAAATACATCTATAACAGATTATGAGGAAACAAGTTGGTTGGATAATAGAGATAGGGATATGATAATAATAATGCATATAAATGCAAGAAGCTTAAACAATAAAATAGATGAAATAGAAATATTATTGGACAATAAAGAGTACCAAATTGATATTTTGGGTATAAGTGAAACTTGGCCAGAGAAAGTGATCATATGGAAATATCAGGCTGGTATGGCTATCACTTAATGAGAAAAAATAAAAGCGGGGGGAGGGTTATCTGTTTATATTAAGGAAAAGCATGTTTAATTTGAAAAGTGGGATGAACTAACATATTCATGGGACGACTAGGAAATCATAGGAATAAAAAGAGGTAAAGGGTAGGAATTATATGTAGAAATCCAAGAGGCAATATAGATAAATTAACTGATTGATTATACAGTCAACTTAAAGAGGTGCTGAACAAGAAAATACTAATATTGGGGGATATGAATATTGATATTGGTAAGGAATCTGGTAAAAAAAACTTCTTACTGAATACAGTGAAAACAATGGGACTAAAAAACACAATAAAAGACTATACAAGAGTAACTGCTGACTCTTCTACAATAATCGATTTGTGTTTTACAAATATAAATAGAATTAGATCAAGTGTTGTAGATTATCAGATTAGTGATCATCGAGCCATAATAGTGGAGGTTTGTGAGAAGACAGCGGGGAAAGTAAACAACAAATTAAGAGTTAGAAACTTCAGCAACGGGAATATAAGGAAATTCAGGGAAGAATTAAGATCTATCGACTGGGAACTCGAATGGGACAATGTCGATAAATATAATTTATTCTTAAAAAGGATAAAGGATTTGTATGAAAAAAATTTCAAAGTGTAAATATATAAAGGGTAAAATAAATGAAAAGGGTTGGGTCAACAAAAGAATAAAAAATAACATGAACACAAGGAGTGGCATATTTAAAAGATTTTTAAGAACCAAAATAAAATGGGTCTAGTTGGAAAGATTTAAGAAATTAAGGACCAGAATAACTAAATTAATTGCATTACACAAAAAGATTTATGGATGAAAACTTGTCCAACACTGGTAATAAAAATAAATGGACATTTTTAAATAAACTCCTGGGAAAAGGAACCAAAAAGAGTAAGAAAAAAATTAAATGTTTAATCGAAGGGACAATAAAAAATTTTCAAATAATGGGGAAATCGCTAACTGCTTTAACAATTTTTTTGTTGAAATAGCAGAAAAAATAATAGATAGAGGTAATGAATTGAACGATGACTATAAGGAATATGCACGACAAAATTATGAAAAAATAATGTGTGTAGATCATATTGGCTACTCAGAACTATTAGATGAAATAAACAGACTCGATGTAAAAAAGGTGTGTGACATGATAAAATACATGCAAAAATAGTTAGAGAATGTGTAGACCTACTGGTTGAACCTTTGTTGGTCATATTTGATGAAATAATAGATACTGAGGAAATTCCAACTGAAATGAAAAGATCTAAAATAGTTCCTATTTATAAAAAGGGAAATATAGGTAGTATAGTTAACTATAGACCGATAGCAATAATTTGAATATTTGCTAAATTATTTGAAAATCTACTGTATAAAAGAATAATTGAATTTAGAGGAAAAACAGCATAATGAATAAAAATTAATTTGGTTTCAAAAAAGGAAAATCAACGGAGGGATCACTGCTTAGAACAATTGAAAAAGTACAAGACGCAATTGAAAATAAGGAAAATGGAATTGGTATAGTTTATGATTTAAGCAAGGCATTTGATGTAATAAATATAACGATATTAACAGAAAAATTGAAAAATTATGGATTAGGGGGAAAAAATCAATAATTTCTTAAGTAGTTATATAAGGGATAGAAAACAATTAGTTTGTGTCAAGTGAATAATATCAGAGCTACTGACAAATAATTATGGAGTACCCCAGGGATTCATTACGGGGCCACTGCTATATTCGTTATATATTAACGACATATTCAATGTATCAGATATCGGACACATTATCTTGTTCGCAGATGACACAAGCGTGATTTTAACTGATAGTGACTAAATGAAACTGATGGAAGTGAGTAGAAGAGAAATTTAAAAATACGAAAAATGGTTTAATGTTAATCAGATGAAGCTAAACGTAGAAAAAACCAAAGTAATGCCATTTTCAAGTAAGAATAAAATGTACATAAAGATATAAAGAATATTTGAATTACAGATAATAATAAAAAAATTGAAATTGTTGATAAAATTGAATTCTTAGGAATTCAATTAACTAATAAATCGAACTGGAATGACCATATAGATAAAACAGCAAACAAAATAAGTAAAAGCTTAGGAATTCTAAGAAGAATTAATACAACAATAAGGGAAAAAAACAGCGTAGAACTGTATTATTCATTGATCTACAGTCATCTGACATATTGTAATTGCGTATGGGGGGAACTTAGGCTCGGTAAATAAAAATGTGTTGAAAAATATTCAGAAAAAAACGTTGAAATTAATTAACAGTGATAAAAGACTAAACTGGAAAAACTTATTTTTCAAGTACAATATATTACCAATAGAACATTTACACGAATACAGTGTCTTGATAAAAATGTATGAAAGAATAAGGGAAGGCAAGCACATTGAACATATAAGAATAAAATTAAATGAAAAAGATAGAAATACACGTCGTAAATACAATGATCTATTACTCTCAAAAATAAGGACCGAAGTAGGAAGGAATAATGTAAATTAAAAAGGTGCAAAACTTTGGAATGAACTACCAGAGGAATTCAAAAAATTGAAAAGTAAATAAACATTTAAAAAAGTCTAAGAAAATATTGGATATAAGGTAATGGAAACTAAAAAAAATGGAAAAAACATAAGGAAAGGTTCACAATTAGTTGTGTGTCATCTTTGGAATCAGATTGTAATCTTAAGGTCCCAAGTATGTTATATCCTTGCTGATATTTTCTTGAGACCTTTCATTGTAGAGTCTAATATGATGTACTTTTAGTATATATTGTCGGTATTATCGCTGTAGTTAAACAGTATATTGCTATTATGATTTTACAAATGAAGAATAAATAAAGCAGGGATTTGAAATATTAGTACTCCAGTGGGTTACGGTACGTGCTTTCATTGAGATGACAATTTCATTATCTATGAAACAATTGTTTATTACGTCAACTAGTAGGTTCAAGCTTTTTCTGCAAACCTGATAAGTGAATATTTTTCAATAGCACTTTAATAGATTAATCTGTTAGATGTAGTGTTTTCACAACCACAAGTATTGATGATTTCAGCGAAACAATGGATATTTTATCAAATGTCATGAAAAATCGCCAAATGCGGCAAATTCTTGCGCTCCCTATAACTTAAGTTTAGTTATAGAGGATTACTACCATATATAATTGCACGAAAATTAAATGCAAGATAGGACAATTAACATATTATTATATGCATTATTATATGTACATTAATACCTGTTATGTTCTCTATTATAATATCATCATCATATTCAACCATTATCTATCCACTGCTGGATGAAGGTCTCTCCAAATGCTTTCCACACAAGTCTATCCTGAGCAATTCGCTTCCACGTCACCCCAACCTGTTTTCTTATTTCATCCACCCATCTAGTTTGAGGACGTTTTCTAGGTCTTCGGTGGTCTCTTGGAATCCAGTTCAGAATTTCTGTTGTCCATCGTTGATCAGTTCTTCTTGCAATATGCCCAGCCCATCGCCATTTCAGCCCTTTTACTTTAACAATGATGTCCTCTACTCTAGTTTGCTCTCTCACCCAAGTGTTTCTTTTTCGATCTCTCCTAGTTATTCCAAGCATGCACCTCTCCATGCTCCTTTGCGTTGTCTGTAACTTTCGTATTGCTCCAACTGTTAGACTCCATGTCTCTGATCCATAAGAGAGGACTGGCAATACACACTGGTTGAAGACCTTTCTTTTTAGACACAAAGGCAATTTCCCCTTCAGGATAAAACTGTTTCTTCCAAATGCACTCCAGCCAAGTTTAATACGTCTGTTGAGTTCTTTCATAATGTTGCCATCCATTGAAATCAGCTGGCCAAGGTAAATATATGAATCAGCAATTTCTAGCTCAATGTTGTCAACTTGTATTTTTGTTTCCTCTACAAAATTATTGAACATGATCTTAGTTTTTTGTAGGTTCATCTTGAGTCCAACTTCTTTACTTCTAGTTGAGAGCTCCTGTACCATGTCTTGGAGTTCTGATGGGTTCGTTGAAAAAATAACAATGTCATCAGCAAACCGCAAATGATTTAAATATTCACCATTTATTTTTATTCCCTTGTTATTCCAATTTATCAGCTGAAAAATCATCTGTAAAGCTGAAGTAAAAAGTTTTGGAGAAATGGTATCTCCCTGCCTCACACCTTTACCAATTTTGATAGTTTTGGTATCTTTATGTAACCGAAATTTTGCACTTGCATTTTTATACACACGTTTCACCATGTCAATGTACACATCCTCAATGTCTGTTGATCTTAAAGAGTTGATGACTGCTGATGTTTTAATAGAGTCAAAGGCCTTCTCATAGTCAATAAATGCAACACACAATGGAAGTTCATATTCATGTGTTCTTTCAATTAATTCTCTTAATACTTGAATATGGTCCACTGTACTGAATCCACTTCGAAATCCAGCTTGTTCTCTTGGTTGAGCTGCATATAATTTTTTCTGGTATGGCGCTAGCACTTCTAAGACTCCCACTGTTGTAAGGATTTGCAACACGTAACAAGCTAATTGGTCGGTAATTTTTCAAATCCTCTTTATCACCTTTTTTATGCAAAAGAATTACTGTTGCAGAATCCCATTGGTTTGGTATGTTACCGCTGTTAAGACATTTGGTAAAGAATTTTGCAAGTATGTCTTCTACATATTCTCCAGCTTCTTTTAGGATATCTAATGTAATACCATCATCGCCAGGGGCTCTTCCTTTCTTCATACTTTTTATTGCAAATGAAACTTCTTCTTTTAAGATTTTAGGAGCTGTTCCTTCGACTATTTCAGTGTCTTCGTTTAATCCACTGTTACTTTCATATAGTTTTTTGTAGAATTCTTCAACTCTTCTAAGTATTTCTTCCCTATTTCTTGTTACGGTGCCATCCTCTCCTTTTAATGCAATGATGTGTTTCTTCCCAACAGATAAACTTCCTTTAACAACCCTAAGGCTCTTGTTATTTTCAATGGCCTTCCTTACTAACTCACAATTGAATTTTCTTATGTCTTCTTTCATGCTTTTGCGCAGAGTTTTACAAAGTTCTATGTACTCAATCCTGGAACTGGTATTTCGATTGTCCACCTTCATATCTCTTCGCCTTTTCATGAGCTGTTTCGTCTTCTCAGATAATTTGCTATTGTGCTTTTTACAGGTTACACCACCAATTTCCCCAGCAGTTTCAACTATTGTCTTAACAATGTTTTCATTTGCTTCTGAGATATCACTTTCATCAATAAGTCCTTCCAGTGCAGAAAAGCGATTTTTTAATTCCAACTTGAATGCCTCGGTATTTTCTTTTAATTTCTTTAAATCCACCCTCTTACTTACTTGTTTCCTAATGAGCTTCTGTCGTTCTAATTTAGTATTTAAGTGCATTTTACATCTCACCATTCGATGATCACTTCCAGTATTAAATCTGTTCAGTACACTGCAATCTTCAATAATTGATTTCTTGTTTGCCAGGATATAGTCAATTTCACTAGTTCCCCCATTTGGGTGTTTCCATGTCCATTTTCTTTGCGGTTTCTTCTTAAAAAATGAATTCATGATGCTAAGGTTTTCAGCTTCTGCAAATTCGATGAGTTGATCGCCACGTTCATTCCTTTCCCCATATCCGTATTTACCAACCGATGTCTCTCCTTGTTCCTGTTGTCCAATTCTTGCATTGAAATCCCCCATGATGAGCTTGATATGTTGTTTCCCTTTGGTGTGTAACTCTTTGATTTCTTCATAAAATTCTTCAACCTCTTCGTCGGTATGGCTTGATGTTGGTGCATATACCTGTACTATTTGAAGTTGGTATCGCTGGGTTAGTTGAACAACGAGCCTCGCTGCTCGATCTGATGTACTTTCAACTTCCAGAAGACAGTCTTTAATTCTTTTGTTGATTAAGAAGCCAACACCACTTGTTCTTCCAGTTTCCGTTCCTCTATAATAAAACAAATGTCCACTTTTAAGTTCCACCAACTCTTCACCTTTTCTTCTAACTTCACTGAGTCCTACAATGTCCCATTTGATCTTGTCTAGTTCCTCTTCCAATTCCTGAAGTTTTGCTTCAGAAGCAAGGGATCGTCCATTAAACGTAGCCAAGGTCAATAACAAACGGCAGCCTGGGCCATTCCAGTGATTCTTAGCACCCCCTGCTTTCATGCCACACTGACCGCTGCCTTGATCAGGAGCACTCCAGCACCTGGAGACTAGGGGCCATGGTTTCTGGTGTGTCAACATAATGGAGGAATTAGCCATAATTTCACCACGCTGGCTAGACGGGTTGGTGAATTAGCCCTCCCCTTCCGCCTTTCTATCCGTGCAGCAAATATTAATTTGCCACATAAATAGAAAGCTCAGCCTGCACCACCCGACAAGAGGAACTGAAAAAAAAATAAAATCTAATAAAACGGGGAGGGAACTAAACTAAAGATAATAAACAAAAGAAAGGCAGGACTTACAAAATAAAAAAGCAAAAACATGTAATCAGAAGTGAGTATTAAAATTCAAAAGAAAGTTTTACGGAATAATGAAATGAAAAATGTTTATAAGAAGTGAATAAAAGGCAATCTGCGGATTCAAACTTAAAGCTGGGGGTTTTAAGGAAATGAAATTCACCACAGGAAATCGACAAATGGTTGTGGG
>QLNU02015360.1:71962055-71978121 GCA_006491805.2 Dysdera silvatica
ACATAGAGGTATTAGAAGTATTTTGTACTGATAAGGCTTGAATAAGCTACATATGCTGTTTGTCATGTGTAGCTTATATACCAGCCACTTTTTCAGATGCCCTTCTCTGAAAACTTACATTGCCCTCTTGATCAATTACCTGGCCCTTTTTTAATTTTAGGATTTTAGTTACATATACACTATTACAAATATAACATTAATAATCATTGACATTTGAATACTCTTTTAAAATTAAAGAGACAAAATAAACAGTTTATGTTTTCATAGCACCAACTACAATTATGTGAACAATACAGGCAATTCAAAGGTACAGTGTTGCTTCTTATACAGGACACCTCCATTTAAGGGACGATTCCTCTGGTCACCAGTACATACCGGGTGATCCAAATTAAACAGGAGGTGTTTAGACCTCTCTGTAGAGAAAACTACTCTGTCAATTTCACCCAAATTTCATACACATGCTCCCCTGAGTATGCGGTTTCGATTTCTGAAAGAAAAAATTGAGTTCATACTAGATGAGTTCGGAAGTGATAATTGAGTTTGGCCACTAGGGACGAAATGGCGCTGCAGAGCAGGCAATTTACATATTATAACATGCGCAACATCCTCTGCCTATATAAGGAGTCGTGAAGGATTTTTTCACCATACGAGGACTCTGTCATGAAACTTACTTTACCAGATCGCGCGTTACTTGTTAAGCTTTTTTATCAACGAAATAGCAATGCTTCTGCTTCACTTAAAGTATTTTGGCAGGTAAAAGGTTTACGCAGACGCACTCTCACAATTACAAATCTTCGAAAAATGGTCTTGTATTTTGAAGAGAACAGAACATTCGCCATTAAATCAGGACGAGGCCGCAAACCAACTCGAGTGCAGCAATTTGAAGAAGTTGCAACTGCAGTAGTGGAGCAGGGAGCAGCAAGTGCACATGGTAGCAGTAGTGCACGTGCGATATCACGGGAATTGGACATGCCATATACGACAGTGTGGAGAGTTATGAGAAATGTCCTGAAGTTTTATCCATATAAGATAGCCCACACTCAGCAATTGCTTTCTGGTGATAATGACGTGCGGAAAACATTTGCTTTGATGTTCATTGCTCGGATGACAGTGGATGATGAATGGCCTTGGCAGATACTGTGGAGTGATGAGGCCCATTTCCACTTGAATGGCGCTGTAAACATACATAACTGCCATATTTGGTCTGACACAAATCCCCACGTTCATCAACAAATTCCGTTGCATGCTCCAAAAGTGACAGTGTGGTGTGGCTTCACCTCATCTTTCGTCATTGGTCCTTACTTCTTTGAAGAAAATACGGCCTCGGGGCCAATGACATGTTCTGTTACTGGCTCTAGGTATGCATTTATGCTCTGGAACTTTGTCATTCCTTCGCTTCAACAGAGAAATTGTCTTGACACTACAATTTTCATGCAAGATGGTGCACCCCCGCACATCGCGTTGCCTGTTCAAACATTATTACGGCAAAACTTTTCGGATGACAGAGTGATTAGCAGGTCATTTTCAACATCTTGGCCGCCTCGGTCACCCGATCTTAACCCTTGTGACTTTTGGCTGTGGGGATATTTAAAGAGCTGCGTTTATAAAGGCAATGTTCCGAACTTAGCAGTCTTAAAAGACAGAATTTCGCAACATGTATCCCACCTCCAAGCGAATGAGTTACGTTCTGCCGTGGAATGTGTTGTGCATCGAATGCAATTTCTAGAGCAAAGAGACGGCGGACATACCGAGCCGTATCTGTGATGATAGTGTGGTTCCACATGTGATAGCAATAAAGTTATTGCACAAATCTTTTTTTAGTCATACCTACTGTCCTACGGTATACTGTGATTTGTAGTTAATTTCATGTGATTGCAATAAAGGTTATTGCATGTTCACTTTTCATTACTAATATTAACAAATTGTTTGCCAAGAGCCATTTCCTCCATTAGTGGCCAAAACATTAACTCAATTTTTCTTTTCAGAAATCAAAACCCATATTCAGGAGAGTATGTGTATGGAATTTTGGTAAATTGGCTAAGTTTTCCTACAAAAAGATCTAAACACCATCTATTTAATTTAAATCACCCTGTATATCGACACATGAACTTCTGAAGAAGGGCCAAAATGCCCGGTCCCATGGATGTCAATTAGGAGGCAACACTGTACATTACATAGTTGGCAAACTAACGGTCCCACATGAGTGATAAATCTAAACCCCAAACTGTACTTAAAATATGTTGATGAATGTTTTGGCACCCATAATTAAGCCCAAACTAGTTCTGTTTTGTAAAGAAGAAAAAGGAATCCCTATGTAAGAAGTGGAGTACCATAAACGATTAGACTACTAGGATACAAAAATTATACTTTTTTTTTCTTTGCATTTAAAGTCTATAGGATATTATTACAATTTTGTAATAAATGTTTATTTGCAATTATCAGTGCACCCTACTCACATTGGAAAAAAAATTCCCTGACCAATTGCAAACAAAACTTTCAACTGAACTTCAGCTGCAGGGTAATTGGCTTCATGTGTGCAGAAAATTTAACTATTTAAAACAGAAATTAGGAAAATTTTCCCAGATCATTCCCAGGTTTGACCAAAAATTTCATTTTTCTCTGACTTTTAGGAATGATTTTAAATTCCCTGACAATTCCAGATTTTCCAAATGTGTGAAAACCTTGGTTATACCTATGAAGTGTAATAATACCCTATAAACTTTAAACATCTTGTCATTTAAATAAAAATACAAAAGACATGAAATCAAATATTTATGTTTCAAATATTTGCACCTTTTTCATGTGATAGTTCAAAGATACCATAAAAAGAACTTACGGGATATTTTTTTTTAAAGGAAAAATTTATGGGTTGGGTTTGTTGTTTTTTTTCGAAAATCCAATTTTTTTAATATGCCTAAGGCTGATGTTTGAAATTAAATTAGAGATAAATAAATTGGCTGACCAAAAATAATCTTCTGATTCACTTCTTCAACTGCACGAACAGCATCTTCATGGCATCTAAACGTTACATGAGCCTCTCCTGTTGCCTGTCCATTGTCATTATATTTTCGCATAATTGTACTTTTGACAAGGGGAAAGCCTTGAAAAGCGTCCACAATTTCCTCCAACCCAGCACGGAAGTGCAAATTTTTAATAGCGACCATACAACTTGGCATGGCAAAATTTTGGGGACTATTGTTTTTTGGAATGAGAGATCCCCTTTGGTATCCTGAAAGTTGGAAACATTGTGGAGGACCATTTCCATCAAAGCGTGATGGAGGCTCATCTGAGATAGGACATGGATGTCCATCGAGACTGAATAATGGGAATCTTTGAGATCGATTTCCTAGTCTTGAAGATAAAGAAGCTCGCATTTGGCCAATAGGTGGTCTTACGCATACAGATCTTGGAAGATCAAATGATATATTGTTGGATGCATATCTAGGTTGTGATCTTTGATGAATAAGTGGTCCAGAATTAGTTGAAGATGTTTCATCAAGTGATTGTAGTTCTCTCTCTCTAAAGTTTTTACTTTCCTCTCGAGGTTGAGGCATGGGCAGCACTGCTCTTGTGGGTCTATCTTCATGAGGACTTCTGAAAAGTGGTGCTGAAGCAGACAATGTGCTTTTTAATATTCTTGTCATCTCTTGATATGTAATTGAATTTACAAAAACTCTGCAACCAGCTAAATATTTTCCATTCCTCTGCAAAGCAATTTCGAATTCATGAATGGTTGTAAATTCAGCAAATGCATCTCCAGAAGGCAGTTTTTTTGAATTTAGAATTACATGTATAGCTTGAGGAAATATTTGATCTTCGGCAAAGAAGTCAGCAATATCACACTTTTTCACAATTTCAGGTAGACCGTTAATTGCAATGCAATACACAGGCCCATCATGTGGACCTGATTGAGGACTTTTGTTGGGAACACAATGTGAGACTGAATCTCTGGATGTTGATAAAAATAAAGGTTCCTTTTTGACGCTCTTATTTTTCCGAGCTAAATTCATTATCTCTTTACTGGCTACAGTAACTGTGATATATCTGTGGCCAATCATTCTACCAGTTGAGTTGAGAGCGGAATGAAAATCAGCTGATGTTCCAAATTCAACATAACCTAACTTGTTGTTTCGGTTATCAACATTTTCCTGAATAATAATATCTAAAATTTCAAGTCCATCAAAAAAGTGAACTATATCATCTTCTGTGCATGACGCAGGTAAACCACCTAGTTTAATGCAAAGATTTTCTTCTTGAGCTATAAGACCCTGCTGGTATGAGTTTTGGGGTGGAGAGCTAACAGTTCCTACATTGGAGTGTGAACTAAATACAGGTGCATTTTCAAACTCAATGAGTGAACATGGCATAATTTCTGGACAACAGTCTGCAATATTTTTCTGTCTACTCCGTGACAAAGCTTCATTATAGTCATAGGGATTCATAAATTTGACATATGCGGAAGGTATACCGCAACTATCATGTGTTAACTTCAAATTCTCAGGACTAACAAAAATACCCCGAAATAATCCCAATACATCGCTTTCCATGATGTCATAAGGCAAATCATTTACAACAACGGTAAGCGATGAAAGAACTTGATTTGATGACCTTTCATTCCTGCCTTCTGAGTAAAGTCCTTTGCTTTGATTTAAAGAGCCATATTTAGATTCATGTTTGGGTTCACTTAAGGAAGAACCATATATAGGTTCATTTAAGAGAAAACAATGTCTGGCCTTATTTATAAAAGAACCATGTTTAGGTTCATTGAATGGAGAACCATGTCTAGGTTCACTGAATGGAAAACCATGTCTAAGTTCATTGAATGGAGAACCATGTCTAGGTTCGTCGAACGGAGAACCATGTCTAGGTTCATTGAATGGAGAACCATGTCTGGTCATATTTATAAAAGAACCATGCCTAGGTTCATTGAATGGAGGACCATGTCTGGGTTTATTTGTGGAAGGAACATATCTTGGCTCATTTAAAGGAAGCTGGTTATCCTTTGATTGGGTGTTCTCTATAGTCCTTAATTGATAGCGTTCCTCACGAGAAGGATTTTTTTTAAAACAACCTGGTGGATGCTGTGATCGTAGATCATGGTTTTTAATTTCTCTTTGATGAGGATGTCCAATCCCTCGACTTGATGGTGACATATTTTTTACATTCTTGTCATCACCGTCATCAACATCAATGGCATCAACGTCAGGGAAGTCAGCAAGATGTTCTGGTGGGGTTAAAAGTGCAGGACGATATAAATTACTTGCTCCAGATGGTTGTGCAAGCCAGGATGGATCTTCTCTACCTAACTTGTTTCCTCCTGGTGAAGGAATGTTATCGTGACATGAAAGATTGGTTGCATCAATATGTCTTGCTGAATAAACTGCAGAAGCTGTTCGTAGATCATTTGAAGCCTTTGAGTATAGGTTTTCTTGCAATGTTGAAACTTCGAGTTTAAAACAACTTTGATATGGTTCAATACTTGGAGGCATTGTAGTTATGACACCTGTAGGTGACATAAATGATAATCGCTTACCAAAGGACTCAGAATCATGTGCTGGAACTGATGCAGTAGATGATTTGCTTGCTTGATTAGTTTCAGAACTTTGCTCAAAACAAGCATGAGGTTCAGCTCCATATACAGGTTTATTGGAGAGGACATTTTTTCTATCATGCGGCACTGCTGGAATATCACCCTTTTCTGCAGTCTGGCCTGTACCGTAAGTTGAAGCTGTTGGATCCGGACAATTTCCGAAATTACTGTGTATTAAATTATACAGATCGGTATGTGAAGACATGCTATATCCCTTTCTATATGGTGGGTTGGATTTCACTTTAGGAGCCAAGGTAGCTGGAATTGGAGACAGTCGTTTTGTTTCATAATTGCCAAATGGGCGAGCTTCAAATGGATGTATATTATCAAACGTAGATGAAAATTCATCAAGAGTAGGAAATGTCGTTGGAAGCAAAGGTTCTTGTTTTACATCTTGTTCGATGGGAGTCAAATTCATAGCACTGGGAAAAGTAAGTGAAGACGTTACAGTTTCAGATGCTGCTTGATTACGGGAGTCACGAAAAGATAGGTTATCATCAGGTAAATTATCCTGACGTAGATTGAATTCCATACTTCCAGTTCTCAAGCCATCATCTAAATGCATTGAATCGAAAGACTGAGGTGTTGCCCCTATTTGAGGATCAAATGATTTGTTCTGAATGGGTTCCATTCTAATTTTGCTTCCCATTTCAGGCTTTTGATCTTGAGAAGTCAAATTTCGTGTGTTGCAATTTTGAGAATTTTTGTACTTCCGATCTCTTTCATCATATCGGTTATCATGCTTACCATGATTAATGCAACTATCAACATCACAGTCTCGGTCTATTGTTTTCCGAAATGGGCTCGTGCTTTGACTCCTGCTTCGACTCCTACTGTGATCCCTTTTTGAATAAGTTTTTCTGTGGTCCTTTGGGGATGCATAATCTTTGCGACTTCTGTTTGAACTTGGACTGTGATCATAAATTTGGCAATCATTATCATTAGCAGTAGCTTTAGCCACATATAAGGACTGAAGAGACAACATTTGGTTACGAGCTTTCTCTATAACCCTAGTCATTTCAGCATGGCTGCTCAGCGACAAGTTCACTTTCATATCTTTAATTTTTCCACCGTCTTTTTTCATAGCCTGCCGGGCGTCTTCGTCCGTGCTGAATATGATGAAAGCATCACCCCTTTCACCTCCAGCAATGTGGACACCACCTTCAGGTATAGACAAGCCAGAAAAATACTGACGAATGTCTACGGCATTAGCAGCCCAAGGTAAATTCTGCAATCGGATAATAATCGACATTGTCCTGAAAATAAATATGTTTCAAATGTTATTTAATCACAAACTCTCAAATGATTAAAATACAAAAATTAACTGATGTCAAGTTTCATCTAGAAAAGGTTGGAAAGAGGCTCACTTTAATACATAAAAAAACACTGTAAATCATTTAAATTTAGCACAGCTAATTTGTCAAAAAATATTACCTTATTTATTGTGCACCTGAATAATAAAAGTAATAATTAATACTGGATAATTAAGTAATGTATTAAATGCATATAAAAAATCATGTTTCTGCCCTGCATTGCTTATTCATATATATGCTCCATTGCAAAAAAATATATGCACCCATAAAAAATGGAGCTACAGTTGCAAAATTCGACATGCAAATGACAAGCAGGGTGTTATGCAAATGATTAAAATTTCAAACAACAAAAAATATAAAGCGTATGTAGTGTTTTGTCTAGAAAAACATTAGGACAGGGTGCACAGTCTATCAAAGGGCCAATTTTTTTATCATTTGGCACTCTAAATACATGGATACTCATGATAAACATCTACTGTTAATCAGCTTTACTGCTACTAACTCCTTTAAACAATGTCTTAATTGGTTTAGTTCCTATTGCTGCTTTCTTTAAATTCTTTAGTTTTTGTTTGCAGGTTAGCATTCCTAGAAGGAGTTTTTTTTTTCAAGTTAAGTATATGTGAAAATCCAAGGAAAAAGTGTGTGTGATTGTGATCTAACAGCAGTGTTGCCAGATGGCAAGATTAAAAATAATATACTTTATACCAAATAATAATTAAATTAATATAACTATAATTTAGTTTTGGTTTGGTTGTGTTTTTATGGTGAAAGAACGGCAAGGATCATTATGTGCCAATCAAGGTTATAATTTAGTTAAACACTACCTAATACCTATACTATATGACAAGTAAGCTTCATAAAATAGGGATGTAAAACATGCTTAATTTAGAGCTTAAAAGACAAATTGATTTTAACAAAAATTTGACCTGAAAGTTACGTGGAACCACTAAAATTTATTGCAGTAGATTGAATGTCTGCAAACCTGGCAACAGTGCTTTGTTTACAAATATTCGTCTGCAATCTGGTTTTGCCAAAACCATCAGTGTTATTACGGAAATGAAATGCTGGACTACAGAATTTTTACAAACCAATAAATTTCGTCACGCGTTTTGGATTCTAATGTGGGAATTGAATTACCATTGGGGTCATTGTTATTTTTCTCGGGCTGGGAGGGACATTTGGGCACAAGGGCAGTAAAGTTGAAGGACAGGGAGGGCTGAATAGGTTTGGCAGGGCATTACACCCTTCTATTTTGCTTTAGATAAAACTCTAGTGTATAAGAAGGATGCACCATAATGCATTTAAAAAGACCGATGTGCTCACTTGCTGGCAATTCTAATTCAATTTTGTGCTTTGATGATGAAAGTTGTGTACACAGATGCCTTCAAGGTGTACTTGATGGCATTACAACTGTCAGATTTGAAGAGCAGGTGGTTGGTGCAACAGGTATACTGGCTGTTATCTTGTGCAGAGCAATCACTAGTTACTCAGGGTTGGCCACAGTGAACCAGAGAAAGCACATGTAACCAACACAAAGGCTCAGAACTCCCCAGACACACAATGGTTTGAGGAGATCGTGCAATCAGAATAGTCAGGATCTTACGTGAATGGCATTGCTATCCTTCATTTGAAGGTACTTAACTATATATCATCCACATGTTGTGTACTACCAAGGAATACCATTCATGACAACTGGCAGATTTTAGTATTAGGTGTTAACGTTCGTCAAAGTGTCTGCTATTCACCCCCTAACATCAGCATAGCTGGTTAGATTAGTGACAAGCTCAGCCATCCTAGTCAGTGTTCGATTGAAGGAATATTGTCTTTAGCAATCAATCCTGTTTTTCTCTCACACTAATGATTGCTGAATATGTACGTGAAGATGTGGCCAGTATTCAGATCCTACAGTTGTTGTCCAATGGCACATGGCTATTACACCTGATGTGATAGTCTGGGGAACAATTTTTGGGAACAGACAATCTTCTTTAGCTGTACTACAAAGCAATCTTATGGCTCGCATATACAGTGAAAATCAGTTACAACGACCTCCAAGGGACCGTGCAAATTTAATCACTATAAACAGTATCTTTTTAAAATCATAGTACAGTAATACAGTTTAGAGTTCTATAAATTGTTTTGATAGTAAATATCATTAAACCCTTTGGTTTTAAAATTAACAATATATTTAATTATAATGAATTTAATTATGATATATATATATATTAAATTATATTTATAGCCACACTAAATACAGTACTTCTTATTTTAAATCAAACTGTAGAAAATACTTCAATAAATACAGAAAACAAATGTAATAAATAATATTTATTATATTATCAAAATGACCTCTGAACAGTGTTAGCATTACACTTAAATTTGAACAACCCAAGACTCCTTCAAGGTCCCTGCAGAGTTCCAAAATGGCTGGGCTTTAGGTCAGGACCTACTTGACCTATATGCAGCAACGTAGAGTTTTCAAAATTATTAGGAGGGAGGGGAAGCAAATAGGTTCATACATTACATTATATGTAAATTTTCAATTTATTTCAAATTAATGGGAGGGGGCTTGGGGCCCTATATCCAATATTGCTTTCCAAAAAAATTGGTAATTTTCGTTTTGACATTTCATACTGAAATTTTACAACATGGCTGAAAATGCTTTTCAGTTAATTTGCGAGGATGCATGTAGGGTATTTCATACCCCACACGTTACAATTTATGAAAAAAAAACTATACACCTTTTAGCTTCTGAAACTGGCCAAACTCCTCCTAGTTGCCTTCAAGGTCACATTCTTTTGGGACATTGCTGTTACATTGAACTTTTGGTTATTTTTCTTTCAGATTTATAGTAATTAGTTATGTCTTGAGTTTAATACCCTTGAATAAGCTTAAGATTAAGTTTAAATTACAATGAGTTTAAAATTATTAATTAGGTTTGTTTGTTGTATTTTTATATATACAAGACAACCATGGTCATTCTGCACAAAACAAGAATTATTAATTAAAAGTCCCTTTCGAAGGGATAGGCCAATGATCTGAAATAGTGGTTGTTATTGTTATTCTAGAATAATGCAAAGCGAAATGGAAACAATGGAAACCCATTCGAATCAACTATATTCAAGCAGACAAAAATCACACGAAGAGAATATAAATGCAATACTCGTTTTAGTTATTATGTTTAATTTGTACTAAATATAACATTTAAAGAAAATACAATTTTCAGCTATAGATGACTTTACATTGTTATATTTTGACAATTTATTTATAATTAAGGAGATGTGATTGATGCCAGTATTAATTAGCGGTATAGGATTGCTAGAATTTGAAGATTGCATCATCCATTGAAATCATTTCTTTCCCAGCAAAAGCCTTTGCACATTCGATGTGCGATAAGAGCTGGTTTCTGATAACCTGAACTTTTTTCTTGACTGTAACTGCACATGTTCAAGGGTCGGTCATAACTTTCAGTAAGAAGTACCCTGCTCTGACACTTTCTCACAACTAATCCTAGTCTGAGAGACACCAGGCCACTTAAAGTTGTTCGATTATACTTTTGGGATTCCTCAATATTCTGTAGATTTACAGATGTAAACTTCAGCCGAATCCTCCTCACTAGAAAATGTGTGTCTGGTTTATTAAATGGGCCAATTTTAGGGGAACATAAAAAAGTCAAAAACGTTGATGTGGATCTGAGATAGAACGTAATAAATTTATAAGTTAAGTAGAAAAGTATCGTTAATTATGGGGAGAAGAGAGCATAGGAATTTTTAAGCAATAAAACTGTGCAATATTTTCTGTTACAAGTGCTTTCGCTTTCTTTTTGGTTTTACGGCTCAAAGACTACAGTGGTCATGCTGCGCCGGGACCTACTGTTTTCCGAGGAATCCGAACCTCTTAAGGCCTAGGGAACCAAACCCCGGACTACAGTGAGCAGTGCGATCTTTATGAGATCTCTGAGTAAGCGTTCTTTTTGCACTGCTGGGAGTCGAACCCGGATTAGCCGCGCAATAGGAGAACGCGTTACCACACTGCGCCACCGCAGGGCCCTGTTACAAGTGATGTTTACTTTACACAAGTATTGAATTAGTTATTAGAAAAAAGTCACTTCAGCGATGATGTACTATGTATGGATTGGCAAAGGAGCTTATAAAAAAGAAGAAAATAACAGTTGTTGGTATAATGAGAGAAAACAAAAGAGAAATTCCTCCGGAATTTGTTTGATCAAAAAATGAAACACATTCAAGTTTCTTTGGATTCCAAAAGGACTCATTTCGTATGTCCCAAAAAAGAATAAAAGCATTATTCTTTCAACCATGCACAATGTTGATAAAATAGATATCCAAACAGAGAAAGCTAAAAAAATCAGAAATTGTACATTTCTACAATATAATTAAAGAAGCTGTGGACATAGTAGATGAGATGGCTGCTGCATATGCATGACTAGTTTTTAACAGGTAACCGATGGTTATATGCATATATTTATTTATTTTTTCAATTTTAAATGTTGGTGTTATAAATTTCAGAATTTTATTTTTGTCCACAAAAACCTTTCTGTATAATTTCGATGAAGAAGTCATTATCTAAAAAATCTTGCACTTGGACTTCTAGCTCCTTTCTCGAAAGAAATAATTGAAATACAAATGCTTTCAATAAGCATAAAATAACATTTGAAGAATATTTTCGCTCCAATAGAACTGCCTGCCAATTAATAAAAAAAACTCTTACTCTAGATGTGCATTCGGGTGGTCCACTTTTATATGAAAAAAGCATCAACTTTGATTTACATATAAGGACACCTCACTACATTTTTTAGACTTGCCTAGTAGGTTATATTAGTAAAATTTGAACTTTGTATTTCAAATTTAAGGCAGTGCTCACTGGCTTTGAACTTTTTACATTTTAACCATTTGTGTACACAAGGTTAAAATGATGTTGTTATGGAATGAAATGTACAATATCATATAAACATATTCATAATATTATGATAAACACATATGTTACCATGAAAGCAATATAACTAGCGATTCTATAAGAATTACTAGTGGATGTCGAGAATCCCTGGACTCTTAAAGTGGAGAATGAAGCTTAAAAGGAGAGACAGAATCCACTTTTGGCAAGAGAGCTACTTCTCAGCATAGAATTTTAGAATTTTGATATTATGGACTGTATGTACTGACTCAGGAAAACTACTGGGTCACAAGAGGTTCAGAAAAACAACAGTACATCACGACAGATGGCCTTTGGGGTGCATTTTGGAGACGTTGAAAAAATTTGGAAAATTTTCCCAAGGAGGGCTGAAGGGCCGATCTGCCCCCCCCACACACACACACACACACATCTGCCATTGCCCTACAATAGTTGGTTAGAATAAAACCTATTCAGGATTAAGTAACTTCAAAAAGTTTTCAACATGATACAAAAATATACATGCCTTCCACTCAAACGAAGTGCAGCAAAAACAAAACCAGTTACGAACATCAACGTCCAGTAGCGTAGCAATTCAAAAATTAAGGGCGAGGGAGGACTCAAGTGGCTTTAGAAAAAATTAGGTTACGAAATGTGAGAAAATAATGTATTTTAATAACCAATGGGGGACTTGAGCCCCCTGCCCCACTTCCTTATACCGTTGTCAATGTCTAAATCATTGATAAGTTTGGATAAATAGGATTATCCAGATGGCGACACAAATAATCCTTAAAAACTCAAAGCGAACTGAATAACAAAGGCTTTCCAAAGATTTAAAAAAATAATAATTATTATACCTTTCGGAAAAAAAAAAATAGCCAAATAAATAAGATCTAGAAAGTGACCCCCAACATTTAACCTCCTGCTAACATTCTTTCAAGTAGGCTACAAAAATGTAAATAATAAACAAAATTCTTAAACAGTAGATTCTAGATTATTCAAACTTCGCTTAACCGAAATGACCTTCGATGTGATTTTTTTTTTTTTTTTCAAATTATATTTTTAAGTGAATACGTGGTGTTCCATCTAAAGCGATATAGAAGGGCACAACACCCTACCCTTCAATTTTTCTACCCTTGTGCCCATATGTCCCATCTAGCCCTCAGAAAATAACACATCATCCGTCCCCGATGATAATTCAAATTCCCACGTTTGAATCCAAAACGTGTGATGAAATTTGTTGATTTATAAAAATTTTATACTCCAGTATTTCATTTCCGTAATAACACTGACAGTGGTGTAGGCAGAAAGTTCATAAGGAGGGTTATAGGCTTAATGGGAGGGGTTACAGAGCTACAACTCATATATTCCTATGTTAAATATACAAAATTTCAGATATGAGCAAGGCAAACCTTAAACCCCCTTCTGACTAGCACGTACCCTCCCTCTGAACACTGATGGTTTTGGCAAAACGAGATTGCAGACAAATATCTGTAAACAAATCACTGTTGCCAGGTTTGCAGACTTTCAACCACGGACTACTCCGACAAACGTTAGCGGTTCCACCTATTTTTGAGATCAAATTTTTGTTAAAATCAATTTGTTTGTCTTTAAGCTTTAAACTAAGCATGTTTTACATCCCTATTTTATGAAGCTTACTTGTCATACAGTATAGGATATTTGAATAAATGAAATATTATAGGATATTGTTTAACTAAATTATAGTTATATTAATTTATTATTTTGTATGAAGTTGGGATTTTTTAATCTTGCCATCTGGCAACATTGCAGTTAGATTGCAATCACGTGCACTTTTCCTCGCCTTTCGCATATACTTAACTCGGAACTAAACTAAAAAAAACCTCCAAAAAATGGTTACCTGCAAACAAAAACTAAATAAATTAAAACGTTGTTTAAAGGAATTAGTAGCAGTAAAGATGACGTAACCGCAGACATTCATGACGAGTATCTGTGTATTTAGAGAGCCAAAAAATGACCATTTGTGAGGTCACACGCCCTACCCTAATTTTTTCCTAGATGAAACACTAGGACATGTGTTCAATGTTTTTTGACAAAAAATGCTCATACACTGGAAATCATTTATAATAAACACTGGTTATCTGAACTTCGCTTAACCGAAATGACCTTCTATACTATTTTTTTTAATTAAGTATCCACTTAAAAAATATGGTATTTCCTCTCGCGGTTACAGATTCTCAGCCATAAAAACTTGAAATTGATGTTTGTCTATAAAATTCATACATAACTACCACGAACGAAAAAGAAAATCAAAATCAGTGACTTTTTACCGAAAATAGTAACTTTACGTGGCTTTTTTATAAATATAGTAAAGTTAGCGAATTTGCTGAAAAAAAGTAACTTTTAGTAACTCGCTCCTACCCCTGTGATTGATATTTTTAGATAACAGTTTCTAATGATCTTAATTGGGAAAATTAAGTTTAGATTCAAATTTAAGCCATTTACATTTCCAAAACAAATTTGAGCTTTTACTATTATAAATAAAATGTCAACTCAAAACTTTAAAAATATGGTTATAGCAGCCAAAATGCACATATGTACATTTGGCATAAGGGCAGCGATAATATCCCCACCCCCCCCCCCCAACCGAATAACTTTTCTTTTGAAAAGTGCTCCGTGACACAAAGTTGACAACCACCGATATAGCCACATTTGCTATCCGTGAAACATACTAGTACCTACTTACTATACACAAAGTATTTAAATACCTTTTGATATGCATTTAGCATTAGAGGTATGACAAAAAAACCAAAATGTAGTTCATTTGACTAAACGATGCATCCAACTTCTTTTACTTGAACAGAACAATCAAGGCCTGATCACCGCAAAGTTGTCCAAAGCCCAGACTTTGGGACTAGATACTATTCTGAGCATGTGCGTGGACCAAGATCAGGCGCAGAAGGGATTTTCACCGTGCAGTTCCCACTCCTGCTAGAGTCTAGTCCCAAAGCCCGGGCTTTGGACTCCTTTGCGGTGAGCAGGCCCCGAGAACAGTACAATCCAGAATTGTCTTAAACCCACGTGGTTCTGATATGCAATTGTCAAGTCCCATCGTTATATCCGATACTAATTTCCCTACTTCTATGTAGATTCGTAGAATCTACATAGAAGTAGGCTACAAAATCGTCATCATTATAGCAGGTTTTGTCATCATAACCGATATATTTAGTATGGAATAGAATAAGGAACCAAACATATATTGTAAAAGTCCCATCGTTATATGTGGTTAGCCATTATAACCAGTGGTATCGTAAATGATTTCCACTGTATGTCAATGAGATTCTGCAGCCCACTGTATCAGGCTCCGTAAGTTGGGTCCAGCCCAGTAAAACCAACCCGGGTTTTTCTAGACAGGCCCATCAGCAAAAACCCACTAAGTTTTTGCTATGAAGTGAGGTTTTGCTCAGAATCAAGTACATATTCTAACTTTTTTAAAATTTTAATCTCTATGAATTTCTATATTATAGCTGCAGTTTGGAAATTATATTACAGTTGTGTATTAGTGTTTACGATCTTACTTTGTAATCATTTATGGTTATTTTAAAACGAACTTATAATGCTTTCACTACTAATAAATGGATGGAAACAGCATCAAAATATGGTAATAATGTTGATCTCCAAGCCAAGCATATCCTGTTTAATGGGGCACCTACAAACAGAGTTTGTTTAATTCCCCACTGAATGGAGAGAAATGAAGTGGGGTTTTGGGCGGAATGGCTGGGGTTGTGAAGATTTATTAAAAAAAAAAAATTTAATGCTTGGATGGCTGAATTTGGAAAAACAGGAATTTTAAAATGGAAGTTTTAAAAATTTTGCGGCCAAAATGGTTATATTAGCCAATGAGAAAAGCAGGCAGCGCAGTCCAATGGTAGAAGAGAAGCCGTCAGGGCTGTGACGTCAGGCAGCGAGTTGGGAGGGAGGAGCTAATGCTCGTCTGCTTTTGAAGTGGCAATGGCAAGATGTTTCTAGTTCGATGGTATTGAACTGAGTTGTTTCGATGTTATTTTGTACACTTTCCCAATGCTTTAAGTAAATGGGAGGGAAAAGGGAAGGCAAGTTTCGAAATGAGAAGGGAGTAAAAGATGGAAATGAAAGTGGAAAGATTATTTTTTTAATTTAATTATGTCTGGATAGCAAAATTGCCACTGTTATTAAGGATAGGGGCTGGAACCAATGATAGATCCAGTAAAATGATTTGGGGAGTGAGGGTGTTGTGGGG
>QLNU02015360.1:71978221-71990984 GCA_006491805.2 Dysdera silvatica
TGTTGGTGGGGAAAATTGACCATGAGGGGGCGGCGTAAGTTAAAATTGGTCTAATCGCGGTATAATAGAGGAGGAGCCTATTTTGTGTGGAGAGGATTGTACGGGGGCCAATGAGATTGCTTGGTTGGGCGCAAGCCACACAGACTTTATTTTTAAATGTAGAGAGATGATCTTTAAAGGAAAGGTGCTTATCCATGGTTCTGCCAAGGTATTTAATATTGTTAGACCAATTAATTGTTACATTGTGGATTTGTAGTGTGGCAGGGGTGAAGCGATGTTTAATAAAATGATGGCCTGTGTTTTTGATGTGTTAATTTTAATTTTCCAGTTATTGGGCCATCCAATGAGTTTATAAATGTACCGTTGTAGAGAGTTAATGGCGAGGGGACAATTAGCATGTGAAGTGTAAATAGCGGCATCGTTAGCGAAAAGGACAAGGGAGATATTAGTCGATTTGGGGAAGTCATTGAAAAAAATTTGGAAGAGGGTGGGTGAAAGCCTGGACCCTTGGGGGACGCCGGCAGTGATGGTGCGTGGGGTGGAGAGTGTAGTGTTGTTGATATTAACCCTGAAGCTCCTGTCTTTGATAAACGAATAGAGGATATTAATTAGGTAGGGGGTGTGTTGATCTGAAGGAGCTGGCAATTAGACCAGGGTGCCACAAGGCGTCAAATGTGTGTGAGATGTCGAAGCTGACCATTGGGGTAGAGCACCCTTTATTAAAGGAATGTGTGATATCGTCTATGAGGCATGTTAATTGGTGGGTTGTGGACTGATCTTTTCGAAACCCAAATCGTTGATTAATTAAAATATTTTCCTGGTCAAGGAAGCCAGTGAGCCAATTTTTAATAATGGCTTCCCCGATTTTAGAGGGCGCTGATAGAAGTGAGATGGGGCGGTAGCTCTCTGCTTTAAAAGGATTCTTACCCTGTTTGAGTATGAGGGTGATGTTGGCTGTTTTCCAGGGGGTAGGGAAGTGTTGTAGTATAAGGGAGCTGTTTATGATGTGTGTGAGAGTTAAGATTACTTGGGGGGGTGAAGTTTTTAATGGTTGTGTTCGATACGTTGTCGGGCCCAGGTGCTTTCCTGTTACAGAGGTTTTTGATAACTGTGTTTATTTCTGTTGCGGTAGCGAGGTGAGGGTGTGGTTGAGTGGAAAGGTTATTGACGAACGTATTGAAGGTTTTTGTTATTCTGTCATGGAAACGGAGTTAATATGGGAGGATGTTGGGGGAAAATTGTTTCTCGAATGAGTCTGCCATGGCTTCGGCCATGTCGTTGGGGCGGAAAAGGTTGCCTTGGTGGGTATCCAGTCTGGTGAGGGGAGGGGGGGCTTGCGCCCCAAAAGCCTCTTTCGAAATTTCCAAATGGACCCATCTTTTGCAGTGAGATTGGAAATCATACTCGTCCAACGCTGTTGAGTAAATGCATGGATTTCGTGGGCCACCCGTTTTTTTAACACGACATACGTTCGTTTGTCAGGGGGGGAAGCACATGCGTTGAGCAACTTTGCGAGCCTGATTCCTTGTATGGATTATATTACGTATGTGGGGAGGGGGAGTGAAAAGTGTGTAGGGCATTGGACCGTTGCCAAATCTGCACATTTGGAGATCAGTTCTGTGAAGAGTACAACTTGATGGCCGAGGTAATTAGGAGTATTGGTGGGGGGTGTAAGGGCTGCGGGTAGAAAAGTGTTTAAATGGTATTGGAAAAGGGTCCAGTCAGTCTATTTGGAGGTTGGAGGGAGGGGTTGTGGATAGTTCGAATGAAAGGAAAATTGGCAGGTGGTCTGAAGTAAGTTGGTTGCCAACGAAGATGTTAGGTTAACCGGTTGAAAGTTTGTTATGGCGGTCAAGGACGCATGACTATTGAAAGTTGATCTCTTGAAGCTTGAGGGGCTAGTGAAGGTTTTTGTTTAAGGAGCGTGTGAATCTTGCTTGTCGGCGTTGGTTGTTGACAAAGTTCCAATGAGGATGCTTGGCATTGAACCTACACGGGGTTGATCAGTTGGTCATCAACGAAAATTACCTGTCCTCCACTTCTAGCATCTGCAACATCCGAGGAAATCTTAAACCTCATTCATTCCAAGCAGATAACAACTTTCAACATAAACGAATTTCCATGTCACACTCAGGAGGTTAAACGTACTGTGAAACTAATCACAGAAGCAGTGAGCAAAGTATGTGGCGGTGACAGCAGAGATGGTTTCATCAGAACATCTTTGCTTTCCCGCTGCCAAATGTCAATATTTGAAAACGACATCCAGTTCATGTGGAACCAAACCAAATCAAAAAATAGTGATTTTCCACGTCCAGCTAAGGTTGGTTGGTTGGTTGGGAAGGACGTCATTAGAACTCGAAGTGCGGCCACCTCCCCTGGTGAGTTCGGGGTCATTTTCCTTTTCACTGAATGTGGAATGCAAAGGGCAAAAAGCTGCACAGCAATACTTAATCAAATAGTCTGCTTAACTTATTTTTCTGAAATCATGAACGCTTCTACGATATTTTGGGGTTTTTTTTCATAATTTTGGCTAATTTTCGTCCTAAAGTGACCCCCTGCCCGCTCCCTTTGGGAGTATTTTCATCCATCAAACTATTATTTCCCGTTAACTAGTGTCTAATTACTATCACAACTGAAGTTTCATGATAATCTGACAAATTTAAGGCACTTTTCAAAATTTTCTAAAACAGGTTAATTTTTGGCTAATTTCTCAAAGTTTGGGGGTTATGCGTAACCTGGAAATTTTTTACAATTTTTCGCAATTTAATTTTACCATTCACAGTTCATAAATATCGCCATCCATTCTTTTTCATACTTGATAAAACACTCCCTTCTTAAAAGGGCATAGCTGCCCCTACTTTAAAGCCCCTTTGCCCCCGATTATGACCACACAGGACCTGATTATATTTACAAAAAAACTCTACCTTATCCTTTTTGTCAACGATCAGACGTCAAAGTCCACACACACACGCAGAAGGTGAAGATCGTTGACTCCCTTCCTGTCTCCAGACGCTTGTATAGTGAATGATCTTGAGCGGCTGTCTGGGCTTTTAGAAACTGACTTAACCAGCGCCAAACACAAAGCAAACAAAACATTTCCCGTGAGTCTCAGGAAGAAGCGAACTCTCTCGCTCTCCTTCCTTCACCTTTTTTTTTCTCACTTTACAGAAGGGAAAAGAAACGCCACTAAGAGAAAAAAATTAATAATGTAAAGAATAGTTAAGGTCGCCAGATCCAAATTTTTAGTCACCACGACGACCTGGCACCCGGTATTTTTCAAACCCTGGACTACAAGTTCTCAATTAGTAATAGATTTGGAGAACATGCTGCCAGGATAACAGTCGAACATCCTCTATATTGAGAAAAGTCAGGACAGCATGAGCTACAAACACTGTCCTACTAAAAAGTAGCTTGACAGTGGCTTCGAAGATAGGGCATAGCCACGGGCCTTAATGGGATAGCAGATGAGCAAAGTTAAAGGTAAGTTATTTCGAAAAAACAATTATATTAATAAGTTTTTTTATTGTTTTTGATGACAAAGGATAGCCACAGTGCTGCCGAGTCCCTTTTCCCCTTTGATGGACTGTGTAATGACACCCTGCACCGTTTCAATTACATAATTCGACATAATACTGATACCGAGACATTAATGAGTTATTTTTCTTCATTAAAAACAGCGACAGGGCTGCGAAAGCCTCCAAAAGGGCTCTTCTCATTGATGCATCGCAAAGTGCATTCTGCATCATGACAGTGATGTTCTACAACCTTCCAGAAAGTGCTAGGCCTAAAAAAATAAGCTCTCCTAAGCTACACTTCATTATAGCCGATGTTGCTGACACCATCAATTTTGCTTATTTAAGTAACTTAAAAGTGTTTCTCATTTAAAAAGCAAAAAAAAAAAAAAAAAAGATGTAAAAATAAATTTTGAGGAAAATTGAATTTGAAAAAATAAAATAAAAAAAATTTTATTTGCATTTAGGAAAAAGGAGAGAATCAGGATTAGGGTAGGAGAAAAATGTAGGTATGGACACACTCACCAAAACATTAAATGGAAGGCTGTATCGTAATAGAAAAGAGCACCGAAACATGGATAAAATAATGAATGTAAGGGAGGACCCCTCCCCTCCCTGGTAAGTAAAAGCAACCCTCTCAATGCCATTCCATCACAGAAAAACCAGAAAAGGAAGCTGACGCAATTGGTAACAGAGGCAAGGCTTTAATATGCAGTGATGCTGGCGAGAGTAAAGTGTTATGCATTTTCACCGGAAGTTGCGGCAAGCAGGAAAATAGCGACATTGGCAACCAAAGGGTGAGATTAATATGCAGTCATGCCTACCAACTAATTAAATTCACCTTCTACCTAGTTGCCACCATGTTCACTTTTGCAAGCAATGTGTTCGACTTCGTGGTAGCTTGGGAGTATGGAGCCAGGCATACTAAGTAATCGTGAGTCAACCATGGTATATTTACGTTTTTACCCCATACTTTCCCAAGATTTACTGATTAAGGAGGGTGCGGGGCATACATTCCATGCCAGAAACTAGAAGGGAGGGAGTCTTACCCCCCAAAACACACACCATTAAGCATCCACTAATACAAAAAAATGCTGAGGACAGTTTTGGGTAAAACTACAGATATATCCCCTGTGTTGTTGCCAAAACTCATGCTATACTCTTAAAATGGAGGGGAAAGTTTTATAAAGCGTAAAAAATGTGTACATGTGCGGAGTAGTTGTATTGTAGTGCTGTCGCGTCCGTTCATGATGATGGTGTTTTATGAGTTGCAGCGATAAGATGAATGAACGTTTAAATTTTTTGTTTGTAACAGATTGGGGTGGTAGTACAGATACTGTCCCACAAGATCAATTTTCCCCTAGAAACATGAAGGAAAGTCGCTGTAAGCGGGGTTTTGACATCAGCGATTTTACGATGCATGATGTCACACAGGGTGGAGCATCATACAGTGTTTCTCTGTGGCGGTGGTAAGACTTATGGAAGTATTGAAGTGATTGGGAAGACGTCGGAACATTTCAATATGGATTTTTTTGTTCAATTGCGGTTGAAAGGGAAGAGGAATGTTGTTGGATTGGTTTGTGGGAGAAGGTTTATTTGGTTTGGAGTAGAAGGACCCGATTTGCAAGGTGCGCTAGGCCTAACGTGGATGACTGTGTAGTTGAAGAGGTGAAGTTATCTGACAGATAAAAGGAATAAAAGTTAGTATGCCGTTTTTATTTTGTTCGCTGCACTGAGAAAAAGGAGCAGGGGGAGGGGAAGAGATGGAGGAAAAGAGAGGAAAGCCAACAGCGGGAAAGGTTAAGAGGTGAAGGGGGTGGAGCTTGGGAGTGGAAAGGGAACAGGAGAAAGGGATTAGAGGGTTAGGGGGGAGTAGGCAGAGACGGCCAAAAAAACAGGGGTTGGGAGGGGGAGGATAAAGAATATGAGGTTAGAGGGGTATGGGTGAAGGAGTTAAAGAGAGCAAAAAGAGCGGTAGGAGTGAAGAAGAGGGAGAGGGTAGGGGTGAAGGCTGGGTGTAGGATGGAGGAAGGAAAGGGGCGGAGCCTGTATTGAGACGTAAGCAACATGGCGGCAAGCCAAGACAAAGTTGCCAAGTGTATTGGAAACACTTCTCACTAAAAACGAAATGGAACAGTATCTGTACTAGCACCCAGATTGGAGTTGAAAGTATGTCTGAGACGGACATGGGGTATAGAGGAGGTATACGTTAAAGGAGGTATGGGAAGAAGAGGTTAGAGGAGGTATGGAGGGGAAAGAGGGGAGAGGAGGTATGGGGACAAGAGGGGAATATGGAGTATCGCAATGTCGGCGATGAAAAGTTGTTGGTTGGACTCGTACTTCACAGAGTATATGTGGAGACGGCGTCACAAAAAGGAAATGGGGGGGAAATGATTCCAAAAGCCATAAAAAATCAATGCTTAAAGACACGAGTGGGTTTTTTTTTCCGTTAAAAATTCTGAGAAGAGTATAATAGGTAGTAAACTCAGTATAACAGGGAGTTACTTAAAAAACATGAAGGCCGAAACGCGCCGCGATGATCTAAACCGAAGGAGGTTGCTGCGGTCTACGCATGTTGATTAGTATTATGTCGAATTATGTAATTGAAACGGTGCAGGGTGTCATTACACAGTCCATCAAAGGGGAAAAGGGACTCGGCAGCACTGTGGCTATCCTTTGTCATCAAAAACAATAAAAAAACTTATTAATATAATTGTTTTTTTGAAATAACTTTCCTTTTAACTTTGCTCATCTGCTATCCGTGTAAAAAAAAAAATAGGGTGTTCTTTTACAATACGGTACAGGCTTTCATTTTGATGAGTGTTTACTTATCTACAGTTTTCTCCTATCCTAACCCTGATTTTTCCTGCTCAAACAGCGGATAAACAAAATTAAAGGTGGGCTAACTCAAAAACAAATGTTATGTTTTAATAAGTATTTTAAACTGGTGGCTAATTTTCTCCTGTTATTACAGTTTCAAAATATTTGGGGATTAAGAAAAATTACTTTTTTCAAAATGGTGAAATTGCGACAGGCATATGCATTTGTTATAATGGTGAGCTCAGAAAAGTCATATGAAGTTGAATTTAAAGTAGAGAAATAATATTGAACGTAAATTAGAGAAAAAATTAAATTAAATTTAGAGAAAAACAAACTTGAATTTAAATTAGAAAAAAAAATCCCTGAAGTTGTGGTAAAAGTAAGGGGGCCAGGGCCTTGCTTGTGCTTGGCAGCTCTATTATTATTCTTTTAATCAAAAGCAATAAAAAAAACTCATTTAAATAATTTCTTTTAACTTTCAATTAGAAAAAAAAAAGGTAGTACAGTAAAACCTCTCTACAACATTATCCGATATAACGATAAATCCCTCTACAACGATAATTTTTCTCAGTCCGTATAATAGTGTTGTAGAGAGGTTTTACTGTATAATGAACCCTCCCTAATAACTCTCTCTATAAGGATAATTTTTCTCGGTCCGTATAATATTGTTATAGAGAGGTGTTACTGTATTAAAAAAAAGTAAGAGAAAATTGGAATCCAAGTAAGAAAAACGTATGAAAGGAAACACTCATTAAAACGGAAACGTATTGTGAAAGAACGCCAAAAATAGATTAATTTGGAGAAAAAAACAAAGTTGGTTTTAAATTAGAAAAAATAACAAAACTGATAGTTAAACAACAATATAAATCAACGTTTATTGGCGTAGTGATACCAACGCCGATGGTATGGCGTGATTAGATGGTGAAACGTTCGAAAGAAAATAAATATTTCTGCCTTCGGTGGGACCTGAACCCACGACCTTCCACTTGCCGGGCGGAGGCTCTACCCACTGAGCTACGAAGGACAATATATAATCTCTTTACGAACGTATATATACTGTTGCCAGTTATTTCGCAGAATGGTGTAGTACATGGACTACTATTTAAACCAAATTGCAAAGAGACTGGTATTAAATTGATCGAAATGCCCGTTGCAGCATATGTATTTAAATAAATCGAACACTGCAATAGTATTGAAAACAATGGGAGAAAAGCATAATCCAAGTAAGAAAAAATGTATGGAAGGAAACACTCACCAAAACGAAAGCCTCTACCATATTGTAAAAGAGCACCAATGTTTCTTTTGAAGTATTTACTGGGGACATTGCAGAACAATCTTAACCCACCAAGTGCCCACTAACGTCACCAGAATTCCTCCTATACTCTAAACATTGGTCAGAGATTTCTTTTGTGCATGGTAGAAGTTCGTACGTGCGGCATGTGATTTTTTCCAGTTTAGACGATGCGCGCATGTGCATGGTAGTTCTATTGTAGCGTCCGTTCAGCCATTTTGTTATTGCCCTTATTTCCTGGCGATGGTGTTTTGTAAATTGCAATTAAAAAACTCATTAATGTTTAGGTATGTCTAAGTGACCAAAAGGTATAAATAGGTAGTCATCAGTATAATACAAATAGGTAGTCATCAGTATAATACAAATAGCTATCAGTATAATACAGTCAGTCACCAGTATAATACAAATAGGTAGTCATCAGTATAATACAAATAGCTATCAGTATAATAGAAAATACAATACAGTAGTTTGGCCCAGTTTTGTAAACAATGTCATTTTATTCTTGTTTTTAAGTCCAAAAAATTTTGTGGCTTTTTTAAACGATTTTTCATAACGGTTGACGCGTAACAACGTTCATGCCTGTCCATGTTGAAAATCACCAAAAGTTGCCGAAGTTAACGTATATCGTAGTCAGAAGTCAAATACTGTGCTGTTAATTAAATAAGCAACAGCTTACACTTATATGACGCCAACATAATTTATAACATGGAATTATTAAAAACTTTGGGCCTTCAAATTTGCAACATCAAACGGATAACAGAAATAGCGTCAATCTTCAAAAGTATATAAATTCATTTGATTTTGAGGAAACACATAACACGCTTACCTTACTACGTAATTCTCCGCAATTTACTGATCAAAAATTTTAATATAACAAGAATGAGAGACACAAGAAATTAACTTTTCCTTAATAAAAAGCATGGCAAAATGCAAGAAGCACGTGAAGGAATTTAATATCTATACTACAACAAGACGCTGGAGAGTTCGGTTAAGGCCAACTAGATTTACTACAGGCCTGCTCACGTGAGCCTAACGCTATAGAAAACCTGTCCCCAAATTTTCGCAGTGGCGATTCTCTCAAGCAGTTTTTCTCCGACAGAGGGCGCCTGCTGCATAGGAAAACATTCCCAATTTAACACACTATAAATGCCAATTAATAGCCCAGTTTCTGATTACATACAGAAATATATTGCTTTTTGCTCAAAAAGTTATCGTATTTTATTTTCCAACGACGTTGATGTTACCGTGATATGACAAACTTTCGTAACAAGTTTTTAAACTAAAATTTAAATCTTACATACCTTTTTCTACTCTTTTATTTACACTGAAGACGGTTTATTGGATGAAATGATTTCTCAGGCATGATTAATAACTGATAATGAATTGATAGTTTACACTGAAAGCTAAATTGCAAAATGCATATAAAAGCAGACTTTATTTTAATGGTTAATAAAATAGAATTATATAGAATTTAAATCAACTAATTAATAATTTAATTATATTCTATTATAATTAATTATAAAATAAAGAATTAATTAGAAGGCTTGACACCTGTTTGGAAAGACTTTAATGGAAAGTTAATGAAATTGACACATGAATTTACAATAAACTGATGATATAACTGTATGATGTATAATATTTTATACATTGTATAATATTGTATATATTAAATACAATGTATAATATTGAATACATGATTTCTAATAACTTTTGACACAAGCCAAATTTTTAATACATCACATAATAAAAATAAAGAATCAGGTATTCATGAATAGCAATTCTTTCCAAAATAATTTTACTTGAAAATACAAACTACATAATAGAACAGCATGTCACCGAAAAACAAAATACAGAATAAACACTTACTGTGTCCTTAATACTGCAGATATAAATAGGCTAAATTTTATGAAATTGGGTTGAACGAAAAAATAAACTATTAGTAAAAGAAAATGTTTTTTTTTTTATACACATTATTTATTTCCATGTCTCAAAAATGCACAATAATAGGAAAACTTATACACAGTAAATAATTATAAAAAACTTATATACAGTTTACATTCTCTGGAATCTTTATTGATATATCAATTATTATTTGATATATCAATTTATAAATATTGATAAAATATTGATATATCAATTATTTATTGATCATCAAACCAATAACAAATTGCATAATATTAAACATACAATTGGTAACTGGCCCTCCTCATACCGTAAAAATCGGAAAGAGGAGGTTCTCCTTGCTAGACTTCGCATTGGGCATTCCCATCTCACCCATAGACATCTGTTGGAAGGAAAACCAGCACCAATTTGCCAAGTGTGCAATGAACCCATGAGTGTTTTACACATTTTAACTCAATGCCCCTATTATAGACTTGCCCGCACTCTTACTTTTAACTCTTCATCACTGTCTGACATTTTAAATGACCATGCTGACCATACGCACGTTTTTAAATTTTTAAAAAGTACTGGCTTTTACTACAGTCTTTGATTTTACCATGTTTGGCGCAGTATAGCCCAGATGCTCTTGCGCCATAAAACATCCAAACAAACAAACATTATTGATATATCCCTAATAAAATGTAAAGAGGGCACAATAACGCTATTTCAAAAATGTAGAACTGCTCATCAAAATAAAATAATTTTCACTCTAATACATAGCAAGTAATAAAACAGCATGTCACACGAAAACATTCCGAAATATAAGATGATAAAGAATAAATACCTATTGGTCATATACAGCAGATTATCAATAAATTAAAGCCAAGATCGTTAATTGCCTGCTGAAATAGAAATTAACTACAATTTGTACTAACAATTTTGTACAAAATTATAATTTTAAAACCTTTCTAGACACAGGTTTTTTTTTAAGAAATTTTGTTTTGTGTTCATCAGCCAAATTGGTAGTAGTTTTAGCAAAATTACTTAAATATGGTCTTCAAAACTTCGTTAAAATTAAAAACGACAATTCTTTAAGATGGTCAAACATATTTGTACATCGAAGGACTGGATTTTTGCACAATCGTTTGTGTAATAAATTACGTATTTTGGTCAATGTATTTTTTCCATTACAAATGTTTGGAATTATCAATTGCAGAACATTTTCAATACGTAGTAACAAATCGATTAAACATCGTTTGGGGTAAATTAGTCCTCCTCTATCAATATTTAAAATCAATGCTAAAGAAGGTGCTGAAGTAGATGAAGAAATAAAAAGGTCTTTGCACGAATCGCAATCCATATTGTCCATGACAGCTCTTATTATGTATCCTGCGATATAGCCCATAGTAACAGAATGCAGACTTGTTGGAAGCGAACCTACCAAAATAAAAAATATGCTCTCTTTACTATAATTGTCAATGAACAATAAAAGATTTCTTAAAAGGGAACTGCTTTTGTAGAAGCTCACACTTTGAGACAAGACCAATCACAAATAGTAGTCCCTAAACTCCTTATTAAGAATATGAAATCAGTTTTTTGTAAATAGGATATGAAATTTTTTTATTAATATTCGAAGTCCAAAAATTACACTTCTTAAGGAAAGTTTAATATTTGTTATTTGCACTGTATATGAGCATAATACGTCGGTGAAGTCGTGACGTCACAACATGGCTGCTGGGCACAAACAACAGATTGGGCCCATTGACTTAACATTGACGATCGTAGTAATTAGCATTTCTTAAGCTTGCAAATAAAAATGGGTTTATATTTTGTAGCTTGTTGCAACCACCGGACTGTCGGGAATAAATGTTCTTTTTATAGATTCCCAAAAGACAAACGCAAACATGCTCTTTGGGCAAAAATGTCCAGGTATCTATAATTTCTATCAAAGGTCATTCAAATCACATCAACCGGGGCATTGACCTTTAATTTTCAGATTCCAATGATTTTTGATTTATATTTACCTATGGAGCAAATTGCAAATTTTCATAGTTTTCGGAGGTTCCGTTTTCCTGGAATTAATTTTTGGAAATTAAAAAATAAAATAACTTTTTCAGTGATCTTGAGTCACATTCATGTAAATATCTAAGCACCTGTTTTAGCTAGAAAGTTCATCTTGAGCTCATTTTAAAGCCCTCTATATGCGCTTTCTCTGTGATATACATATGTACTGAGAAGATTTTTTTATCGTTTTTAAAATATATATATATATAAAAACTCAAAACAGCATTTTTGAAATTGAAAAAAAAAAATTGATATATATATTAAAGGAAAACTTCATTTAAGTACTTTTGCACGAATTCAGGGGATGGGACAATAATGAGATCAATGTTTTAAAAAAAATCTTCCCAACTGCATTAGAATTTTTAAAAAAAATAAAAAAATTCTGCCTGTATTTTCAAATAGTTCACAAAATAGTCATTAGCCATTAACTCTTCCAATTATATTTTAGAGTAAGTCACAAAATGTAGGAATGTGAAGTATATAGTACCTGATGCCTTGTCTGTAGGGGATATGGAAGAATATCTAATAACTTGAACTATAATTATAACCCCCATCAACGACGTAGTCAGGTTTTTGTTAAGGCTGGCCCCTTAAAATAAATTTTTATAATTTATTTATTTTTTATTTCCTTGAAGTGGGGTACGACCAAGCCCCCCTGAAAAAAAACGGATCTTGTATATATACACACTGAAAGAACAATTTATCTTCTTCGTTCATGAAATTATTGAAAAAAATTTAATTTGTTACGAATCTGTCAAGTGTTTTTATGGCCCTTTAATTTCCTGCAAAAATTTTTTTATAAGCGCACTGAGAGTTACACAGCAAAATATGTATCGCTTCCAGAAAAATAATATACGTGCATATAATAAATTGCTCTTTCAGTACATGTGTATATATATGCATACATAAACGCAGACTGGGTACAGTATCTGAATACTATATACTTTACTCTTCATGGAAGCATGAATTTGTTCTCGCATTTCTTCATTATCAGGGTCATAAAAAAAAGATCGAACATGTGAAGAACGTATAGCGTTTTCTGCACGTTCGATCAGTTTCGGCTGATCCGAAAAAAACACGGAAATTTCATAAAATGAGAACATTTTAAATCTATCTCATAAGCATAACATAGCAAATGGCAGTTTGTTTGTGCCCAGCGCCATATTGAAACGTCACACTTCACCGACGTATAATC
>QLNU02015360.1:71998755-72012352 GCA_006491805.2 Dysdera silvatica
AATTTATTTGTACATTTCATGTCCCAAGACTGTGCTATGGGTCATCCTGGATGGAAGTGATGGCTTCCAAACTGGGATACATTTACACAAAACTAAATTTACTGGAAGTTAAACCCAGCTCACTAGCCTCAACAGCAGCAAGCTGTCCTCATATCCTTGACCACTGGAAAAGAGTATTTATTTTGAAAAAATTCCCGACATGCCGAGTTATTTGTTCCAAAAATTAAAGTATTGTTTGTTAGTAAAATATTGTTAGTTTTGCAGTACAAAGACAGCAAGGGTCATGCTGCACCAAGACTTAGAGTTTTCTAATGTATCTGATCCCATTATAGCCAGACTATAGTAAGCAGTTAGTTGGAAACCATTCTTTTTATTTTCCTTCTTAACATGTGTTGGGAATTGTACTCACAAAAAGAGATAACGGCATGTTATGCAAATTATCAGATAATGGCATGTTAGGCAAATGTAGTACCATTGCATGGCCATAGATTAGAATGAGTAAGTAAAAATTGAAATATTATAATATCCACAAAAATGAACTTTCTTTTCCTTATTAGAAAAAACAAAGTCATATATGAAATTAATCTGATGATGCACCACTACTCAGAATAAATAAATAGAAAAATGATGGTTTTTAAGTTTACTGGAAATTTTATTAAACAAATTTCAACATGTTTCAGGAAGACTTTGGCTATTTCTCTTCAGGAATATAAGTTTGGCTGGCATTGCAACCAACAATAAAGTGTTGCCAATTCACCGATGGGTTGTGTTGCTAGTCAGATCCGATTGCCAGTTAAAAATTTGCTATTAATGTTGACTGCTGCTCCATTTATTGGTGGTGTGATATGATATTGAAGCAGATGTAGTAGGTGAAGGTTAAACAGCTGAAAGTAGGCTTCTCCAAGTTTAACAGAAGTATGGAGTGGATATGTAATCATTTACTTTCGGATTTTTTAGAAGCATTTTATTTACAAACACTCCAGTGGCATTGTAAATAATCAGAGGTCCATTTCATAATCAAGCTTGGAGAAAGCTACTTTCAGCTCTTCAACCCACCTGCTTCAATGTTGTGTTTCATCACTGTTAGAAGCAGTCAATATTAATAGCAACTTTTTAACACGAAACGAGATCTAACTGACAGCACAATCCATTGGTGAATCAGCAACACTTCATTGTTGGTTGCAGTGCCAGACAAACATGTGTTTTTGATGACGGACAGCCCAAGTCCAACCGAAACGCATTGGAATTTGTTTAATAAAATTTCAACTATGCTTAAAAACGTTTTTCTATTTGTTATTTAAAGTCAAATATATCATGATTTCATATTTCATTCACATACCAAATTCTGCAAAAAAAGGTCTTTCTTATCAGATGTCAGTTTGATAATCTCAGATATCATAATTTCCACCTGTTTTTCAACACCTAAAATGATAGACATGAACAGTAATATTTGTGAGTTACACACATATAATCTTGATGCATTTATAGACAACTTAACTTACATATATTAGGTTGGTGCATATGAAATGTCGGATTTTCTTTACATGTGAACGTTTGTCTCCCTGTTTTCGTTATGCTTTTGTTTTTGGCATAACCTCATTTATAGTCATTGTCCATTGCCAGAGTCACATTTCAACAAAGAAGATTTTTTCAAAAGTGTTCCATTTTGTTATTTGTTTTGAATTTCGTAAGGATATGAATTCAACCGATATTCGTGTAATTTTTTTTATATGAGTAAAAACTTGGTAATAATGCTGAAAAAACTGCACGCAACATAAATCAGGCGTTTGGGGAGAATACTGTTAACGATCGAAAAGTGCAGCGTTGGTTTGAAAAATTCCAGACTGGTGATTTTTTCCTACAAAATAAACCGCGTGGAAGACCCGAAACGTCCATGAAAAATGATGCTCTGAAAGCATTGGTGGAAACGAATCCAACTGTATCTACAAGAGAATTTGCTGCCAGAATGAAAGTTGACCATACAACAATATTGCGACACCTTTCTGAAATTGGCACGGTGAAAAAAATGGATAAGTGGGTACAGCATGAACTAACCGAGCGAAATAAGCTGGATTGGTTGAACATATGCTCATCATTACTGACCCAATTTCATCGAGAGCCGTTTTTCGATTGGCCGCATACGTCATACAAAACAATTGCGAAATTAAATGAATTAAAATATGAAATTTTGCAGCACCCAGCCTATTCACTGGATCTTTCGCTAACCGACTTTCATTTTTTTAAACATTTAGAACAGTTTTTACGGGCTAAACAGTATGAGAATGAAGGCAGTCTGAAAAATTCCATATCGGAGTTTACTGATTCTAAAGATCAGAATTTCTTTAAGACAGGCATCTATGCATTAAAATTTCATTGGGAAAAGTGTATTGAAGCAAATGGAGCATATTTTGATTAAATAAACAACTTTTGAAAAAAGATATGCAGTTTTATATATTCACTTAAAAATCCGACATTTCATACATACCAACCTAATATTAACACATTAACATTCGTTAACATAAGATTAAATATGCATTTTTTTTATTTCATCTAAGCATTCACTACTGTTTTTTATGGGATTATATTAATACAAAAATGCAATCACTACAAGTTTACAAAATCATTTCTTAATTTTGTCTGGTAATGATGAATTACTTATATATATAAAAAAAAAAAAAAAGACTTTCTCTTGCCTGGTGGGAACTGAACCCAGAGCCTGTTGATAACCAGTCGAGTGCTCTTACCAACTGAACTACAAATCTACCAGATCAAACTCCTCTCCTTGGGTGAACATAAAGCTTTGTTATAGACAAGTTTCTAATTAATAGGGCAGTGCTTGGACTGCTTTTTAAATCAACGCAACAAGTCGAAGAAGGCAAAGGTCTCACACATAAGTGAGACTAATATTGGTATTTATTAAAGTCTGACAATTCTCATCTATTGAACATTTGGCTTCTTCGACTTGTCGCTTTGGTTTAAAATGTAGTCCAAGCACTGCAGCGGGGCATGGCCACAGTTTCCCATCAAGCTATTTATATATATAGAAGAATCCCCTAGGTGCCCTGTGCCATTCGTCTTGCCCCTTTATCCTGGCTACAAGCTTGAAGCACTGCCCCATTAATTACGAACTTTCCATGAGTGAAGCTTTATATTCTCTCGCAGGGGGGAGTGGGAGTTTGACAACACTTGTAGCTCAATGGGCAAGAGCACTTCACTGGTTATCAATAGATTGTGGGTAAAGTCTCTCACCAGATGCCAAGAAATCATTCTTATCTCTGAGTAATTCATCATCTAATATTACATCTCAGGGATGAGAGTTGCTCAACTTTAATATATGGTGATATTTAAAATACTTTGGTTTTCTCCAAAATTAAGAATTTTTTGAGAAAAATTCATAGGAACAAAACATTTACAGAAAAAAGGTGACAAAATGATCCAATGCTTTTCACTGTGTAGTAAACAGAAACAAAGATATTTGCATGTAAAGTACACAACACACAGTAAAACAGGAGAAAATCAGGTGGAGCAAAGTTGAGTCATAAAGATGGAAGGCTATTGGCATAATATTGAAATTAGAGTGTTTAATTATATTGCTTCTTTTCAACTTGGCACACTGCCAGCAAAAGCTACCCTTTTTGCATCCCTTGTATTCGCCATGTTCAGTGGGCGGGGAGGAAGGGGCGTGTCCAAAGCACTACTGGCCTTATTTGGGAAATAAGGAGAAATACCTTTTTTTTTTCTCTTCTCAAAACTTGAAAAAACGTTTTTAAGAAAATTTCAAGGATTTTTCAAGGACCAACCACATTTTTGACAGTTTCCAGTACTTTTCAAGGGCCCTGACTTAGCAAAAAAATAAAAAATAATAATAATCAAGGACTTTTCAAGGACCGTGGGAACCATGTACAGTATAAAATAAGCATAAATTAAAAATAAAATGGTAAAAATATTTTGGATGCCATATGATTGTAATGGTCTGTACAGGAAACCCCAGAAAATGGTACAGTACCTCCGATGTCAATTATACAGATATACCACCTCCTGCTGTAACAATGTGCCGAGATTTGTGAAATGTGGTGGTGGACATTTTAGCAAAGACTGTGAGAAAGAAGGAAGATGCCCCTAAATGCAATAACTGTGGTAGTAATTACGCTACAAACTATGGTAAATGTCCCACGAGCTCAGATATGCCCAAAAAGCAAATAGAAATTTGATGACAAGAACACAAATGCATCGTCAAGATACAGATGATATAAAGGAAGGTAGTTTTTATGACTCAACCGAAGACAATAGCAGTAAGTATGCTAAAGTGGCTGCAACGAGACCTGAAACAAATGAACATAGAGAATGACAGTCAGTAATTAGCAACAGCAGTATCTGCTCTGATCATACATCCACAGTGACAGGTTCGCCCTTCTCTAAACACACAGCTCCCATTCTAAAGAGAACATTCAACCACTCTCGAAGTCCACCATCAAGCAATGGATATAAGTAAAAGTTTTACTATAATAAGAAAAAATGTAGGTAAAAAAATTCCAAAAAGTTATGTATTTTATGTTCTGTTCTTTTTGCTATTTATTTATATATTTTTAAATTTCAAAATAATTGTAGTAGGTGCAGAAAAAAACTGTGTGGAAGGAATAACTGAAAAGAGTTATGTATTACTAATTCCGTATTTATGACCTGGAGTAAGCATACTTGATTTGGAGGTCTCGTTAGGCCATCACTCCAATCTTACATTCCCTGTCTTGGTATGGAAGTAAATAGTAAACAAACAGCATCAAATATTTATGAAGTATTTTATGAATAAAGTTTACCATATAAAATTATCATGACTTCAGCAACTGTTTAGTTATACATTTTTGTTAGATTATTAATGCCTAAGAATATCTGCAAAAGTAAATCACAGTACTTAAATATTAGTACATTCTATTCTAGACACTTAAGTCATTGATTGAATCTACAGTCTGGCGCAGTATAGCCCAGATGCTCTTGCGCCATAAAAAAGCCAAACAATCAATCAATCAATCTACAGTGATCAGTATTTAAATAGATTTCACTTTATTTTTTTATATAGATAATAATATAATACATAAATATAATAATATATAAGGGAGATTTCAAGTATTATGTAAGCACCTTTGTGGGGACTGCCGTTGTGCTTATTATTTTCCTATGTTCGCCAATATTAATTTTTACTTCCAGGGGGAAGGGGGTTGAAATGGCCAAAATATTATTTACATAATACTTTAATGTTCCCTAAATATATTAATATATAAATAATAATACATAAATTTGCTTAGGTAGCCATTATCCACAAATGCTCTCCTTATTTTCTGCACCTCAGCATTCTTCAATACTGCTGCTGTGTGTGACGACCTGACAGACAAGTCAGGGGACCTCACAACATATGCTTTATGATATTAATTGATATCAACTTCTTTGGAAAGAGTCCAACATCTTTATATATTAAATGATAAATTGTTTTTTTTTTATATATGAGATATTGTAAAGGGTAATAATACCTCATATATAAAAACAATTTATCATCTAATATTATCACATCATCAGCTATAATGAGAAAAATTTCTCATCTTTAATCTTTATATATATTCGATACATATCTCTATACGTTGAAATGGTTTAGTTACATAAAATGCCTCTAGAATTTGACTTAATGTTAGATACATTCAATTTGATCAAGACTAAAAGCATAGGAATGCAGTTGCCGGAAGTTATACCAACTGGAGCAGGTAGGTTTGGAATTTTGCTGTTCTCGTAGTATACAAGAGTTTTGACCAATCATGTTAGACTTGTAGTAATGGTATGCAAATGTACTTGGAGTATAAACCAACTGTAATCTGTGATAATTGCTTGTCTGCAGCCAGTCATGACCTATTTTCTATAGTGTTCATTTGTCCTGATAATCTGAAAGTAGTTCTGCTTGCCAATGTTAATTTAATGCTAGTTCGTTGCTGGGTCTGCTAGTTGCCAGTAGTGGCTTATAGTACTATTTTAGTGAGGCAGAACTAGGCTAATTCACTGCAATAAGTTGCATTATGGTGTATACTTGGTAAGTTTTTGTTTGTGGTTTTATGGCTCAAGGCTTACCAGTGATCAAGTTGCACCAGGACCTACTGTTTTCGAAGAATCCGAACCTCTGGACTTACAATTTTCTGAGGAATCCAAACCTCTTAAGGCCCAGGGAACCAAACCCCAGACTACAGTGAGCAGTGTGATCTTTATGAGATCTCTGAGTAAGCATTCTTTCATACTCTCTAAGATACGTTTCATTTACTGAGTAAATGCATAATTTAATGTATTTGGTGAATTGGCTCAACTCTTGCATTACTAAATTTTTGCTATGAGCCGTTAATGCCTGGAATGAATAGCTCTTTGGACTTCATTTCTGCTTAATGTTTTCATTGCCGCTGATGCTTTTTACCTTGAATCAAGTTAATTCTTCAGATGGAGAGTCATCCTGTGACATCTTTGATGCTCTAGTACTGATTTTTGGTGACTAGGCCTTTTCTGAGGCACTTCTACGTTTTTGGAGATACCGTTTACTATCTCTGAGATTTGTTTATTCATGCCTTAATCTCAATCCTGTTGACTGGATGAACAGGTAATGCATAGGTGTAAGTTGAGAGTTAAATATAGTGCAAACTGAAGGGGCAAAAAAAAAAAAAAAATTGTGTGGAAAAAGTACAATTTCGCTTCTTTTCTTAAAAACTAGTGGGGGAAAAGTGCCCCCCTTGCTCCCATCAGATTATGCTTATGAGGTAATGGCTGACTTTTCAGATGTCGTCATACTGAGGATATAAATATAAAGCTCTGATGTCACTGGAGACATTGAGAACGACCTAGTGGTTTAGATTGGTGCTCGTTTGCTGTATGGATAATGGTCTTGATTTCCTGTGCCTGTAATTGCAAGGATCAAAGAAAATATTTCTATAGATTGAAAAAAAAAAAAGCATCTTTGCTTTCTCATACTTCAATTTAATTTATATGGATTTAGATATTAATGATAAACAGACAAAAAATAGGTAAAAGTTATAAACAATTCTTACTTTCAGATGAAGCCTTCTGTATAATTTCAGGACAAGACGATAAAATATAATTTTCAACATCAGCAGATGCATCAAAAGGTGAGGCTTCATTTAATGAAACTTTATCACCACTAACATCAGAATCTTCAGGGGTGGGATTTTTCTCTATTTCTATGCTACTGAGGCTAGATGAATCAGACTCTGATGCTTTGGACTGTAGCAAAGGGGGAGTACTTGGACTTGAAACTCGTGTATTTGGACTACTAGAATTTGTCTTTATCAGCATCTGACCATGACCAATGATATTCGCAGAATACTTGCTTTTCTTGATTTCTTCAAACTTGCAACTGCGGACACTGCCAATGTTAAAAACATACTATCATATTAAGGTAATTTGAAAGAAATGTTATTCAACTTATGATTTCCATTAGCAAAAAATCTGTAAAAAACTCATGACGTACCACTGGCGTAGGCAGGAGGGGGTTATAACAACCCCATTACAATGAAATTTTGTACATATGCATTTATGGAGTTGTAGGTCTGTGTAACCCTCCTTTATGAACTTTCCACATATGGTATTGTGAAGTACACAAACATTTTGAATTTTTAATTATTAATTGATGGGTTTTTACTCAATATCTTTGCCTAAATATCCGAGTAAAAATTAAAATAGAGAATCAAAACTATTTAAATACCAGCTGAATGCATAAAATGGCAATTGAGATCTTTAGGTTTTTTATGTGCAAAAATATTTGTTTGTTTTTCTTTGGACCATTTAAAGATATTCCAAAATATGTGTCATGAAAAATCCATGACATTGCATTTTTCCCTAAAGAAAACTTGTGATAGCTGCTGGATGGAATCTCTACGTCTCCTATTCCTCCTTAAGCTATTCTGGACTTTAAAGTCCTATAATGTTTCAATCTGCAAACTTTTCCATAATTGTGTTATTTCATATCTATAGCTCTTAAAAGTATAACTTATAAATCCCTAACATAATTGTATCAAAATTATTGATTTCACATGCTGAATCCCAGATATTTTTCTGGCTAGCATTTTGATAAACAGATAATTTCACAAATTTTATCCAGGTGTGTATCGCAATTTTCTCAAATGAGGCCCATGAAAAATCCCAAATAACAATAATATTTCTTGCTCATTAATTCGTAAGAACAGCATTCAATCAGTTAAGGTATTACAAGATTTCTACATCTCTATGTCAAAAGTATACAACAGAATTCAGAAACATGGAAAAATCTATCTTTTCTTCTGTCAACATCACCGCATTCTGGAAGAGAATTTCGTAACAATCTATGGTTTATATTCTCTTCCATTTCTAACCCAAAGCCTGAAATGATTTAACGTCTGTCTTCTCTTATATTGCTATGACTTTTACACTGCTCATGTTATGTATACACTAAATATGTATATTGGGTTGAATAAAATTATTAAAATTTTGTTTAATGTTTTAATTGATCTATGAATATTAATTAAAAAATATAACACAATTTTGTGGTTTAAATAAAAAAATATATTTCACAAAAGTGTAGATAACTAGAGTTAGAATGGGACCTCACCACATATACTTTAGTTACCTTTCCAATCATTATTTAGCATGTTTAGGAAAGTTCCTTTCACACTGCAGGGAAAATCTTGTGGAAAATTACAAGTGCATGCTTATTAGCAATGTTAATTGCAGCATCATTGCGATAAGTTAACTAGAGGAACAGGCAAAATAGCTTGTAACTGACTACAAAATTTTACGAAATTTTATAGATAGCATAAATTTTGCCCTCCTCCCAAATCAAATCAATTACAATATCCCCTACAACAGAAATTTCCCCTATAGTAGGTTATGGGCTTTTATAATGCCCTCTCCCCCCAGAATTTTTAAGATATGGGGGCCAATGGGATACAAATAATGAGGGGGGGGCAGAACACCTTTACAGCATCAATGTCTACAGAATTTTTGCCAGAGTAGCAGTGAAACTGTCGACCCGAAATATAGTAATTTATATTCGGGGAGAACTTCTGCTGCCCCCCACTCCCAGTGCTTCTGCTTGATAGCCTTGCTTATTGTGGAACTTTTATTTAAATTGGGGGTGACATAGAGTCCTACTATTAAATACTGGGGCCATTTCCTTCGCTCGCCAGCTATGCCCATGCATGACATACAGTAAAACTTTCCTAAAGCAACCACTGTCGGTTCTGTGAAAAGGAGGTCGTACAGGAAGGTTGTCTTTGAATGGAGGTAAATTTAGAATTAGGACTATATGGAGAAAAATCTGTTCCTAGGCAAAGTAGTCATTAAGGGAGGTGGTCACTAAGAGAAGTTTTAATGTATATATAATAGGCTTTTACAATGCTCGCAACCAGATAAAAATGGCCATACCCTCTTTCTTTGAATTATTTGCATGAGACAAAGTAAAACCTCTCTTAATGACCACCTCTGTTCAACAACCACCTCCCTTAATGACCACCTTTTCTGGAAACTGATTTACTTCCATTTGAAGACCATCTCTCTAAGCAACCACTTTTTCATGGAACCGGCGGTGGTCGCCTTAGGGAGGTTTTGCTGTATATATAATAGGTTTATATACTGCTCAGACAGAGGGCTAATTAGTCCGTCCACCAACAGAAATGTCCCCATAATATAATGCACATGTGCTTTTGCAATGCTCAGATAAAAAAAGGACTTCCCTCCACACCATCGGGGGCACCCAGAGGGGGTTGGCAGTTAAAAAAAAAACCTGAATTTGATATTGAAAAAAATCATGTATTTTACATAAAATTTGATTTTTCATAAAAGTAATTACAGCCTTCTAACTTATGGATGAACCCCCCAAAAAAATTTCTGGATGTGCCACTGCTCCACACACAAATTTTCCCAAAGCACAGACTCCGAAATTTTTTCGAGGGTGATATGGATTTATTGGTGGGGGGGGTGGTCACTGATATAAACTGTTTTTTTATCAGAGTTTTAGTTTTTTCAAAAATTTTTTGAGGGCATACAGGCATGTGGGCAGACCAAGAAACTAGGGATGGGCGGAAGGCAATTAAAGAAGGCAAAACTTTGCATTTAATCTGACCCCAATATTTATACTGTTGATCAGGCAAAACAGTAGCACAGGCTAAGCCCGTCCTGGATACGGGCCTGGGAATATTTCCTTGTAATCCTCCACTCTGTGTCCGTCATTGCCCATAGTACATGTACATAGCAATTTGCAATGCTCAGATAAAAGGGCTATTACTTCTCCCCCCCTGTATAATAAACATAATATTTCCCCCAAGTCAGCACCATGCAGTGCAAAGACAAATGTATTTGACGATAATAGGGGGGAGGGGGATTAATTAATATATATACTTTCTTTTAAACATTTATACGTTTTTGAGAATATAATCCCATATTGTTGATGCCAAAATGCACGAATTATAAGTTTTATCCACAGATATAAAATATATATATCAGGCTATGCTATCAAAGCTACGCAATTGTAGCGAGCGTTGTTTGCCCCATAATTGTCAAGGAAAATGGCAGTCAAAGTCCAATTGAGGTCTTATATATATATATCTGTGATGTTTTACCAGAGTGGCGACAAGAAGGGAAAAAATAGTTTCTGTGCATGCATGCCTCCATTTTTCATTCAGATTTAAGGTTGCTTCGGTATCTGGCCACTCTGTTTAGATTACCACAATTTGGAAATAATGGTCATGGATAACAAACAAGAAAGGAAATGGAATTTGTGTTGTGTTTTTAAAACTTAACACCTAAGAGATGATTATAAAATAGGACAAATATGGGTATTAAATATGTAATAAATTTCAAGTATTTTTTTATTTCATATAATGAATAGAAAAATTGGAATGTATGTTACTTTCAGCTTTTAAATCGATTATACATAGTTCATATTACATATTTATTATAATTTTATATTTTTATTTAATTTTTAAAAATCAATAAGTTTAATATTTTTTGCTATTAAAACAACTTATAAAACACTAAAGTTTATTAATATATTATTATTTACCATCTAGTCAGTCGGTTGCCGTTACAACCGAGTGAAAAAAAAATTGGATTAACAGGATTTTCAGGTAACGTGGTTTGGATTAACAAGACTATCGTAAAATGTGTAAACTAGTTTCAAGATGTGGTGGGAAAATTCTCAGCTTTGTATTCAAAAGGTGAAATATATAATAATAATAAAAAATCATGTTAACAACTGACACCACTGTGTAGCTTAACATATTTATTATTAGTATTTCATGTCATTGTGATACACTTTGTGAAAGCACTGATACTGTTTACTTTATTACACCTCTGGGCAAAGCATTTTTCTACTATATAGAAGATCTGAGTTTGATTTTCAATGCACTGTAGAATGCTGAATTAAAAAAATCACAGAGTTTACACCTTTTGATGAGATTAGATTACAATTGGCAAATGTTATAAAAACAGTCTGCGTAAAAAATAAAATATTTTTCATGGGACTTTCAAAAACTGGTATATTCGACGAACACTAACACAGCCAAAATCTTGCCAAATAGAACTTTTACTTACAAATGACATTTTTTTGCAATTATTATTCATTACTATGCAAATCAGTGGTGATATGCTAAACTACTAGTATGTATAACGTAAATCATGTATAATTACATAATAATACAAGCTTACAATAAAGCAAAAATAAAATACAAAAAGCGAGCGAAAGCAGGTGAAAAGTAAACAGTGGCTTAAAACATCGATATTTGTAAATCAAAGTTACGTTTTCTCACTTTTCAATATTTTCCACTGAAAATAAATATTCAGATTTTTCTAAATCACAAACCAGTAGAAAAATGTTTTACAGCCCTTCAATTTTTAGAAATAATTCTTTTTGCAAGCAGCTTTTTAAATGCGATGTTATTTCTATGGATGAAAATGGACCATATCCTGGGGTGGTTGAAAAAGCTATCCAACCAAGCAGAAGCATGATCTCCCTTGTCGCCACTCTGATAAAACATCCAGGCACCCTACCGTAAATGATAGTGAGCAATTAGTAGATAAGCATTTCTGTAGGAGAAGTGGGTACCACTAAGATTTGTCTGTTTGTTTTTGCGGCTCAAAGACTACAGTGGTCATGCTGCGCCGGGACCTACAGTTTTCCGAGGAATCCGAACCTCTTAAGGCCTGGGGAACCAAACCCCGGACTACAGTGAGCAGTGCGATCTTTTTATGAGATCTCTGAGTAAGCATTCTAAGAACCAAACCTGGGATATCATCATGCTAAGTGAGCATGTTACCACTGCACCATCACAAAGCCTAGAAGAATATACTGATTTATGTCTGGTCAAGTTATTTTGTGTAATATATTATTGCTCATGTAATTAGTTTGTTTTTCTTATGCGAAAGTGGCAATGCAGGCTTTTGACCCTTGTCCGTATCCTGGCAGTTGTGTGTGTGTGTATTGCTTCCATACATTTGGGGGATTGAAGATTTTGCTGTTAAGCCTCAGTTTTGTTAATGAAATCTTTTAATTTCATGTTGCTTGAGTAAAAATAATTTTCTAATAAGTTTTAAATCAACATAATTATTAGTTATTGCAGTAAAGATACATTTTACTGTAATAAAACTAATAATTATAAGGTCAATTTGAAAATAACCATGATCTTTAAATCATTATCCTGAATTTTTTTTTGTGAGTGATGACCTTCGCACATAAGTGGAGATGTATAAAAATATATACCTGTTTGTAGAATTTTGAGAAGGTGATCTCTGGTATAAATTTTTAGTACTCTGCGTTCTTAAAGCCTGAAAAGGACAAAACAGTTAAGTTATACTATGCCACTGATCAATGATTTAGCAGAGTACACATAAAGCAGAATAGAAATAGAAGTAAAACAATCTACTATATGCAAGAAATGGCACTGGGAAGTTACTTTTAATTGGGAAGAATTGAAAGGGAGCATAATTCAGGGTTCATGCGCATTATGTAAAAAAAAATTCTAGGACTTTTCAAGGAATTCGTTAAAACTTCAAGGTAGTTTCTTCTCGCGTTTTTTCCACATCCCACCCTTCAAATCCAGAATTATAATATGGTTCAACATTAGCATAAACAGTGATGCCACCAGAAAAAAAATTCTGGAGGTTCTTTGGCTATATATATATATATGAGGAGGGGAGTCCAGCCAATTTTCCCCATTATTGCACATAAATAATATGCGATTTCCTCAAAAAAAAATTTGGAGGGAGGGGAAGGGGTGTTAAATTATAATACCGAAATTTGAGATTTCCTACGTTTGAAAAATATAAGTATGAAAATATATATTCTGTGAATAAAGTTTAATAAATATTTATAGAAATGTGTTGTTTTAGCGATTATAGTTTTGTTGTAATTCAACAAAAAATAATATGCATTTGCATCTATAGTAAGTGGCGATTGCATAGTGCCAAAAGCAAGGCTAGAAATTAGGAATGGAAAGTTAGGCGTCAATGGCACCTAACAATTTTTCCTTAGTTGCAATTTCAAGATTATTTATTTTGTTCCCTTAGCATTATGCTATGTGTTCATACA
>QLNU02015360.1:72012452-72051552 GCA_006491805.2 Dysdera silvatica
AATCGACGGAATTTTAGAAATTTTACTACCAATTTCGTTTAGCGTAGCCTTCATCATTGAAAATTGACAGCAAACTTAAAAATTGAAAATGAGCGTGAAGCCAAGAAATATCGCTAAACATAAACTATTCCTAAAAAACTTCCTTACAGGTAGAAAAGGCTATGTTGAGATGCTAATGGAACGCTAGGGAAAGGAAGCGAGGTATCGTAGTTGGCCAGAGCCCACTAGATTGTAGACCATGGGTTTCCCCCCTTAACGGAAGTAACAACGATTCTTATATTATGGTGTGCGTCCGTGAGATTGGCAGAAGTTAAAATAAAGATTGAAAATAAATAAAGGATTGAGCAATCGAAATTTGCATTATATAAACAATAAAAATAAAGTTAGGTGCCAAAAATAACGACAAGGTCTAAAATCTTGGTCGTCAAAACAAAATTTATAGGTGCAAAATATGACTAATGACCACTAATTTCGAGCCCTGCTCAGCAACAGTGCTTACAGTAATTTTCCAGGGGCAGGGGGTGGGGCAAATATTTCCTTTGTTAATAAAACTCAAGACTGGGAGATGAGACCGCCCCACTGTTGCCGATGCCAATGCTGTTTGGCGATTCTAGTGTTCATTCAGTCACACAGATAGCAAGTTACTTTAAATGCCAAGGAAACTGGAAATGCAGTGATTTTGGGGAAACTTTGGAGCCTAAATTTGGCGGGGAGGAAAATTTGGCACTACAAAATACAAAGGCTAAACGTAATTTTGACAAAGGTGAAACTGAATTTCCGCACAGTTCGGCGTTCCGGAAAGCTTGACATTTTGGCACAGTCTGGAGCAATTTTACAGAAATCGTTAAGTTTGGCGAATATGCCCAGCAATGTCATTTCTGTGCAGCTATCTTATCCTTTGCCTGCACGACAGGCACCGACTGTAGCCTTGAAAATCTTCAAACTGATTACAAGTGGAAACTAGGATCTCGCTATAAATAGAACTACTAGAGGGTGAGATCTACTGGCAATCTGTCAATTTTTATTGGCTAGAGATATTGGCATTTAGATAGCCAAAAGTTCCCTAAACAACACAACAAAGCATTAGGGAAAACGTAAAAAGAAAGCAGGGAAATCTACAGCAGCGTATATTCCAGGACTTTTCCATGTCTGAAATACCAAAAAATGAATTTCAAGGACTTTCCAGGTTTTCCAATACCCGTATGAACCTTGATAATTAACTGGAAGGAACGAGAATTGTTTGCTATTTTTATAGACTAAGGATAGCTAAACATGATGCTGGGTCAGGACATATAGTTTTTCTGAGGAATCAAAACTTCTGTTGGATAGGGACTCAAACCCCAGAATGCAGGGTTTTTTTCTACATGGTAGGCAAGTGAGTTACCTTTGCATCACCCTATAATAGTAATAAGGATTGAATTCAGAAAAAGGGATCATGGCATATCAAAAAAGCATCGTAGTGATGGAAAATAAAAATTATTGATTCTGTTAAAATTTAGTAAAATGTACTGTAGTTATGAATACTGCCATTAATATTGGTGTAAACTAAAATTTACAAATATACATTCATAAGAAGGAAATGAAGTATAGGTAAAAATTTGATTTTTTTTTATAAGACAGTACTGAGGGAGAATGAATTAATGGCATAGAACACATGTATGACTATAATTCTCTAGAGATCAATCCAAGTATGTTGAGAAAAATAATATAAGACTAAGAATATAATGAAACTGAATTGAGATGCTATTGTACATTTATGTGAATGTTTTCTATACAGTTCATTATATTATGAGAGTGGCTCATTTGAAAATTCACTTTTCTTTATAGAAAACACTATACATAAAGTTATAACTAGACTAGTTTTTCTCATAAAACTAATTTTTATATATCTCATAAATTGCTTGCAGATAAGTGACTGGAACTAATTTATACCAGCCACTGTAAGAAATAAAAGAAAGAAAAACTTAGGTTAAAACTCACATTAGGAGTTGTTTCACCAGTCAGCGTGCCTGTCAAACTACTATTGCTGTTGCTCGAAGACGAACGTTTAGGAGCTGGATGTGCCAAGTTGGATTCCACAGAATGACTGCGATTACGCCCAGTAAGAGCTTTACGGACTGAATCCAAGAAACCACCACTAGTACCATTGACATCGCTTTTTAGATGGTCATCGGTGGGATAGCCTCCACAAAAATCGCATGTGCTTTGTTGCAATTTGTCATACAGGGATACTAACAATGAACACCTAGTACGACACTTGGAAAGAAAAATCTCCATTATATATAATATAGAGAGGAAAATATATAATTAAATTTAATGAGCTTTGTTTAGTTAAATACAAGGGGGTCCTAACTTTCCATAAAACCTAGAAGGAACTTTTTGACTGTGTGGAGGTGATAGTTATACAGAAGTTGAACAAATTAATCTCTAAGCCACATTCTATTGGATAATATTTGTTCATTTACATCATATTCTTGATTCATGAATATATGATTATATTTATCTAAATCTCTTTACGTATAAAAAACATTTTATTAAGAACTAGTGTATTTGATGTACATACTCTTTATTATGTGTGTGTGTGTGTGTGTGTGTGTACATTATTTGAAAAATTACATTTGCATATATTTTTACAATATATCATGAAGTATTATATTTTATAAGTGTGATTATGAAATATTCATAAAATGATTTTACCTCAAGTTGTGAAAATTTCTCAGATTTGTAACAAGCAATTTCTGCATTTACAAGTTTTGTCAATAAAAATTCTCTGAACTCTAATGACTTGGAGAAAACAGGAGGAAAGGGAAGTTTAGGCCCGAAAGCAGGAACATCATCCCTTGAAGTTATCGAAATTTTATATCTAAAATTATATGAAAAAAACATCAATTTTGAAACTTTCAAATAAGTTAAACTTTACATGGATTTTTAAACTTCATACATACTTCTGTATTTGAAATTAAATTTGTAAATTTATCAAATGTTTCTGCTACTACCTTTTATAAAAGGTATTAATACATCTATTATCAACTTTTAACATCAATTACATCATGAAAAATTTGTTTAAAATTTGCTATATACATATGGAAAAATAAAGAAATGAGATATATATTTTAATATACATACTTTGTGCTTGTGGACAGAGGATCAATGGGTTGAATAACAATAAAACAATGTAAAAAATGAGATGCAATCATGCTCGGCATAAAAGGTGTGTTAGATTCTTGAAAAACAATGGCAACGATATCATTCCCTATATGACGTTTTCTTTGGAGCTAAAAAGAGAAGTTGGAAATAACTTCTGATTATACATAAAACATAAGACAGTGGTAGTTTTAAGTTTATTTTTTTTACAGTACAAGGACGGTAAAGGCCATACTGTGCTAGAATCTACAGTTCTCAATAAATCCAAAGCTCTAATGCAAAAGAGAACCAAACCCAGGACTATGGTGGGCAGTAAACTGGCATGAGTTTCATAATACTATTGGAAGCCGGACTAAGGTTAATGACATGACAGATAAATATGTTACCACAGAGCGACATTTTTCCATGAAATCTGAACCTTCTAAGGCATATGGTACGAACCTACAGTGAGTAGTTACTCTGTAGGCATATTATTCTTTTTTTACTATTGGAAGACCGTCAAACACCAATTAACTGCATTCTGTATGAATGTGTTATCACCGCACCATCACAGGTCTGGATAGCTTTAAGGTGAAAATCCATGGCCCATAGGTGGGAAACTACTACTTTGAATATTTTTTTCCTCATACAAGGTGATTCAGAATGGATGTTAACACAATCATCTTTTTAACTGTCAGTCATAGAAAAAATTCAGAGGATAAAAGTATTTGAATTATGTAAGGATGTTGAACATATTCTTTGTTTTATAAGGGGTGGTATATGTATAAAAATACAAATTGCAACATTTTATATGGGCTCTCTCACAAAAAAATTTAATGGAATAAATATTGCCTTGTATGTAATTAGTAAAATAAAATTCATATTCTTAAGTAAAATATTCACAGAGCTGTTGAAAGTTAATTACATGATTTATACACTTTTATGTCTGTTTTGGCAAAATATTATATTATATAATTTGGGCAACCTTTAGGGGATTATTTCCATGAAGAGGCATGTGACTACTTGTTTCCAGAGATGGATTAAGGGCAGTGCAATTGGAACTGTTTCACAGGGGGCCAATCCAAAGGAGGTGCCAAATTGGCCTAATGACCCCGAAGTACAAAAACATTTTATAAAAATTTATCATTAATTTTTTAAAACTTGGTGTTTTAAACTTTAATTTTTAATAAATTCATTATCCTTTTATTATTATCCCTTATTCAATCCTTGTATAAATTATTCTTTATGATAATATGCAGGGATCACATTCGCACCAATGCCATTCGTATCAGCTTCATAGCAGGAAAAATGGTCTTTTGTAGCAGGAAAAATGGCATTCGGTATCTATTTTGTAGCAAAAAAAAAGCTTTTTCATCAGTTTTGTAGCAGAAAAAAGCTTTGCGTCAATTTTGTAGCAGGTGAACACCAGAAGTTTATTATTTTGTACAAAAAAAATTGGTTCAGACATCAGTTTCGTAGCAAGCAAAAAATACTTCAATCAAATGAATGTGCATGATAAAAATGAAAAGTAAAATATTTCATTGAAAAAGTAGAACTTCATGCACATCAAGTTCTTTGTTTCGTTTTTTATAATTTTGAAACCTCTTCCCTGATTTCCTCTTGAGAAGCTAAAATTGTTGAAATACGCAAATTAGCTTTGGTCAACGAAATTTGTCCACTTTCGACTACAGATGTATTTTTTCTTTGTATGTAAATTTATATGTTAAAAAATATGACTAACGACCGCGAATTTCGTACACCACCGGTAGGTGGCGTATCAGGGAGAAATTCCTCTATTTTGATGGAAAAATACTAAAAAATGACCAACAGTCATTAATTACAGCACATTTACAAAAGTTTACAATTTTGCCGGTAGGTAGCGAATCAAAGACAAATCGCACATCAGAAAAAAATCACTCGTTAGTTAATCAAAATCGTCTTTTAAGTGAAATCGTTAATTTCGCTTTTTTTTTACGGAATAGAATTATAAATTACGTAAATTAATTAAATTTATTTAATAGGTAAATTTACTTTTAAATTAATCTACAAGCCTCTGCATGTGTAGATAACGAAAGCAGACGGGGGAAATATCCCGAAATATATGCCGCAAAATCTCGGCACAAATCGCACGCTATTTTTTAAAGTATGATGAGGAAATTTTTCTGAACTTTTAATAAAATGCTGCGAGTAAAAAGTTATTCAAAATATGGTAAAACTGCGAGTTCACATAAAAATTTAAAAACTTTCGATGCTTTGTAAAACAGCCATTCCTTACTACATATCATGATACACTTGCAGGTAAATTGTCTGCCGAATTTTTTTTTTTTTTTTTTCTACAGCTGTTCCACAATCATGGCTGCATTTCATTTCGTTGTTTTAATCCAAATTTGAAGCAAGTTTCACATACAAAGCTGGACGTAAAAAATAAGAGAAACAAGTATACGAGCCGGAAACGTCGCGTCCAAACGTAAAGGCGCGAGCCATCTAGAAAGTGCGTTGTTGTTTTTACCAAAAAACCATAAAAAATGTGGATTTTTGTGAGGCTAATAGAAAATTGTACGTGAGGGCCTTGAATGAGGTTTTCCTTAGTTTTCTTGGTGTCGACCATACAACCATAAGGTGCAGTTAAAATCCATACAAACTACGGAAAATTTGTACAAGTTGGCATCTCTGGACGCGGAAACGCAGAAATGCCACAGGAAAAGCTATTTTCTCCTGTCACCTGAGGCTAGGGTTTTCTAGTCAAGTAAATATTATGGAATAGAAACAGTGGTAGGAATTTTTCGCAGTCTACGCACATGCGCAGAAGGCGGAACTGGTCCTGTCTCTAGACGCTAGTAGCAAATAACCAGTTCATAAATCGTTGTGTGACGTGGGTGTTATTGGCGAGATTTAGCGCCAACGACTTGGAGAAGAGAAAAAATACTACACAGTATAACCAATAATGATGTAAGCTAGAAAAATGGCCCACTTTGTGAAATAAATAAGTGATTTTGGCGCAAAAATGGAAAAATTTGCACTTTTGTTATCAGTTTGTAGTAACATTTTCGTTTTGGTGCAAAAACGTACAAATTCTTGCTTTTGTAGCAGTTTGTAGCAGCATTTGCGATTTGGCGCAGTATGGTGCAATTGGCGCAGACGTATGATCACTAATATATTTAAGTGTGTAAGAAAAGCTTTTTTTTTCCAATGAAACCACAATATAACATTCCAAGTAAGAAATTAGGAGAGTAAAAATTGCATTAAAATGGATGAACTTATTTGACTGTACAGAGGACCTTCCAGATTATTGAAACTCATGTAAGATTTTAATTTTTGTATTAAAACAATTCAATGTTTGGCTCATCAGAAAAAGTACTTGTTTAGTTGCATGTTATTTGTTGTAAATTTTTACCCTGGCTTTCCACCTTGTAATAATATTCAGTAGTCAATTGAGAAGATCCTTTTAAAAAAAAATATCTGTGCCACAAAAGGAATTATTTTGAAAATAGTATTAAGTGGGAAGAGGGGGGGTGAATTTAGGGTTTGCACAAGGTACTATATGATCTGGACCCCTGCAAGGTAGCACACAGGGTGTAGGCTGCCTAAAATTGTGCTCTTATAAAAACCATTTATTTAATAATCACTTAGTGGATTTTACCTTAAATGCCGCACAAGCCATTATCTCAAACATAGGAAAATCGCAAAACAAAGTATGTATATACACCTCTATTCATAAATTTATTATTTGGATTTTGAAACTAAAGCATTGCTTGTGTCCATTGCCTCTTCGTTCCCAGAGAAAGTACTCCACGGCCGATTGACAGCCAGTACTAATGAGAGGGGTTCACCGGAAACCGGTTCTCGAACAAAATATGACGTGTATTGAAAAACTTGTAGAGTGGGGCAGTGACGTCTTGAACTACTGGCAATAGTACCTCACAGAGTGAACTCCTGTCTAAAGAACTGTTGGAAACACTTTTGTTTACGTTCTGACGGCTGTTTACATGTTGCAATCTTCTAATACATCTCACGCTCATCGCAACCTTTAAGTCTTTATTTTCAAATTTTCATATCCTGTAAATTGCTGTATAATTATGCTGTTGGCTGAAAATAATGAAATAACAGTTTGGACATAGCATACTGGAAATAATCTGAATTATATCTTTAAATCAATTGCATCTTCCGGGTAAGAATGGTGAGGGGAAGGGAAAAGAACAAACGAAAATATGATTTTAAACAGGAGTGATAAACTTGAGGAAAAATGAGATGAAACGAAGGACGATGAAGAGGAAGCTGTGGATGATGGGGAATACAGGAAAAACTGATGCCATAATTAGAAAAATTACAGAAATAATGAGAAAAATAGATGATAATAAGGAGAAATAAGCACAGAGAGATTGTATATTACGAAAACAAATGGAGAAGCCACAAAATAATTATGATGAGATAAAAGTGGCATTTAGAGGCATCTCAATGGAATTCCAAAGAGTGATTGAAGAAAACGAAACTTTAAAAAAGGAAATGAATGATTGTAAGAAGGAAAGCGAACAGAGGACGGAAGACATCGAGATTAAAAACAGGAAAATCAATCAAAAGGTAGAATATCTTGAAGTAGAACTTGAAATGAAAACGGAAGAATTAATGGAACCTCAACAATAGAATAGAATAGAATAATATAGAGATAATAGGACTACCATATAGGGAAGGAGAGAACTGCGAGGACTTAAGTGATGAAATTGTGTGCAAAATTATAGGTAAAGATGGAATCATATCGAAGCAGCGCATAGGTTAGGATATGGTAGGGGAATAAGCGACAAGATAATCGTAAAATTTTCAAGTAGAAAAATCAAGAGTGAATTATTACAGAAAAAAAGAGGTATTTACATAAAGGAAAGGGATATAAGGAATTATAACGAAACAATACAGAGTTTCACCAGGAGATTCCATAACAAACAGTTATTTCGACACTGGCGTAAGGTTTAAAAACACGACGTTTCGGGAGCCAACTGCTCCCTTTGTCAAGTGAAGGCAGAATGAAGAGTTCGTGAAAGTCCTAAGCTTATATACCCGCATGTTGGGAATCCCCACCTGACATCATCTGGTGCAGAGCAGTTCCAACAGGGGAAACCCTCGCCGGGAAAGTCCCCGCACCCGACGACGCCAGATGAACACCCCCAACTCGAGGTTTTGCAAAAATCCTGTAAGGTTCTGGTAGAGGTTTCGCGATATTTATTGCACGACTCCTCAAACCGCAGGTCTTAACGTTTACATGACCGTGTGAATGTTAAGACCTACTACAAACCTGTCTACACCCTGCGTGATCTATTACTTAAAGTTAAGGATCGCGTCCCTGAGGAGGAAAAATCTGGTGCTATTTACCAAATACCGTGTGGAGACTGTGACAAGGTGTATGTTGGACAGACGGGAAGATCGATACGTCTACGAGGGAAGGAGCATATGCGTGCGGTAGCTAGGGGAGACGATTCAAACCAGTTGGCTGAACATGTCTTCAGGGAGGGTCACGAACCAGATTGGCATTCGATGAAAATATTACATCAGAATGTGACGAATCTGGGGAGTAGACTTTTTCTGGAATCATGGGAAACCTACGGTTTGAGGAGTCGTGCAATAAACATCGCAAAACCTCTACCAGAACCTTACAGGATTTTTGCAAAACCTCGAGTTGGGGGTGTTCATCTGATGTCGTCGGGTGCGGGGGGCTTTCCCGGCGAGGGTTTCCCCAGCTGGAACTGCTCCGCACCAAATGGCGTCAGATGGGGATTCCCAACATGCGGGTATATAAGCTTAGGACTTTCACGAACTCTTCATTCTGCCTTCACTTGACAAAGGGAGCAGTTGGCTCCCGAAACGTCGTGTTTTTGAACCTTACGCCTGTGTCGTGAACGCTTACTCAGAGATCGCACTGCTCACTGTAGTCCAGGGTTTGGTTCCCTAGGCCATAAGAGGTTCGGATTCCTCGGAAAACAGTAGGTCCCGGCGCAGCATGACCATTGTAGTCTTTGAGCCGTAAAACCACAAAACAAACAAACAAATACACCTGTGTCGAAATAACTGTTTGTTGTAAGGAATTATGGAGAAAGTACAATTTATATTAATGAACAATTGTGCCCTTTTAATAAGATCTTGTGTAATGGCGTATTGAATAAAAAGATGGAAAATGGATGGAGACATTTATGTACAACAAACGGTAGAGGCAAGTTGAGGATAGAAGAAAATAGTGAAGTGATTACAATAAATAACTGCAATGATCTAGAAAGAATTCAGTGTCTTAAAAATAAGTCAAACAAAGAAACAATTTATAGTAAAAACCTACATATGGACTTGAACAATGATATTGATAAATTATGTGAAAAAATGTATAGATAAGGAACTTTTCGGAATTTCACAAAATATAAACGAAATAGTAACGGATATTTTAACTTTTATTAATTACAGTGACAATAGGATTAATTTTGTAGAACCATTGAAAATCGTAAATAGTGCTAAATTAACGAATAATGATGTTGAAATGGAAAACTATGAAAATTCTATTTGGAAATTTGAAATTCAAAGCTTATGTCCTAACTCTGAGTTCGATAAATTGAATTCAAAAACAAATAACGAAACATGGATAAGAATTAACGAAAAAATTGTAATTGATGGTAGGAAGGATGAAGGTAATTTGCTGGATAGCAATTGCACAGTAAAAGACAATAAAGTAATTAGAATAGTTTACTTAAACACTAGAAGTATTAATAAGATAGAGGAAATAGAGTTACTGATCAATGATGATGAACTTCAAGCAGATATACTGGCAATTACTGAAACGTGAATGGATGAATATGACTTAAATTATTTTGAAGGTTTTTATAGATATCATAGAAACAGGAAGGAAAAGAGGGGAGGGATGTATCCTTTTATATAAGGGATGGATTAGAGAGGTATGGAATTTGGGATAAATAAGGAATATGAATGATAACTTTGAAATGATAGGAATAAAAAAAAAGAATGAAATAAGAATACGATTATTACATAGACAACCTAAAGGAAATCTAGTTGAAGTGATAAATTGATTAAATAAAGCTTTGGAAGAGAGCACCATTGAAAAAATAATTATAATAGGTGATTTTAACATAAGTATAAACAAGGAAAATGGAAATAGTAACTTATTACTAAACTCAATGAAATCACTAGGATTTAAAAAAACTTGGTAAAGGAGTGTACACGAATAACAACTCAATCGTCATCTACTATTGATTTATGCTTCACAAATATGAATGAAATTACTACTGAGGTTAATGATTATCAAATAAGTGACCATAAAACAATAATAATTGATTATAAGGAAGAGGAAATAAAAAAATTAGGAAAAAAGTAAGGGTAAGAAACTATTGTCAAACAAACATGGAAAAATTTAAAAATGCTTTAAAACAATGAAGTGGAAAGACGAATTTAAGATAAAGAGGAATAAGTACAACATTCTTATAACAAGAATTAAAGAAATAATCAATGAAGTATTTAAATGGATAACAATTAAAGATAAAATCCACAAAAAGGGATGGACAGACAAAAAATTGATTAAAGAAATTAAAAAAGAAAGAGCATGTATTGTAGATATGTTCGTACAAGAAAAACTATTTACATAAGTAGATTTAGAGAAATGAGACACAAAATAAACAAATTAAACTTAAAAAGAAAACAGGACTACTATAATAATTGTTTCAAAGATAAAAACGCTAGAAATAAATGGAGGGTGGTGAATAAAATAATTGGTAAATCTAAAACAAAGGATAAAAATCTAGAGAGATTACGTGAAAATGATGAAACCATAACTGGAGATTATCAAGTTGATAACATATTAAATGAGTATTATGCATGTATAGTAGATACTGAATTAAATCGAAACGAATATAACGAAGTGGACTATAATTTGTACTTAAGAATGATTAAGACAACACGATGTTTGTTAAAGACATACATGAATTCGAACTATTAAAAATCATGCAAACATAAAATGTTAAAAAGGGAACGGGTATAGATGAAATAAGACCAAAATTGGTAAAGGAAAATGCTGAGATTTTTCTCGAGCCATTGTTCATAATTTATGAAATCATTGAGTTGGAAATGATTCCGGAAGAGTTAAAAATAGCAAAGATAATCCCAATATTTAAAAAAGGTAAAAAGGATTTAAAATCAAATTATCGACTAATTTCAATCTTGTCAGTATTTGCCAAAATCTTCGAACGACTAATATATAACAGACTAGCCGAATTTATCAAAAGATTTAATATTTTGGATAATTGTCAACATGGTTTCATGAAAGGCAAATCAACAGAAAATGTGGTTATAAACGATTTATTGCAATTGTATATAGGAAAATTTGAATAAGAACAACATGAAGGTAATTAAATCCGTACAGAATAAATTTTTAAAAACCATCGAACGAAACACCAGCTTAAGTTACATTACATTATTTGTAAAATATGGTATATTACCAATTGATAAAATCAATGAATATTGTACGCTAGAACTAATGTAGGAAAGGATAATAGAAGGAAAACATTTTGGATAATATTGATATCCAGTATCACGAAAACAACAGAAATTTAAGAAGAAGCAACCAAATTAAGCTACGAGAGATTAGAACGGAAATGTACAGAAAGGAATTGAATATATGGGAATAAAGCTTTGGAATGAATTACCAAATAATCTTAACAATATAAAATTGTTTAAAAAGAAATTAATTGTATACTTATTAAACGGAGTTTGTGCGCCAGCGGATTAATAGGGTCCTCAACCGGTTAAATTTTATAATTTAAACTGGGGACCCATCACGGGGAAATGCAAATTGTATTGTCTGTTCTAAACTGTGTGAAATTTATTATACTTAAATTGAAATTCAAGACTGTATGCAATATGTAACCCTTGTGATAAACAAACATTATTATTATTATCTGTTGTTTTTAACGGCACACAAACTCAGAATTTATTCAAAATGCTATCTTATTTTTTCAAGTTGGGAATAGTTTCTGATGTTTGGTAATTAAATCTAAATGTAGGGTACCTCAGCAAATATTCCACGTAGAAACACAAACTTGCTTTTGACTAATTAGATGTATATTCAACAGATAGATAATATATTCAACATCCTTACATAATTTTAATACTTTTGCTTTGAAAGCTTTTTTCTGTGACTAATGATTAAAATGATAATTGCAATAATATCTGCTCTCTGAATGCTACCTTGTATATATATATAAATCTACGAATAATACCTCTAAATTAAGACAATGATTAAAAGAACACACTTTGATCTAATAACATATTTTTGTTTTTAAGATTAGCATGTAAAAGTGAATGACTTCCAAATGAACATATAAAACAGATCAAAACTATAATTGCTTCATAGACTTAAGAAAAATTCTCCATTCATTTCCATACCTGTTGAGGGTCAGTCTTACAAAATGGCAAAAGAGTAGATACATGAAACATTATTTCTGCTCCTTGAAATTTAGTATAGACTGAACTGGCACCTGTTTGTCCCCAATTTGTATCTAATCCACCTCTGAAGCTAAAATGGATGAACATTAATGATTAAGAGTTCAGAAAAATTTTACAAATTTGTACACAGTCCTTTTCAAAACAAATTTTAAATTGATATATTTCTAGAAAATTGTCATTAAAGTATGTAGAGAAACTTCAATGGCTCAACCTGGTGTTCTAAGTGAACAGAAGCAGCCTACAGTAATACAAGCAATGGAATTTATTGGCAATTACCTTATGCAAAATATTAAGGCAGCAGTTCTTAAACTTTTCAGAGCTGCAACTTGCCTAAATCTTATACTTGGGGACGACACTTTGAAATTTTTATTACTGCATTACCATAAAATACTCTACCATTGCCTATCCACTGCTAGACAAAGGTCTCCACAGTACTCGATATGTGCCTATTAGGGTGGTCTTTAAAAACTAAAACGAAAAACGTTCATGTCTCACCTGCTAATATTGTTAAGCGTGTTGAAAAAGTAAAATTCCTTGAATTTTAGCCTGGTTAGGTAATTTTAAGGTATGTCACATGAAGCTAGAACTTTAGTTACTTCTATTACTTTACCATACTATTGAAACACAAGACTGTCTATAAGAATCTGCTTGATAAATTCTTATATTATGCATTGTAAAAGCAAAAGGGAGTGCCTACTGTCTATTTGTCCACAAAGAAACATTAAACACTTCAATTATTCAGTTTGCTATTTACAACCACTCAATTTTTTTTAGTACATTTGGAAATTTCTACCTGTGTTTTTCTTCAACAATTTGCCCAAGGTACTGCGTCTGGTCTTCGTTCTTTGTGAGAATACTGTTGCAGTCCTGCATTAGTGCCATACCATATTCGGTTGAATCATTTACTACCTTAAGGGCTTTAACTATAATCATTGCTGACTAATAATCAGTGATTCATCCCACTCACTGGGGTCCAAAGACAAAAACTCTGTGTCTATATCCAGCATTTAAAAAAACGACAGAACGAGCTGTTCGTAAAGTCTGCCACTGCCTTTTCATGGATAGATTAGGTTACATCACAATCAATCCTCTTTGCAGGGTTATTCGTCCCACCTTATTTAAGGCATTAATCATGTCCCTATTTACTGGCACGGGTATGTCAGAGTCAAAGAGAATGATGCCAAAAATTCATTAAGATACCACAGATGTCTGAAAAAGGCTGTAATTGCTGCACTTGAGACAACTTTGTCATTATAAGATACCAGATGTTTCAAGAAAGCAAGGGTTTGGCCAGGCGGCAGCTACAAGTGGACGTACATACTGACGACAAACTCTGCAAATCTTTTCATACCGGCATGATCACGTTTTTTCATTTTAAACTGAGAATGAAAAAGGCATATTTTTATTGCATAGATGATGTCAGCCACCTATCTAGCTTGGTGAAGAGCTCCAGGCTGCATGAAGTGGATTCCTCGGGAAGGATTAGCACCAAGGTAAATTATAGTCAGTTCCAGTAGTTCCCTGTAGTCGTTGCATGGTTGAATGTCAGCTAACAGCTGCTTACAGAAATTAATATTTTCCTGTTTGGTGACCTCTTCTTCAATAACTTCAAAAGTGTTTTGGTTGATGAATTGCCACTGCTGTTGAAAACACTTAAAAAGCAAGATGTCAGGACCAGAAGAGTGGATTTTGCATGCAGAAAAGACATTTACTGCAACTATCTCCATAATGTGGTGGCAACATGCAAGATTCAGCAGGTCCCTTCCAACATTCAATTCAATAAGTGCTCAAGCCCCTGCCCATTGATCCATGTTAACACCTGTTGCAACAAATGACACTGCTTGTATGTGGTTCTTAATACCCCATGCTTCTAGACAATCCACCACAGCTTTGGCAGTTGCTTTGCCCATTCCTGAAAGAAGTTTTGACACACCTGCCCCAGAAACAAGGATTAGAAATCTGTCCACTTTACCTGTATGCTCTGAAAGGATTTTTCGGTCCCAATGAACAGGAAGGGGTATTTGGGAATCGAAGGTTTCTTTCAGCAAGTCTGTGGTATTTTTCCTTGCATCAAGTCTTGATTGATGTATAGTGCTGAAGTTGATCGAAAGTTCTTTTACATCATGTCCCAGAATGTCAGTAACTGTTGAAAGCATGAAGACTACATTTCAGTCGCTCACCTTAGTGCGATCAAGTGCTGAAGCTATCACTGATGAAACAATGTTCTTCCTAGCTCATTTCTTCTCTTTTTTTTTTGCAAAACCTGCTGTGGTTTTTTTAAGACGTTCCTCTTCAGCACTGCTGCTACTTGATGAGGACAGTTCAACTTTTGCAGATAACTTCTCTCTTCATCTTTTTGCTTCAGTCGCTCAAGGTTGTCTTCTCTGTCTTTTTCGGGCTTCCTGTCTTGTTAACTTTTTATTTACTCCGTACATGTATCCCTTCTTTCCCGTCTCTCTTTGGGCCAATAGAAACTCTGTCTTCAGAAAAAGTAATCATGTCTAGAACATTGGCATGGGTGATATCAAAGAGATTAGACAATTCCTTGGCAAATTGTTTTCCTTAGCTATCTATGGTTCAGATCGCTGAGAACTTCCCTTCCAAAGAGTATGCCACTGGTTGTACTCCTTTTAAACCTTAGGGATGATGTTATAGTCAGCCATGGTAGGTATTCTGGCTTTTCCCCAGATCGACAGAAGCTCTTTCATTATTTTTTTAACAACTTTATTTCGGGTAGCTCGTAAATAACGATAATATTACAAGTAGTGATGATTATGGTAGAACAAATATTGAAGAGTCACTGAAAACACAAAATGAACATAATGATAACCACCCGGGCAGTAATGGGTAAAGACGAAGGTCTGACAGAGCCCACAATGCCCGAGAGTAAGTGTTATAAAATAATAACTCAATATAACATGCCAAATATAAATACACATAAAACAAATGTGAATTGATCTATGGTTACAGCAGTGCCACATACTGATTTCCGTGAATGCATATAAATGAATAGATTAAAGGGGTTAAGCAGGAAAATTAAGAGATGAAAAAAAATTAATCTGCAATAAAAAATTTACGAACTTTATTTCTGAATTTTGAATATGAAGTAATGGATTTTATTATTTGTGGAAGAGAGTTCCATATTTTTGTACCAGCATATCCTATGTTTTTACAAGCCAGACACGTTATCATGCAGTGAAGGCTATAATTATCTCTAGACGATGTTGGATAATGCTGTTGCGGTGAGTGAATATCTATAAAGAAGGAATTGGTGTAATATCTTATATTATTAAACATTACAAGAGAAAGCTTGTAGTTCAATAATTTGTTTATTGGCAAAATATTGTACTTATGCATTATCTCGGAGTTAGAGTTGTGAAGCATGTTTAAGTTTTAATAAGTTAAAAAATTTGTTTTGAAGTGTTTGAAGTCTATGTATGTTATTTTTTAGTACTGAATCCCCATATTAGGTGGCAGTAGTATACATAAAAGAAAAAAGCATAATACATGTCAATTAGTCTATCAATCGGGAGAAAATAACTGATCCTACACATAATCCCGATATTTCTGCTAACCACAGAACAAATATTGTCAATGTGGTAACCCCATTTAAAGCTGGACTGAAATGTTATACCTAAAACTTTTGATTCATTGGATAGTTGCACAGAATCATTTTCAATATTTAAAGAATGTTGAGAAATGTTTTGTATATTTTTAGAATTTGTAAACAGAAGGCATTTAGCTTTGTTAGCATTTAATGTAAGGTGGTTATTAATAAAAAATGAGGTAAAATGTTTGATATCATTTTGAACCAGAGCAAAAAGTTCATTATAATCCTTATTTCAGTAGTAAAGGCTTGTGTCATCAGTAAACCAAATAATTTGTGATTGTGTTGGAGTGAAGAATAATGCATTGATATAAAAAATGAATAATAAAAGTCCCAATGTGGATCACTGAGGGACCCCCACATAGAAGTTGCATAGTATTTGAACAGTAATTATTTATCTTGACGTATTGTATTCTGTTGGTCAGATAGTTTCTAAGCAAATCATTTTGGTTACAACTAATTCCAGAATTAAAGAGCTTTTGTATTAGTTTATCATGATTTATTGTGTCAAATGCCTTGAACAAGTCAAAAAATACTTCCGTAACAGTCTCCTTTTGATCTAATGATGAATAAATTAAGTCAGTAGCTGTCAATAGAGCATGTTCAGTTGATCAATTTTTCCCACAGCCAAATTGATTGTCATGAATTATATTGTTAGTCTAAAAAAAATTGTGTAATCCATTTTATAGCAATTTCTCAAATATATTTATAAACACTGAGGGAATTGAAATAGGTTGATAGTTGGAAATATCAGATTTATGACTTTTTTGAATATTAGGATAATTTGAGAAGTTTTAAAACCAATGGGAATATCCCCATGGCGGAAGATAAGATTTAAAATATGGGTGAGTATTTCATTGACAACATATTTGACAGCGACAGGATGAATGTTATCAGGTCCTGATCCCTTGTTGATATTTAGACTCATAATAGCGTCATATGTGTCAATGTATGTTATTTCATGAAGATAGAATGAATTAGAAATGTTATAGTCATTATGGCTATAATTAATTACATTATTATTTGGTCTAGTGTTAGATAATGAATAGGGGTAATTAACAAAATATTGGTTAAAGATATCACGAATTTGTTTGCTATCTGTTAAAGTATGGTTTGAAGGTGTTAGTTTAAATTTCAAATTACCACGCAATCCCTGTCTTCCAACAAGTTCATTGAGCTACCAGAAATATAGGGCAAGTTGAATAATGTAATTAATCAAGTAGGATTATAAAAATGGAGGTTGGCCAGTAGTATTATTGTGGCACAAGGACAGCAACGGTCATTCAGAGTCATGAGACAAGATCATTCAAATGGCACAAAATATACATAAAACACGAGTGAAAGAACCTGTATAAATTGTCAAAATATTCTACTTAAGAGCATAGATTTGATCTCATATTGTATATCAGATAATTGAGATTGTCATGTTTTCATCAATATATGTTTGAAACTCAGTAAACATAAAGTGATTAAATAGACAGGATGTGATAAATGGTAATTAAATATAAGCATTTTGTTGAATAATGATAAAGACACTATTCTGGGAAAACACTATTTTAAAACTAACCATTTTAATTTAAAATAGTTTGAGAATACATATAATGCTTTTGAGACTTGTCTAAGAGAATATGATGACATGGGCAGATACTTCCATTAATATAATAACATATAAATAACGCAGACAAAGACAGGGACTACGAGCCAAGGCAAACAAATCAACACTCATATGGGTGCCAAGGGGTTGGAACGCCATACATGATCCAGGGTAAAACCTCAAAAACCCATAAAAGCTTATTTAGTTGAAATAACAGAATATGAGTATGTAAAAGAGAAAATTAATAGCTAAACAAACATCAGTCAAAATCCTTATGACGTAAGGGATTGTAATGCCAAACACAGTTTAGACAAAATTCAAAAGGAGAGCAACAGAACTATTAATATAATAAGCCTAAAGAAAATATACGTTGATCAGGAATAAAGAAGTAGACACTTTTTCAGAAAAATTAGTTTGCAAATGTAAGAATCTCATTTGTCGAGTGCAGGAAAACTAAGAAAGTAAGACCTTTGAAGTGATACTTTCCATACGGGGCAAGCTCCAAGCACACAGACCTGTGCAATGCCCTGGCCATTACAATATCCCCCACCCACAACAAACAAAACCAACACAGGCCAGCACAGGAAAGAAACCATCTGCACTCCCCTTAGTCATTAATCTCTTTTAAATAAATAGGACAAATGAAGAAAAAAATTTTTAATAAATAAATTTGTAATGATTAAAAGCAGGTAATAATACATCAACACTGATTTTAATATGGACACGATATAATGAGCACTCAACAATCAATATATACCGACACACATCATGAGTAAATTCTAGATATAAGAACATTTTTAAGACACAAGGATAGCTTATCACAATAAAGTGAAAACAAAGTTCAAGAGTAGGAATAGGATATAACGTGTTGATATATACAATACTTACATACTAAAAGGCTAGTTGAAATTGAACATGATCATACCTTTGAATTATAAATTTAAATTGCATCCAAAACACTAGTGTATATCTGAACAGAAATTCAGTCTCAATCATAATGTTATGACAAGCACTCATACATAATTGTGACGACACACCATCACGTTTAATGCTTATATAGTATTGAAGCAGTATATAGAGATGTGTTAAAGTTTTATTTTGTATATCCAAATCTGTCAATCGTTATAGACGTGGGTTAGCTGTGTGTTGAAGTGTATTTTCCCAGTAGTGTCTTCCTTTGAGATAGAATGTTAGTGACATTTAGTGACAGTTAGTGAATAGTTAGTGACAATAAAATGTAATTAATGATTATTAGTCAGTGTGTCAGGTACTGTAATGATTAGAAGGGAAATACAACCATAATGTTGTTTCATCAAACATAATATTAGGGAGTAAGGCTATGAAAAATTAAAATAAAAAAAAATTGCTGTGTTAATAAGGACCACCGTAGTGCCTATTTTGAGCACATCGCTTTTCTGTTACCCCAGCCTGTTTCCTTACTTCATCCATTTTGTTCAGGGACATTTCCTCAGCTTTTGATGGTATTTTGGGTATTCTTGTTATGATTGTTTATACTTTTATTGTGCAAGGACAACTAAGGTCATACTACGCTTGGATCTAGAGTTTTTCAAGGAATTTGAACTTCCGTTGCTTGGGAAACAAAACTAAAAATAAGACTCTTGCTTTATAATACCACTGGAATTGAACCCGAGTTAATGGTATGATAAGCCTCCGGGAATGGTGAGGTTTGGTATGTTACCACTATTAAAGCATTTGGTGAAGAATTTTGTGAACATAATTTTTACTTCAGCTTTGTCCAGAATATACACTGTAATGTCATTAACACCTAGGACCCTTCCTACCCCATACTTTTGATTGCATAAGATACTTCTTTCAGTATTTTAGAAGTTTTTTTTCATTCAGACTGTTTTATATACAGTATCTACACATAATGAATTATTTCCTCCATAGTTACCTAGAATTCTTCTGCTCTTCTGAGCATTTCTTCACCTTTTTTTTTTTGTTACAGTTAAATATTATCTCTCTTTAGTGAAATTCAGTTTCAGTTTGTGGTTTTATGGCTCAAGGACTACAATGGTCATGCTGTACTGGGACTTACTGTTTTCTGGGGAATCCATACCTCGGTCTAGGGAAGCAAACCCTGGACTACAGTGAGCAGTGCAATCTTTATGAGATCTCTGAGTAAGTGTTCTTTGCACTGTTGGGAGTCAAACCCGGATTAACAGCGCACTAGGCGAACGCATTACCATGTTGTGCCACAACAGGACTTCTTTACTCATTTTTTTTCTTATAGACAGGTATCATTGTAGTTTATTTTTTTGTATTTCTTTATTGCTTTCAATGATTTTCCTTGCTAATACAGTCAAATTTTTGCACATCTTCCTTAATATAAGATATTATTACCCTTCACAGGGATAACACAATTGCCAAATAATGGTCAAGACAGAAAAGCCTCGGGGGCGAGATTTTTGTGAGTTTTTCATGGGGGGGAATTTATTATGCAATAACTTTTGCCACCCTAATTTTTTTAATGTTTGGTGTAAAATTTTACGAAGTTCTACATCAAACCATTTAAAACGAAGCAGTTTGTAAGTTTTTGCTTTTAAATGTAGTGGATGTATTTGCAAGAGCAAGAGAGCAGTTTTGCTATAATAGCAGAAAAAAAGGTATTTTATGAATTCCTTTAATAATAATATCTATTACTCTACACAATGGAACACAAATATATCAATTTTGAAATCTTATTACCCTTGAAAATTTTTAAGTTCCACTGTATCACCAAGAATTTCCAAAAATTCATCCATCGCAGCACTGTGAGTTACATTTCCAAACATTTCTTCTTCAGTGGTCTGTAAGAACAACATTAAACCAGGGTTACTCTGCCATTATGATTTTTTTAATTATATGAAAGAAAACATGAAAAACATGATTTTAAAATTTAATTTCAAATAGTTTTTTTTAATATATATTTACAATTTATTTCAACTTTCACTAGATTACTCATTCTTTGGATGCAAACAGATTATGACAAGCATTTCTATCCTGAGATAGCTTCATATGAACAACTAAAAATCATGCACTGTGCATGCTCGAGAACTTTGCGTTTCTGATGCTCCTCATTGTTTCATTAAGGGGTATATATAAATATCGGTGCAATGTTCTTCATGAAAGATTTCAACCGCATGATCATTAAGACTAAAATCGTAAAGTGTATGAGGTCAGTTTTGAGAAATGATAATTAGGAGAATAATTTGATAACACTTCACTGTGCAGTCATTTTGTTCTGATCATTCAGAGCCAGGTGTATGACAAGAGGGGGCAAGGGGGGTGTTTTGCCCCCAGTCTTGAAAGAGGAGGGAGCGAAAGTATTTTTAACCCTCCGCTAACAAGGAACACTTGAAATTTTAACTTCCAAAATAGCATTAAACATCACCACTAATGTAGCGGAGTTGAAACAATTTTGGATTATAAGTAGCGGGTTTCAATAGATATTGAACCCGCTATTGCTTTTGGTTTTTCCATCTGTCCACAATAAAAAGTGCAAAGTAAAGAATTTCCATAAATACAACAATGATAGCCATTGATACCATGGATATGAACTCAGTCATAATGAGTATGAACTGGGTTATAATGAGAATGGATCTGAACTCTATTTAACGAGCAGGATATAAACTTGGATATAACAAGCAATTTAAAATCATTAAACAATTTAAGTTGCTTGTTATAACCAAGTTTATATAAAACAATTATTAGAGGTTTCAATAAATATTGAACCTGCTACTCTTTTGGATTTTCTGTCTGTAAACAATAAAAGGGTAAGGTAAAGGTCATTTTTAAATAAAATAATCATAGCTATTGTTGATATTTAGAATATACAAAGTTCTCAGTATATATAATACTACTCATTAATATGGTTACCCAGTAAAACTTGTCACAAAATCCCATCATGGGAAAATCGTCATGAAATACCACCAATGGCGAATTGAAAATTGGGAGATTAGCAAGTTAAGAATTGAAAGTTGGCAAGTTAAATTTGAAAGTAAACTACAGCTCGCCAAGTTCCAACTTGTCAAGTTTTAACTCACCAGCTTTAAATTTTTAATTCACCAAAATTTTGGCAAGTTGGAATTTGGAGGTTTAGAGAGTTGAAGATCGGCAATTTAGAACTGGGAAATAAACTACAACTCTCCAATTTCCAATTCCAACTCACCAAATTAAATTTTAAACTCTGCAAAATCTTTATGAGTTGGTATTTGATGGTTTTGCATTGGAAATTGGTAATTTGGAAGTTGGAAGTAAACTACAACTCGTAAAGTTCCAATTTGCCAACTTTAAATTTTCAACTCGCCAAAATTTATTGAAAAAAGCAAAACAATCACAGATTCAACGTTAATTGAAACATTCTAAATTTAAATACCAACCTTAGTTGATTTTCTTTTACTTGATTGTTTTATTTCTTATCAATAGATGTCAGCACCATATCGTTAATAATACTGCTTTGACGATGCTCCCTGGCTATCTATTGCTTTAAAAATTGTCATCTCTTTGAACATTTTCTTTCAGTCTTTGTGAAACCATTGATTTTAAAGCTTGGTGCTCTGCGAAATCAGTAAAATTGAAATCGTTCAAGTGGTTGTTGTTTTGTAATTCAGTTTATTTTAACTATTTAATTAACTAATTAACATCTAATTAACAATTAATCTAACATTTTATAATAACTGGTGGAGATTTGTGATAACAAATGGCATTATAAGTTTGTGGCTGTAAAATCTCTTCCACCCCCTCCACTTTCCAAAATGTTGGCACATTCCTGTTCGGAGCTATTTCTTTGTTAACGTATTACAATTTTTTTAGACATTTTTTGCAGGCTTTACTTTTTAAGGGTGTCTAAAAATGTAGATTGTGATTAAGTTTCTGGTACCGGACACATACAAAAATATATGTTCATCCCAATCATTCATCATATATCACAATATCACCCCCTCCAAATAGGTGTAATCTGGTTGGGGGAGGGAGGCACTTGCCCCCCCCCTTTTTTAGAAAGGAGACAAAATTTTACTTTTCCCCATGCAATTTTGGGTTTTATTTTTTGCTCTTCCCCCTCCAGTTTATGCTATATTTAACCCCAAAGTACCACCTATGCCCCAACTCTGAATTTTTTTAAAACCCTACATTTTACTTTTGGCATCAACCTTTTTTGAAAATTTTAATTTTTTTTCCATGCCAAAAAACAAAATCACCCCCTGAAAACATCTGGCAATGCCCCTGGTTCACTCAGACAAGCACAAACGTCAACGTTATGCCCAAAAACACTGGATAAATAAAAAGACAGAAAAGGCTGTTTATTTGCGGTCATAAGACGAGGGGTTGATTATGACGGGCCCCGGCACAACTTGCTTTAGGGGCCCTCTGACGCACATATAAAGATAGATATTTTTTCTTTTTGGGGGAGGGGGTTGAACCCCGGAATGAACAAAAAGTATGAAATAACAACGCATTTTTTTTTGTACTTATTACTTATTTTACAAGATCACTGCTGAAAAAAGGAACTAGCCCAAGCTACTATTATTTATTTTTTTAATAATCGAGGCAGGATAATAAAGAATAATTAAGAAAAATGTAAATTGGGGAAAATTCTTGGTGGGACACATTTTTTTTCATCTTTAAACAAAAAAAGAAAAAAATATTATATTAAAAATATTTTGGGGTTAGGGCAGGATCCGGCCCCCACAGCATAGGTTCTTGCCCGTATGGGCCCATAGACTTCATGTAGGACCCTGAGCTGCATCCCCCCCTCTCATCAGTCTTGCAGGACACTCACGGATTGTTCTATATATATATAGCTCAATGGCGCAACTGGGCAAAGCCCCGGCTGGGCTACAGGCCTACAATGAGGTTTACATAGCAGAAACGTAATGAGAGAAGATACATATTATCTTTTTAAAGTAAAACAATGAGTATTTTTTTAAAGACAATTTAATTACATAGACCATACATTTTAATGAAATGTTGAATTCTCATTAACAGCAATACAAGACTCCAGTATGGAGCCTCACTTCACAGTCTCACTCTGACTGTTAATTGCACAAAAGCTGTTTGCCTACATTGTTCAGACATAGTAACTACTTTTAAGAGCAATAAATAATCTGTCACTGGAAGATTAACTTTTCTTTCTCACCGCAAACCTCAAATTTGCTATGCGTTAATTTGAAAACTTTCATGTTCAGTGATGTTAGAACCTCATCCAATGACATTCCATTGTTAATCATCTCTTTATTACTCAGAGCTAATTAATATAATTTAATTTTGTGTTCTTGCCAGACTTCCTTCAGAGCATTCTTTAATTTTATGTCAGTGTATCTTTTATTCATATTGCACGTTAAAAATTAATAAAATACTATTTATTACAGGTTTAAGCTAATGGAACACACACACATGAAATGTTTAAAAAGTAGGTGGCGTTAATTTACATTATTTATTCTGTCATGACAGTTTCTACAATAGTGATGGCAACACACTTTTATTTGCCCAGGTTTGGTAACACTTCATTATTGTAAGTCACTGAGCTCTATTACAAGTGAGTGCAGACTTCCTATTCTACGAAACAGCTGCACTTGAAGCAACTTTTCATGCTGCGGAAGGATACATCCTGTAAGCGTGTTAAGCAAACAAACCACAAACATACACTCAAACCTATGCATAATGGGTGAACATACATGTTTAATTATCAGTTCAGCTATTGTTTTATTTTATATTTTGCTTTATATTACGTTTTAGCTACAAAAATAATGGTCACTGGCTGTTCAGCATTTGGACGCATGAATCATTATGAATAGAACTGCAATCGAGGCAAAGTAAAATTTAACCGGTAAGTGGTTTAACAACCATATTTTCAATAATTTATTTATTTCCTCTTTTTATTGTATTAATAATGCCCGCCATTAAAAATTCACGTTTAATTTAAAGATGCAATACTTCACAACTACTGCTTTAGGTTAGCTGTTTTATATATTATGTATGCTTTTTTTTTAACTTAAATTATAAGTTCAACTTTTATATATTATATATACAGTGCGTTGCATAACGATAGGTCCATCTGAAAAAACGGAAGTTCTACTGAACTACTGTTTCGTGTTTTTAACATATTACAAGTTATAAAGCTCTTGTAACAACAAATTATATAAAAATAAAAAAGATTGCAAATGTACTTACAAGGATAAATTCACAATAATTAAAAACGAGTGTTGCAAAAAGATAAGTCCACCATATGAAACTTATTCATAAAAATTTATTAGTAGTAGATTTTTCCTCCCTTCTTTAGAATCAATTCATAAATTCTTTTTGCATAGAATTAATAACATTCTGCAAGTAATGCAAGTTGATAGCACGCCACTCAGACAGAATTGCTTCTTTCAGTTCATTAGTAGTATTGTATTGTTTCCCACATGCATATACAGCTCTTGCAAGTGTTCACCATAGATTGCCTGTGGGGTTTAAATCTGGACTGTAAGGTCGCCAGTCAATAATGTGGACACCGTTTTCTATAAACCACTCAAAGGTTGAATTAGCTGTATGGATTGGGGCATTATCGTGTTAAAGCATGAAGCATGGCCCTCCGATTTCTGCTGAAAATGGTAGCAAGTGCTCATCAAGTAGGTTTTGATAATCTGTGGCATTCATACGAGTATTTAAGAATGTAATATATGTTTTTCCTTGTCGTTCAAAGCCTGCCAGATCATAACAGAACCACCTCCATCTTGTCGCTTCGAAAAGATTCGTTCTTCTTCTTTGCGCAAGTCGTGCCAATAAAATTGCCAGCCATCTGGCCCATTCATGTTGGATTTCTTTTTGTCGCTGTATATTACTTTTCTCCAGCCTTCTTTCCAAGTTATCACTTGTTGTGCAAATTTCAGTCTTTTTTTGTGTTTTTCCGATACCTTTGGGGTAGCTTTTCTTTTCTTTTTTGCATCTTAAACAGTGCACTGTCTTCAGGGTCCTAAACAGCATTGACGTTGATATTGGAATGTCCTTTCGACGTGCTAAAGCACCTAAAGAAGTTAAACCAGATTGAACCTCCTTAACAATTATCCTTGTTTGGCGAGAGGTCAGTTTAGCAGACCTCCCGGGGGATTTTTTTATACCGTAAGCATCCTCTAATCGAATAAAATTGTTCACCATATTATGTGATCGTTTCAAACGTTTCGCTATTTCTCTATATTGGACTTTCCGCATTTTTTAGAAGCTTTAATTTTGCCCTTTTAATTTTGGTAAGATAATTTTTGTGACCCATTTCTTTTTTTGTTCATTAAATCGGTACTACACTAAAAGTAACAGTTAAAAACACATTCTACAGCTCAGTGACGTCGAAAGCAAACGTCATAATGCAAATTTGCATAAATGAGAAATAATCACACGGTATTTTGGAATGAAATCTAAGGTGGACCTATTATTTTGCAACACCTCAATACTAAAAAATTTCGCATTTCTTAAAAAAATCATTTTCTTTTTAGCATATTTCACTGTGTTATTATTACATACTCTAATACGAGACCACTGAAATTTTTTGGGAGATTATTTGCATATTTTTATGAAGAAAAAATTATTTTTCTGGGTGGACCTATAATTATGCAAAACACTGTATGTGAGTGCAGGAATTTTTTGTCACCTTATAAACTGAACTCTCAAGGTCAAAACCTGATTCAATACTTTTGAGCCATGCCCATGTGCAGAATTTTTTTTTCAAAATTGGGAAGATGATAAAAACACCAACATTTTCTCTTATTTTGCAGCTAAATAGCTGTTTTTCCAAACAGGGGAGTTAACCTCCAAATCCACTGCCTTGTATTTAGGTTCAGTATATTATTGTATAAATTTAATTCTATCACTTTCATTCTTAACATATTTTTACAAATCCTGAAGAATGCAGTGTGTTATGCCATAAATGCGATTTGCGATATACTTGTATATACATTATTTCATATACACTCAAGTTTTCATTGTTTATATTTTTATTGCATATAAATCTATATTTTTATTGTATATAACAGGGTTGGATGGTTTTTGATGGTTTTAACCATGGTATAAACGCAGCTACAGGACGAACATTCTCGTTATAACCCAACTCACATCCACATGCTCATTACAACCGAGCTCATATACATAATTCTCATTACAACAGAACTGATATCCATCATACTCATTATAACTAAGTTCATATCCATCATGGTCATTAAAAACAAATTCATATCTATCAGGTACATTATAACAGAGTTCATATCCATCATGTTCGTTATAACTAAATTCATATGCATCATGCTCTTTATAACTGAGCTCCAGACAGGTGACTTGTAGAGCAAACGACCTGTCAAGCAAATAACCTGTCAGACAAACAACTTGTCAGGAAAACGGTGTCTGGTAAAAGTACCAGACCCTGTTTACAGAGGTTTGAGTCTTCATCTATTCTATAATAATGATAAGGTAAATTGCAAATATTAGTATACTTCAGTAAGTTTTCATTACGATTAAGATTTGCATTACGAAATTTATTCATTAATGTTAAATGTATTAGCCTACTTAGATATTTACTATTATTAAATATATTAATAAAATATCAATATTAACAAATTTTAAGCCCCCACTTTAGCTTTCTGAGCTCTCACACATCACACGTAATGTTTAAAAGTGGGAAAAATGTCAATATAAGTAACAATAATGATATTTTATTGTAAAAGTGTTTTGTTACATTTTTATTAATATTTCTTATGTAATAAGCAAATAGTGTATAATAAATAAAAGGTGGATTTGATAAAAGGTATTTATTATAAATAATACATTCGTTACACAACAAAACCTCCCTTACCGACCACCACCTGTAATGACCATCTTTTCTGGAAACAGATTGCCTTTCCCCCATAGATACAATGCTAAATTTATCTTCATTCAAAGACCACTTCTCTGAGCGACTGCTTTTTCACTGACCCGACGGTAATCGCCTTAGGGAGGTTTTACTGTATATAATTTATGGTGGGGAAGCTGTGAGCAAAAAGTCTGAGAACCACTGGTTTAAATAATTAAATATTTAACTGCGATTACGCATATATAATGGTAGCATAGTTCAGATCTCCGCCTCCTCATTGTCAGGAAAAATTAACAAATAACAATGCATCGTCTCTAAAAGATGCTTATGTAATATTTAAACGACGCCTGTTCTCTGGTTGAATCCCGAAGGGTATAACTCATAGAATTATAGGCCAGCATTTTCCTGCATACTTCCGGTTTCATTTACCTTGGCAGTAAAGGTCGTTTGCTTTGGAGCAATGATCGCTATTTCGGCACAAATATAATCAACTATCCATGATTATCAGAAGAATGCAAACATCGGTGTAACTTTTAAGATGTCGCCAATAAATACAATTTGCAACCCTAGCTTAGTTTTCGATTAATGTAAAATTATACTGAAAATATTCAAAATGAACCCACTGCAAACATTTTAGGTCTATTCCTAGCAGAACACTCACCCATTTCACCTTATTTTATTAAAAATAACACACTTGTAAATCACTCAACTTCAACACAGCAATGAATGGGATCATGTGATACGCTGGCAGGAAATGGATCTTTTCTAGGAGCTGTAAGGGAGGAGAAAAAAAAAAAAAAGAAAGAAAAAAAGGGTGTTGACTATCAGCCCTTTAAACGAGAACATAGTTCCCACCAAAAATTCAAATTATTCTTACTTCTTAATACAATTTGAAAATAAAAGACATTTTCACCAAAAGTCCTGCGTTATTTCTTTGCTTTACATTAACTTAAAATGAAATAGTTCCTTTATTTTTTATCCTTAAAAGTATCCGTTAACATTACAAGTCCCATTGAAGCTGGTTGTTTGCCTACCGCGTATAAATAAAGGAGTGATGTGGTCCTTCGAAACCGGCACGGTCAGTCTGCACTCCAGTTGTAATATAGCTCAGTGTTGTTAGTGGCTGCATGTAAAGGACAGCTGTGTATAGTAGTAGTTTTTAATTGTGCAAATTTTCTATTAGCATAGAAAGGTTGGCTGAACTAGCGACACTGTATTTTCCAAGAGTTGTGCATAGTTTTTCTGGTTGCAAATTTTCTATTCGCATGGAAAGGTTGGCTGAAATAGTGACACCGTATTTTCCAAGTGTTGTGCATAGTTTTTCTGGTCATTACAACTTTTGTCCTTTTTAATTGGTAGTTTAATACGTGAATTTCTTTCAACGAAATAATAGTCCAGTTTTTCTACTTAAACTTCTACAGTTTTTTCGTATACTAAAATTTATAAATATATTTACATCTTGAAATTTAATTTTATAACTACATATGAATTACTAAATTGACTTTTAAAATTTTAAAACAGCAGCAGCAAATTAACTTACCTGACCAAACTTTTGATAAATTACTCCGAATTTAAAAGTGTTGACTAGACAGTGTTCATCAAAAGCCAAAATCAGATCTGAAGCCTTAAAGAATAAAAGCAAGCTCATTTGTAAGTTACAGAAGGTTAAAAAACATTCAAAAAATTAATGTCACAAGAATGGCTAAAGAACACTAGGTTGCATGTTTAGATATTTACACTAAAGAACCGTCCTTTTTAAAACGTTATTTTAAGAGAGTAACTGAAATGAAAAACACGGAAATAATTTAGTATTTTCCCCATTTGTAATGGCATTTATAGAGAGTTAAAGCAACGGATGAAATTTACATAAATCAACATTTTGTTTAGGATTCTATAATTTTGTTACTATCTTAAAAACTAACTTCTTAAAATAAAATTTACATTATGAACTTTAAAAATTTAAAACGAATTAAAAGATTAATGCTGATTAAAATTAATTTTATAAAGGTTATGAATAAATTTATACGTTTTGTATTTACAAGATCATTGCCCATCCTATTTTGAAATACAAGGTGTCTATAAAGTCTTTCCCTGATTAAAAAAACGATGGAGAAACTAAATTAAAAATAAGCAATTTTTTGCATTAAATAAAGCAAAAAGAGTTTGATTTTTCTTTGTTGTGGATAGATGAGGCCATACATCTGCTATTTACTAACATTTCCGATTGCCATGATTAGTGGTAGATTAGTAGTATTTGTATGGTATAAGGACAGCAAGGATCATTCTTCGTCAAATAAAGTGATGCAATACCCAGTTTCATTACCACTATTAAAAATGGTCTGCAAAGAAGAAAGTAAATATAGACGAGTTCCACCAGACATTAAGAGTATTAAAAATTGGTATAAAAAGTTTAGAGAGAGAGAGAGAGAGGAAGAAAGTGTAATGGATCTTCCAAGAACTAGTAGACATTTCATCAGTGAACAGGCTGTCTATGATATGAGTGATGCTTTTAGACGAAAATCCAAGGAATTCAATCTGAAGTGCACTAATATCTAGGAGAATAGACATAGAAAGGGGGATTGTAACCCCCCACCCCCATGGCACTGAAATGTTGTATGTCTAACATAGGAATATATGAGTTGTAGCATTGTAACCCTCCTCATTGAGCTTATAACCTCCCCACTTATGAACTTTTTACGTATGCTTAGGAGTACAATTCAAAGTTTTATGACAGCAGCTTCATTTAAATGCATATAAAGTTAAAATTGTTCACGTCTTGCAAACTGACGATTACTGGGAACATGCTGCTTGTACTATGGAGATTCTGGAGTTCACTGATTAGGCTAATGGCTACCTTCAGCATATCTGTTTTTCATATAATCAACTTTTCATATCTTAGGGGTAGTAAATAAGCACCATATGGATATTTGGGGTTCAGAAAAACCACATATGATTATAAAGGTGAGGAATAGTCTTAAAACAAATATTTGATATGTAGACTGATGCATAATGAAGTTCTTAAACTTTCCTTTTTTAGTGAACTTTTAATTTCATCATATGTTTATCTAGTTGCTTGTATATTTCATGGCTCAAGGATAGCAAGGGTCATTCTGCACCAAATAAGGTATCAGATGTTTACTTGGACCTTGAGCAACTGCATGATGCTCACCTATTGCTAGAACTTCAAACAAGTACAATCTTCCAAGACGATGGTACACCACTACACTGGGGATAGGAATTACGAGTCTGTCGGTACTTATATGAAACATTCCCATACAGACGGATAGGCAGAGATGGCCCATAATCACGGTAACTGAGATCCCCAGACATTACTCAGTTTGACTTTTTTCTATACATGAAGAACCATATGCATAAGATACCAGTTCTTGACATTAAAGCTTTGAAACAATAACTGAAGCTTTAGCATCTGTTAATCATTAGATGTGAAGAAAATGGAGAGAAATTGAGTACCGATTAAATGTTATCAGCATGCCAAAAGGAGGCCATTTTGGAACATACTAATGTGTTAAAAAAAATGTAAATATTTTTTTTATCAAATTAATTATATTTCTAATTTATTTAGTTTCTACATCATTAATTTTCTTAACCAGGGAAAGATTTTAGGGATACCCTATATTTTTAGCTTATACATCTGTACTAAGATATTCTAAACATTTCGTAGCTTGGAACTGTAATAACAAGGCATCAAATCATATATGAATTCCATCCTTAAATAGACCCTCTTTCTCTGGACTTAGTGAATAATATCTAACTTCATTCAATCCTTAAATCTGAAAGTAATAAAATTTGAGGTTCACATTATCTTACATTTTTTTATATATACAGTTGTCCCTTGCTATTTGTGGAGGTTGCGTTCCATGAACTATCCGTAAATGGCAAAACCAAAACTATATGTGAAAGGGGGGGGGTTACATTCACAACGATCGTCTTGCATATTGAATACTGTAAATTACTACAATATATTGATGCAAAAATGCAGAAAAAAGTTTTACGTACCGTTATTTTTTTATCCTATTTATTCTTGTACAAACTAACGAAAGTTTAGAAACCACATACAGTAGTATGTAATAACACCTGAAATGTTCATGTATGTGTATACTCTATCCATTTATTTTTAGTACATTATACAGTAGGCCTATACGTAATAGTACATACACACCGTTCTGACCTAGGAATTTCTAATTTTGCTAAAAACATAATTTCTTAAAAAGAGCCGTGAATAATCCAAACAGTGAATAGCAAGGGACGACTGTATATGCATACATACAGTTGAACTCTGTTACAATGACATCAAAGAGCCTACAGGGATTTCGATAATGTAGCTGATAAGTAAGGCAGCAGGTGACATCAGAATTTTGACATACAGCAAAGTTATTGCTATAAGAGAGTTGGACTATATATGTGTAAACAAGATCGTGTTGTTCTCTGATAGTTGCAAGCATAAAATCGCATATGCAAGCTTCTCCTGATTAACATCTGTTGAAGGGTTAGGAGTGTATGTTTGATACCAAGTCCAGTAATAACCACCTCTTTTTTATGATAATTCACGTTACTAGACTGTCACATTTCGATCTGCGGCTGGATAAGACGAAGTTCATTAAAAAGATTTCATCCCTCTTCATTTATCACTTTTAATATAAAAAAGACAAAATATGATTTATGAAATTCAGAACTGGAATATCAGGTTTTACAGTTGCTGCTTTTGCAGCATTGTCTGCCTATTCATTACCAATTATGCCTATCTGGCCTGAAATTTAATGGAATTCTGCAACATAATATATGCATTTTTTATATCCATAAGCTGTTCGTGAACCCTGTAGATTTAAGGGTGGTGTGAAGTTTGGAAGACTTTAGGCTCTGTAGTACACAGAGAGAATTGGTACAAATGCGAGTCTGAGTTAATGAATTATGCATAATATATTTCAGTGCTGACCCAATGGCATGGATTTCTGTTGTATATATGCATAGATTGAGCAGAATTTTGACAGCTGTTAACTTTATATAGCATTTCCATAGACAAATTCATTTGTTTTAAACCTATCGACATATATGAAGGAAAGGTTTTCCTCTTTATTTGACAAGATCAGCGATCGCCTTGTTGGAAGGCGCTGCAGGGTACTGGCGTTTGAACAGATAGACAAGTTGAAACAAACATCTCTTCCAGTATCGATCCGGGGGAAGTGATGTTCGACATAGGCATATGCAGAAAGTTCATAAGCGGGGGTTTATAGGCTCAATGGGGGGTTACAGAGCTACGACTCACATATTCCTATGTTAAATACAAAATTTCATTGCAATGGCAGGGTTACAACCAGGGCTTAATATCCAACAAAAAAAAAGTGCTGGAGCCCTAATGTTACGATAAATTGATTAAAAAATCGAATGGTTTCAAAAGAATCGATAAATATCAATTGGGTACTTACGTATTATCCTGTCGACCATTCACGATTTTTTTCTTGGTCGCTGTAATTGATCATAATTATTCGTATTTAATCGTAACTTTACGATATTTTTGTTGTCTAAAAAATCGTAAGTTTACGATCCTTGATTATTTGCGAGACGCCATTTTGTTTGTTTGTTGACATTTTGCAGAATGAGTGCTGTTTCATGCCTGAACCCTGTTTTTTTTTGTTTTTAATAATTTTAGATGGATTATACTCTTCGGTAATTACCAAATGATGAGCATTCTGCGATTTTGTTTTTACAGGAAAAATGAATTCTCCTTTCATCGTTTACTAATTCAGGCAGCGCACATCGAATGTAATGGAAATGGTCACAAGTCGCAAAGCGACGAGGTCTCCCCCCCAGTTTGGTCCCTGTAATTCAGGTAAATGTACTAATTCCGTGAAAAATACTAATTGCAACATAATATTGATTCAGCCGTTTACTGATTCCGGCAGCATACACCAAATGTGATCGGAATGGTCACGAGTCGTGAAGCGATGAGAAGGGGTCTCCTTTCGTCGTTTTTCTTATGTAAAATTTTGAAGATATATAATAAAAAATATCATAAATAAATTTTTTAACGATAACTCAGAAAACATCCCTCACTAACATTAACTAATGGTTTTTTCATCAGCAAAACCATCATAAAAATGCATTTACGATAAAAATCATGTGGCAAAAATGGTCAACGGGATAATACATAAGTACCGTCAATTGTTTATGTCCATTTTTCTGGACAACAAAATGCATGACCTTAATCACAAATTCGTTATTTTTTCATGACAGTGTCTATTTAGGGGCTGCGGTTAAGATTTAAATAATCATCAAAAATGAAATACCGGAGCCAGGCTCTGGTGGGCTTCTGCTCAATTTAAGCCCTGGTTACAACTCCCCCTCAACATCCCTGTGCATGTCAGCGATGTTCGGCATCTATTCTGCTGCCATGTTTATTTCAATGTACATTTTTCTAGCAGCACTTTACGTTTTCATGCCAAAGGATGGACAAAACACAATAACATGTTACTATGAGTTAATATTATTTGAATTTTATTATAATATTATTATAATTTGAACATTACTTATAGGACTCACCCTTGGAAACATGACAGGATGAAATTTACAAATTGGAATATCTTCATGAACAAGCTAAAAAATAAACAATAACATTAAAATTTGATAAATACATACATTGAACATGAAAAGTATTAGGAGCACTAACTAATAATGCGTTGATAAACTCTTGGTTTTTAAAATAGCTTAAATCCAACATAGCATGGAAGGAACAAGGTCCTGATACTATTCTACAGGTATTTACAATGAAGTCAACGTTAGAGCTTATGTCAATTGGTGTATAGTTTACTAGAGGCGGCTCTCTGCCGCGAACAGTTCTTTTAAGCTCATCCCACATCTACATCATGAGGTTAAAAGAGCTGGAGATCATAACCAATGTAGCATTTGGAAGTCGAATGTCATACTCCAAAAACCACTGTACAATAATCTGAGACTTATGGAGCACTATCGTGTTGGAAATAGTCCTATTTATCAGAGAATATAATACACATGTATGGGTTGCAATATCAGCAATAATGTTGAGATAACCATGAGTATTTACAGGCTGCTCCATGGGTATTAAGGAATCAAAGGACTTTGAAGGAAATATATCTCTAACCATTATATCACCTTCATTGGCATATGCAGGGGGTGTTGATATGTAACTAGTGCATAGGCTCTGTAACCCCCTCCTTATGAACTTTCTGCATATACCTATGATCACTTCTATTAGTTTGAATGCTTAACACTAGGTAGCTGGGATCCACTGAATCATACTGTTGATGACATATTTTGGCCCATCCATCAGCATGTGTATGTATGAATTAGAACCAGAATTTGTTGTACTGGGCTTCTTGCTTCCAGTTGTCTTGAGCCCAGTTTTGGTGATTTCTTCCCCAGTGGAGATAAATTTTGCAGTTTAAGGTAAAAGCGGGGCTCAATTCAACTGCAATAAAATTAATTCATATTCGCTTTAATGTCAGCCAAGTAGTAGTATCAGAAATTTGTTTTTAATTACCACTATTGCATTGTATGGTTATTTGATGAATTGGTGCATGTCCATTTTCTTTGGAAGTTCTCTGTAGTGGGTATTGCTCTCAGTCATTAATCAGTAGTTTTTATCCACAGGAAGATTTCTCACGGCTTGTTTTTGACTTTTCACACCTTTATATATATATTGTACACTCTTGATACAGTTGTTCTCAAAAAATAGATTTGTCATTTGTGAGATATTCGCACCAGCCATCCAAGTACATATTGTCCCTTTTGTGAAGTCACTTAACTGTTGCGAACCTTTCCCATGTAACAGCTATTTGATATTAAGCATGTGTAACTAATTTACAACAAACTATTTATCAAATTTTCATTGCATCATGGTACCAGTACTTATCCGATTATTATTGGGTGTTCCTAGAAAATTTGCATGTTGAGTGTGAAAACTTTTTCATGCAACATTTTAAAAACATATATCCATATTTAACCCCATTTTAATGAAGAATTTATAATATTCCATTTACTTACCTTGGCAATTCTAGCAAGGCTACCTGAGTCATTGCCTAAATTGGCAGGTATTAGGTCATGAATAGTTCTTGAGCTTGTTCTAAATTAAAATGGAAGAGAAACTTTTACACTGAAGTATAATTTATTCCTCAAATATAAAAGAAGAAATCTTATTGAATACAAACAGTTTACTGATTCAAAAGATCAGTTAACTCAAAAAATTTAAACAGAATAACAAAGAAACTGAACAATTTTGCCATGGTTTATTGCAATTAAGATTTTTGAAATTTTATTGCTTCCCGATTGTTGTGGTTGGATTTTAATGGCATAAGGACAACAAGGGTCATGTTGCATCAAATGATGTGAAGTTGTACATATAAACCAGAGTAACTGTCCACTCTCAAACATCACTTGATTTGCGCATTACCAACACAGATTATCAGCACATAGGAGAACTTGTTTACCATGTTAATGCCCATCTTCTGATTTTTGCAACTTTCGAGGTCAAAAGGTGTTTATAGTCAGTCACCAAAATAAATAACTTGTTAGAGACCTCTCAAAATTTAACTTATTCACATTTGTATGTTGCTTTCTGAATAAATAAATAAAAATATAGTTTAAGCTAAGTCACCTTATAATTAGACGAAAATATTCCCTCGAACCCAACTGATCTATTTTTAATGAAAGTACAATCGGCCCGACAACATCATCAGATGCAATGAAGTTATTGTGATCCTAACAAGAAAGAAAATCACACTTATAAAAAATATAAATTTCATAATTTTATTACAGTAAAACAAATTTAAAAAGCAAACCATTAAATTAAAAGAGCTATATAAATAATCATAAATTTTGAACATAACAAAATGTAATATTTGAATAAAATGTAAACATATTAAATGGTTGGTTGTGTTTTTATGTCACAAGGACAGCAAGTGTCATTCTGTGCCGAACAAGGTGAGCAAACACATTAAAAATTTATAATTATTGCTCTGTGAAAAATGAGTGAAAAGTCTTCAAATTCATAATACAACTGATACTATAATAAAACAATTTTTGTCAATGCATAAATTATCTATTTGTCCTGTTATAAATGGCATAACAGTCCCCAGGGATGTTGTTAAGGCAAATTATGGGGGAGCATTTTTGGTCAATGTTAACTCGAAGCAAATAACCACTTTAACCTTTTAATGTATTGAAAATATTGCCTATATTTCAATTCTATTATCATATATTCGCCCAGTCTACCCCTGCGTATAAGAATTCTTATACTTCTAGTTCTTCTAACACAAATATGGTCATCACAAAATGTGATTTAACACTGATAATACACTTTATTATTATTAGTGATTTATTTTTATTAGTGATTTAACACTGATATTTAACTGATAATCAATAGCTTTTGGAAAATTGTCTCCACTTAGTAAGAAAAACCATTCTTTTTCAAGTCTCAATGAAATTTTTTTAGAGTTCTATTCTTTCTTAAAACCAGAGTTCTGGACAAGGCCAAAATAATGTCCTCCTTTAAAAAGAATATCTTCTTGAGTAACTTTATTTTAGACTGACATAAGACCTGAACATATGAAAAAAATTTAGGAATACAATAATTATGGTAAAATATAACAAAATGAAGTAATAACAATTGTTCGTTTGAGTTCTATATTGTAAGGATCATGCTGCGCAGGGATATACAGTTTTCCGAGGAATCCAAACCTCTTAAGGAGCTCATACACCTAAGTGTTACGAAATGCCTTCTGATAGGCTGAAGTTCAACATTCTATAACTTTTAAAATAACACATATCCAAAAATAAAAATTTGCAGGCAAGATTACTATATTATGCACTTATTAGAATCATTAACAAAATGTATTTATGTATTGTTATTTTTTTTTATAATAAAATGTTATACCAAATTTTACCTGTTAAGATTTTTAATACTATCTTGCACCTTTAAAATGAAAAATTGCCACCTTTTTTACCCTTAAAACGGCAGGACAGCACCCTGCATGGTCCCTTTGTACATAACTGGATTCCCGGAAAGAACTCCTCTCACCGACATCCGAGTGTAAAACATTTCAGTACCTTTTTTTTTCTTTGCAAATTTTCAGTTCAAATGTCGCCAACTTAGGAGGAGCTTATCCCCTTCTCAGTTGAAACTGGACGTGGCAATTGAACTAGACCTTAGAAACTCTTAATTGCATCATCTAAAATGATACACTGTGCATACCCACAGACTTGACTTTTCATGCTTCTGAACATTCCTTTGGGGATAGTGTAAGAATTGAGGAAATATATTTCTTCAAATTAAAATCTTGAAATACACTGAATAAGCCATCAAGGGTGTATCGGAGAAGGGGCCCGGAGCCCTCCCCATCTTTTTCTAGGATGCTATTTGAGCTACGACTACGATATTCTGCATTCAGAGAGTCTACGTGATGGCACTTGAAATGCCGCATGTCAGGGCCATATCAGGACATCCCGGAGACCCCACTTCCTTTTTTCTAGACCTGCTATTAGAGACTATGACTACGATATTCTTTATTCACAGAGTATACATGATGGCACTATGCTGCATGTCAGGGCCATATCATGGAGTCCCGGAGATCCTATTCATTTTCTAGATGGCCATTGGAGTTACGTCCATGACATGTCTGTATTCAGAGAGTGTATGTGAGGGCACTTGAAATGTCACATGTCAGGGCCGTATCGGGGCATCCCGGAGCCTTCATCCTTTTTCTAGGCTGCCATTGAAGCTATGACAATATTCTGTATTCAGAGAGTGTATGCAAGGGCACTTGAAATGTCACATATCAGGGCCATATTGGGGTGTTACAAAGTCCCATCCTTTTTCTAGGCTGCCATTGGAGCTACGACTATGATATATTTATATTATATTAAGAGAGTGTACACGAGGGCACTTGAAATGCTACACGTCAGGGCCACATCGGGTTTACAGAGTCCCCATCCCTTTTCTAGGCTGCCACTGGAGCTAAGACTACGATATTCCGTATTCAGTGTGTGCATGCGAGGGTGCTTGAAATGCTGTAGTATTAATAATAAAAATCACTTGTTCTATTTAAAAACTGTTGGCAAAACATATCCTAACCTACAAACGATATTGAGTATTGCTCGTTCCTTAGCAATATCAAATGCAGAAGTAGACAGGATATTTTCTCAACTAAAATCAATATTGACTGATAAAAGAAACAGATTCAAAGTTGAACAATTTAACAAAATAACGATGGTAAAAATAAGTGGTTTAATAAATTTCAGTAAAGCAGTACTCAAATGGAAAGATGAAAAAAACAGGCACTTGTTTACAATCTAAAGAAAAAAATAGGCACTTGTTTACAATCTAAAGAAAAAAATAGGCACGTGTTTACAATCTAAAGAAAAAAGCAGGCACTTGTTTACAATCTAAAGAAGAAAACAAGTTCATGATCGGTAATTTTGTATAATG
>QLNU02015360.1:72051652-72077137 GCA_006491805.2 Dysdera silvatica
CAAAACATGTTCATCCCAGTTAATCCCTGGCCCACGTAACACATGGCATACAAGAATCAAAGGTTTATTTCGGCTACATTGTTTTTAACACCAATAGATTTTAATTTCAGAAGCACCCCATAGGTCCACGGGTACAACGGTTCAATATAAATTTCAATGACAATCCATTTACGTTTTCTTCAGTACACTTAATATGTTTATATGAAATGAATTATTCCAAGGTTTCAAACATCAAATCTTTATAATTCGATATCCTTGGAAAGTCTTACTGGCAGGAGATTTAATGACTATTGCACAACACGTCCCCTAGTGATTTTTAGTGGGTAGTGTTTTCAACATGCATGGCAATTGCAACACTGACTTGCCACCATGTTAACAACATGGACGTAGCGATTCAGCGAAGTTAAAAAAGGAAATGCTAACCTTTATTCGTCTGTTTTGTGGCGTTTAAAAATGTGGAAAACAAATATTCTGGTATATTTTTGTGTCTGTGCTGCCATATTAGGAGTCTAATAGTTTCTCATTTGCGACTATGGTTTTCTCTTATTTCCTTCTCTCCTCCACATCTCTTCCTTCTTTCCCTCATTCTCCGTTTCTACATCAATTCCTTCTTTACCTACTCCTTCATTTCCCCTGTCCTGCTCATTCTCACTTTCTGGTAACGGCACTGAAAAAGCGTCATTCAAATGAGGCCTAGCCCATGATTTCATCTCACACTCATATCCAGACGAAGCACTTAATCCTTCTTTCATAACCTACTCCGGCACATTTCTTTTCCCTTTGAACCGCAATTTCATGAAGGAAGACAATGTCGACCATTCAGACATAATACAATTTACGGCAATGAACACACATTGCACAGCCACGACGAAACAGGTCCAAATGCTCGTAAGTGTGACATCACAAGCCTATGTACTAAATCCAGTGACTTTCCCATTCATTTCAAGAGGACAGAAACACTAGGGGACATGTTCTGCACTGTTACCGATTTAATTTCCTCGTAGACCATTTTTAATATTTTTACTGGATGGCATTTCAGGAGTTGCATTTCTTATATACACATTGCCTTTGAAAATCAGTTTTTTTTTCATGTTGAATACTAGCAGTTTATTTCTTTATTAATGTTTTTTAATATATCCATAATGATTTAAAAAATTAAGTTGGTTGAAAAACAAACGTAAAATAAGATCGCAAAGCAGCATGCAAGCAGTCTACACTCGCTCTTTCTTTAGTGTACTGGGTTCACTCTAGTGTAATTTATGGCAGATGCCTTTAGCTTTCCTCCCAGGGCTCAGTTTATATCACTGATGTCTAAAAACTTGAAAATTTTGATAATAAATCGTAGCACCCAATCACAGTATCTAAATTTCACATAAGCAGGTATATTTTAAATCACCAAAAAATCGTTCAAGGACATTCATGAAGACAAATCACAAAACCTTGTGACTGCAAACCATTGCATCAAAATTTATTTAAACAAGTATTTTTTATTCTCAAAATTGAAAACTGTCCAGTTTTCAATGACCGACTGACCGCTTACTAGAAATCAGCCAGCATGCAATAAGAATTATTCCGTCACTCTTTTACAATATAGTAACCGCTTCCGTTTTGGCAATGTTTTGTTTACATGCATTTTTTAGTGGAAGTACAGAGTCTGTTCCATTAGTGCTTTTTTCCGCTAGAGAAATAGAGAAAAGTCACTGTAGGCAAGGTTTTGACGACAGAGAGTATGCCACGTGATGTCACACATAGTGTGGCATCATTCACTCACTGTCTGGGGAGGTTGGAGGTGGCTTGAAGCATGCTTCGTCGTTCTTTTGAGTGTATTGGGAGTATTGTAACGATTGGAAAGATATGGGAATATTTTAGTATGGCCTTTTTTGTTCAACTGCAGTTGAAAGGGAAGATAAGTGTGTTGGATCGAATTATGGGAGAAAGTTTGATTCCGAGTATGGGTGCCCGGTATGCAAGGAGAAATGCACTTGTATGCTAGGCCTAATATGGATAACGGCGTAGTAAAAGAGGTGAAGTTATCCCACGGAAAAAAGGAATAAAAGTTAGTACCTCCTTTTTTTTTTGTTTCCTGCATCGAGAAAAGGGAGCAGGAGGATAAGGGAAAGAAAACAGGGGAAAAGGATAAGAGGTGGAGAGGATGGAGGAAGAGAGTGGAAAGGAAACAGGAGAAAGGGGTTAGAGGTGGAGAGGGGTAGGCGAGGAGGTTAGGATTTGGAAGGAGGGAAAGGGGTGGGGCCTTGTAATGTGACGTAAGCAACATGGCGGCAAGCCAGGACAAAGTTGCCAAGTGTGTTGGAAACACGTCCCACTATAAACGAAAATCGGACGGAATCTGTACTAGCGTCCATTTTTTATACTTTGATTCTTGTTTTCTACTTTTTTTGTGCCTAATTTCATAGCTTTGATTTAAAAAAAGAACCACAGAGCTCCTGAACGCTGGCGAAGGGCACTTCCTCATTGATGGATCACGAAACTTGTAGCGGCCCCTATACCCTTTAATTCCGGTTTCCTCTTACTTTTTTTTATCGATTTTCTTTAATTCCGTAGTGTTCATTTAAAAAAATAACTACTGAGTTCCGACGACAGTCTCTCCTTTCTTTCTTTGCACCCGAATTCTCTTCGGGGCGAGTTATATGGCAGATGCTACAATATAGAGCTTTTCTGCCTAGGGCCAAAGTTCATATCACTAATATTACTCAAAACCGATTACTTCTAAACAAATCTCTTAAATTTAAAGTTTTAACATCAGCAGTCAAAATACAAATGTAGTTCGAAAAAAGTTTGATTCCAAATAAACCTATACTGAAACCCTTTCTATATAACTCAAAAGTTCTATCACGATGTTTCTAAACTTTTCGGTTCTAAACCGATTTCTTATCAAAATTCTTCGATCTTTTCATTGAAAAAACTTCATCGAACTTAAATTTTTCCATTATCAATCAGAATACAAATGCAGTTCACAAATTTTCAAGACTCTAAGAAATCGTCTAAATCATTAGCTTGAAGTCCTTGTGACTCAAAACACGTCCAGTACTACAACTGAAACTCTTCAAGTATTGCTCGAAGTAAGCTATTTACTTTTCGTACGTAAACACTGAATTTTTCTCTCTTTTAATCAATCGTACTTTGTAATCACTACGTTTCTAACATTAAGGTGACCAGATTTCCAAGCCCTGAATCTGGGACGCTAAATTTGAAAACCTAGGTGTACTTTGATTGGGGGGGGGGGACTCACAGATCGGAGGTCATGTGTATGAAAAAAAAAACGATGTATAAACACATGACTTTTTTATTAATCTCGGGCCCAAATAAAATCCATTGAAAATACATTTAATCATACATTAATCAGAATAATAGCCTGTTGCATGCAATACCACAGTCTTCATTTTAACAATTAGAAGCAGAGCTGCTTTAATTTTTTCAGAGTTGTGAATTTTTTTAAGGTCTTTCTTTGTGAGGATCATTTTATAAAATTCAACACAAGTTTCATCACAGTTGATCTTAGTCTTAAAAAAAATCTTTAAAAGAGGATAAATCGTGACATTTTCGCCAAATCCGGGACAAATTGGCATCCCGAAGGGACTTCGAAAAAAAGGGTCAAAATCCAGGATGTCTGGTCACTTAACTAATATTCTTCTCTAAGTGTATTTCAATTGTATTTTGCACATTCACAGTATTATTTTATACTTCAATAGTTATCGTTTAAAGCACTAAATTCTTTCATTTTAAATCAATCGTACTTTGCAATCACTATATTTCCATGACCTTAATTTCTTTGAAAAACAGTAAGTTTTTTAGAAACCTCAAACTAATTATACTGACTTCAAAACATGATAGTTAATATCAAATTTAGTAGAATAAAATCGTACGAACTAAAGCTGTTCCATTTACAAAAAATCCATCCATACTACAATGATCAACTGGCAGTTTAAAGAAACCATCCAGCACCCGATAAGTATTCAATCTTCCAGCATTGCATTTAGTAGGACGACAAATAGCTTTAAAAGAATTGAGGCAAATTAAAAAAGCAATTTCTTCTACAAAATGATAATCATACTTGAAAAATCAAATACTTAATAAAATAAATTAAAAGAATGCTTGTATCATTGAACGTGTGATAGGAAAGCACATCTATCGTGTCACCCCTCGACGAGACCTGTCCAATTTTCCTGCCTCTCCTTATTGATGGACAGCGGAACTCCTATCGGCGCTCTGCATCCTTTGATACCTGTTTTCTCCTTTTTTCAATACTATCAGGCTTTCGTTTTTTAAAAATTTAAATACAACTTTTTTGTTTTTACTTAGGAACGAAACACTCACCAAAACGAAAGTGGTTACCATATTGTAAAAGAACACCATTTCTTTCAAGCGTTTCACTGAAGAGGGCGTTTAATAAACGTTTAAACAACCGCACTAACCAAATACTAAAATTCCTTCGTAAAAACTCAAGCGTTACTAACGATAACTATTAAACTTAACTATAAATCAACTATATTACACTCTCGTATCATTGTCGAGCGGCAGGAAAAAACATCTGCCGTGTCTCGCCTCAATGAGATATCCCGCGCATGCGTTCAAAACGATAACTAGCATCTGTTTACAAAATTTAAGACGAGCAAAATAGTTTACTTCTTTCGCCGCGCTGCTATTCCTAAATTAGCATGTGCGAGTAAGTATGTGCAGCCACTTTTCCCATTTAAAATTCTTTAAGTGCTAAACATACGAACATTAAATGTAAACATGGTGTTTCAGTGTCTCTTTAACAGCGATTTTTGAAATTACTCTTTCATACTTTATTTATAACTCAGGTTCTACTTCGAGTTTAAGGAAGCTGTTGGTATCAAAATTTCCAGAAAAGTTTGATCTTTTGTTTAAAAAAACAATAGGGTGTTTCCGTATTTTTTTATAAACGAATAAAAATTATCATTTTTAAATAATAAAGTATTGCTGATTACGAATATCTGAAGTGAAATTTTGAAAAAAAAAATTAATTACATTTATATTAAGAACAGAAAATGCATGAAAACAGCCCAAAAAATCACGTAACTAAAAACGCTTCCTCGTTGACTGTGTTGCTAGTGACGTCACTTCTGCCTTTGGTGCAGCTAACGAGCCACGTGCCTTTTGAGGGAAACGTAAGATGTTGAATTGATTTGCTCTTATTTCTTTTCGCTTTTTACTTGAGATAATTCAAATTAACAGTAAACAGTGTTTTTCAAGACTGATTCATTTATATTTCGAATTCAATGACCTTGATTGAGTGAATCTTCATTTTGTAATCGATAAGTCGTTTTGCAATCGAAATACAGTGAAAATCGTTTATAACGATGCCGGATATAACAACCAACCGCATGTAATGGTGGAATTTTTACAAGAAGTTTGCTATTCTACTCCAAACTAAATATATCAGTTATAACGACATCGGGTGAAAGTACAGTTACCGTCCAAACAGCTAACGCCACCTGGATTCAAGGCCGTACCGCTGCTCGCGTGACGTCACGAAGGAAGACCGGAGAATAAAGTCAGTTCGGATTTGGAAAAGTCCCTTCCCACCCAAAATACACTAGTTTGCATTGAAATAATAATAAAGAAAAAAATATATACATATATGCTTTTACTACGAAAGTTTTACATTTTTAATGCTTTCAAGGAATAATATTTTACATGTAGCATATGATTAAAAAAAAAAAAGCTTTTACTAAATTCTTAAGAAAATTAACATTTTCAACTTTAAATATAACTTTTCATCAGGCACAATTTGCCCTAAATATAAATCTATAAATATTCTCATATCTGATGTTCGGAGTTCCATAATATAAATTTTAGGACAAGTGTTCCAATTTGGAATGATGTCTGGAATCACTGATGAATTAACTGGATATTTTAAAAAATATTAGACATTATAAATTAACAGAACAAAGGCACACTTACTTTAACTTATTTAAATGCCTTTTGCTCTACATCATTGGAAACAAGATTCTGAAATACCATTTCATCATTTATCATTCTGGTATCATACCAACTAAACACAGATTAGTCATTACAATGCATGTGTTGCGTATAAAATGAACTCACACTCATCACATACTTATATGCTATACTATTATACTATAATTAAAAAATATCTGTATTAAAATTATAATTAATTATCAATATAAATCAAGAGTAAATAGGGACACAGAAAATCACACTTCCTCAAAAGTTACCATCGTTCTGATATATTCTACAAACTTAACTGCTGGTAAAATTGCTACATTGAGTTAATAACAATAATCCAAAAGTGCATAACTGCTGTTGTCAATTTCTAGGTTAAAATTTTTGTTATTACAACAACAATACAATAAAGTGAGAGCAACACAGGGGACAAATATATGGACGTTTGACGCTGGGTTTGCATTGAAATGGGAAATTAACTAATTTTGCATTGTAAAATTTACCAAAATAAAATTTACCTACAAATATGTAAATTATTAAAGGAATAAAGAAGTAAACGTTGCTGTACACTTTATATGTAGAGCACGTACATAAAAAGAAATGTAATACATAGTTAATACAGAATGGTGATATTTTACATAACCTTTAAATCAATAATACTGAAAGTGTCACCTCCCCTTTTCAAGATAAATTTTAACACCTCTGGGCATATTTTCTAATTCTAATTAATGTATCCCATGTAATAAACGATACGTTTGATAGTTCAACATCCCAAAAAGTACACCCTAAATTTCTGAAACAGGAATGTAAACTGAGTATGATCTAATTGGGAAATAAATTTCGTTGTACAAAATTGTAATAGAAATTTCCAAGAAGTGAGCATAAAAATACAATTGCTTTTGCGGAAAGGTTTTAAAGTTCATCACAGAAAGTCAAAATAATTTTACCCTCAAGGTTACTAACTACGCTGATGGACATGGTAAATGATATGTATATGTTACTACTGAGCCTATAAAACCGACTTACGTCAGGTACGCTAATAAATATTTATTAGTGACAAAAAATAAGAAACTACTTACATATGAACGATCAATCACATGCACCAGTCAAATGCAGGTGAACTTCATTGCAATGAACTTTATGATCACTCTACATAAAAACAATATGGTACCTGAATGTAAAACATAACACAACACAAGTTTTAATTAAATTTTAATGTGTGACTAGTTATACACTCAATGTAATTTTTAGTATTGTTGGGTTTTTCCAATCTTATTTTGAGAACAGTAATTTTTAGCAGAATGTTTGTGGATGTTTTAATTGCGGCACATTAAAATGTTCTAAGTAAATGTCCTCACTGAATTGGTCAAAGAATCAATTAATGCTAAGTATGTTAATGAATCGCATTTCATTGATTAAAAAGATTTTAAAAAGTTCTGCTCATGGCCTTCCGATAACAGTTTATTGATGATAATGTAATTAGTCGATACTACAAGAATAATATCTTGTGAGGACAGAGCAAAACCACTCCCGGTCTAAATTCTTCATATATTTATGATGTCCAATTCAAGCCGTTTGTTTAAAGTTATATTTGATGAGCATGATTGGAACTGTATTCTCGCAATGGTTCATATACACAATAGCCCGCTAGATATGTTATTAGTGGCAACACTTCTATATTTTAAAACCTCTATTAATCGTAATGGATTTGAAAGTTGAATCATAAACCCTGTCCACCTCTATATCATCCAGTAAATCTTCTGTTTGAAATTCTAAAATTTCAAAATTTTCCAAAGTTCGGCGAATTTATCAAAGAAAGGAAATTCTGCATTCGCACCTTGTTCCGACTCATGAACCCGAGTGACAGAAATATTATAATTCGAACCCGAGAGCTGTCGGTATTTCCCCAAATTCATCTTCCAGCAGGTCTGTTTGTATTTTCCAGGAAGAAAATACTGGAACCAAGTTTTCAATGCAATATCAACAACACATTTCAAGGACAAAGTGTGTTGATGTGCCAATGCTGAATGTGTTTCCTTTGTAAAGGTCAGCAGTAGTGCATTTTCCTTCTTCTTGCCATCTGTTAAGCCAATTTGAGAAACTTTATCAAATACACCTTTCTTAATCACTTTCTGCCATTGTCATTGGCTCTTGATACGCGTTTTTCAACCCTCATACCTTTATTCAGAGTTTTAACGTTGATGATTCTAACAAATATTGCTGTAAAAGAATAATCAAGTATTCTATGTTTTTCTCTAATTTCTCTTAACCCTTTAGGAATGTACCTGCTAAAAATCTCAAAGCTAAGCAAACTGATATTTTGCCTTCTAAATTCGATGGATTTAAAACTTTCAAACTTAGATTAAACCATATTTTTAACTTTCTGCATACTCAATTCACCCATTTGCATCAAAGCATTAAAAGAAGCAGGCCACACTCAACATCATGATACAAATAAAAATCAGGATAAAAAAGGTGCATCTGACCAGGATTCTCTGGTTACTTCCAATTGTTTCAATGCACTTCAGAAGATGCAGCCAGTATAAATGATGAAAAAATAAAGGCCTTAATTGATCGACAGGATGTGGATAAACAATAGATAGTGGAGAGTGAGATGAAATATTATATGGTCTTTCAATTAATTGCATTATTATCACTTTACGACACCAATCACAGTAAAAGCTTGATATAATTTAAACCGACTATAATTTTTTTAAATATAAACAAATCTTCAGCAACTATTTCCGTTCACTGAATATGTACAACATCCTTAAATTTGGATCGCAAACTTTGCAGCATAAAACATCAAAACGGGCTGTTGTAGCAAATATTGGTAGCATTAAAAGAAGCATCAAATATGTTTCCACCTTTGAAGTCAAAACAAGGTTTCAGATGGATTTCGCCTATCATAACAATGACTTTATGATCACAAGGATCTAAAACAGGGAATTTAGATCTCATGTAAGCTTAAAAAAAACTTTTCCGTTTGTTCGAACTTTGGATGGAGTTGAAATTTTGATGTTAATCTTATGAGCATTGATGGATGAGGCAAAATTTTGGACAGGTTTTGTGATGACATCAAAAAGCAATACGAATGAGGTGATATTAAAGAAGGTAACGAAGAAAAATTAGCATTTCAGAAGAATATTTTTTACATTCTTTCTTACAATATAACAAGTTTATCTGCTCACATAAAAACTTAACTACGCTGACCATTTCACCAATATTGTATTCCAAATTTTTCAACATTTCATGTAGAACAAACATGTTGGGTATCACATTTTCTCTATTACGCCAAAGAGAGGTCAAGGCTTCTAGTGTGGTTGACAGTTGATTTAAATTATCAACGTTTTCTGGAAAATTCTCACTTTTCTTTGTTTTTTATTTTTACATAGTCAAAATAAACACTCAGCTTCAAGCTTGGATCGATTACCATTGACGCTATAATTGATGGAACTGGATCCATTTCAATCATGGAAAATAAGATATATTCAGGTTTTTTAAGCACTAACCAATGAGAAGGAAGGATTATGCTGTCGGCAGCCTGGCACAATTTCTCCCATGAACAAATGTTCATTTTTTCATCGTAAGAAGACATCTCCAATATACTTTCTGCAAGGGCTTTCGTAATGGCTTCATTTTCCTGTCTTAGTTTATCATCAGCACTTTCTCTTGAAGTATGACTTGAAGATAAATACGAAGGGTATCCTGGAAAAATTTTAGGCACAGCATCTGGTAATAAACGAGGATATTTTAACTGAGTAATAATTGTTCTCCCGGTTTTGGTGTCAAACAGTTCTTCTACCCGTCGAATGTCAGAAATGTTCACAAACCTATAAAATAAATAGCAAATATTAACATAAATGACTACGGCAAATAAACATACATTTGAAAGATCGGTGAACCTGCATAGTTCGTTACACGGCTTCTCTCTCTTCTAAAAATTTTCAAAAATTGCAGTATATCGGCTTGTGACATCATTCTTAAGCGTTTCTTCTGTATTATCGTCATACTCTCTCTCTAACGTCATACTTGCGCTTCCCGTTTGAGTTTTTAACGCCATTTTCACGTTTCTCAAAACTTTCGTTTTTTCATTGCAGCGAAATTATGTCGAAAATAATTTTGTAATTCATTTCTAGTCTTATTTTTAATTAAGAAGTTGCAGGTTTATAATGATTCAATTACATCATGATTTGTCATTTTACATGTTCGATTTATTTCCGGCCACCATGATTGTTTACAAATGAACTAAATATTTGTATTATACCTTTCGGTTTCTTTGACATAATACCGAGACATTAATGAGTTTTTTTATTGTTTTTAATTAAAAACAATAATTACAGAGCTGGTGAGTCCCGTCCTCCTTGATGCATCATGTAGTGGTATCCTGTACCATTCGGTTACTTACACATGACACTGATATTCATGATATTACCTTTAATTAAAAACAACCACAGAGCTGCTTTATCTTTTATTCATTTCATTTTCAAAAATATAGCTTATATTTCCAAAAACACAAAAATTTAATTAGGTACATGTTAACTTTGTCTTAATACCAGCAGTGAATTCTTGATGGCCTATATCAAATGTACAGAACTACAAATTTTGAGTTACGTTCAGGGCCAGATCTACAAATTTTCACCCCCTTACATAGAAAGCTAAAAGGCCCCCCCTTTCCCAACCAAATTTTTCTTTACTTGTTCTCTTGCTCCCCACCTTGTACAATTAAACTCTCTGAGCAGTAAATTACCAACCATGCCAAGGGACAGAAAAGCCAAATTATAGCATGGTTGCCCTCAAAAGCTTACCTTACATATTTTTATTTGCCCTACGAAAGTATGTGTGGGGAGGGAAGCCTGCTTCCTCCACTCCCGAAATTCGGTTCCGGATAACATGCCTGTGGTTTTAATCATATCGCACCCTTGCAACGAAAGTGTTACAACTCAAAAAATCCCAATCTTCAAAAAACAAAAAACTGTTTCTGGCTAAATTGAGGGATGTTGTGTTCATCTAATGACATGTGCCAACTAGCAGAAACCCGAATAACTTATGACCTAACATTTTGCATGGCAAAATGCAGCACTGTTTTCTACATTGTAACATTAAGTAATTTTCACCGAATTTTGAGTTGTAACACTTTCGTTGCAAGGGTGTGATATGAATACTAATCTAATAAATATACAAGAATTTAATGTTTAAAAAAAGTCACTCGATGCTTCGTTGGATTAAAATTCTTCCTATGAATTGAATGAACCCATCGTCGACGAAGCTCTTCGTTTGAAGGAAACTTGAATATGGAAGCTTTTGCTTCGCCGTCGTAATTACTGCGGCAATTTGTCACGTAGCAGCGAGAGGGCATAATAAATTATGAAATTCACAATTGAACAACTTAACTATAACCATAGGATAGCAAATCACGTCTACAAAAAACGGAATTGAATAATTATAACATCAACTAAACGAACACATGTGCGAATGATTTTGTTCTGAAAGCATGGTCTTCCTGTGGGGTACGTCATCAAGCAAACATGGAGGAACGATTCGGCCTTGAATCCAGGTGGCGTTGCAACAGCGCGTTTCCCCCCTATAGAAATATAGAAAAGTCGCTGTAGGCCGGGTTTTGACGTTAGAGTATGCCACGTGTTGCGTGATGTCACTTATGTGGGTGTGGCAAGAATCGCGTGCTTTGTCGTTGTTTTGAGTGTAATAGGAGTGTTGCAGCGATTGGAAAGATGTCGGAATGTTTCAATATGGATTTTTTTGTTCAATTGCGGTTGAAAGGGAAGAGGAATGTTGTTGGATTGGTTTGTGGGAGAAGGTTTATTTGGTTTGGAGTAGAAGGGCCCGGTTTGCAAGGTGCGCTAGGCCTAACGTGGATGACTGTGTAGTTAAAGAGGTGAAGTTATCCGACGCATAGGTCAGTATTTATTTCGTTCGCTGCACCGAGAAAAAGGGAAAGGGTAAGGTCACGGCCAACTAGATTACTACAGGCCCGCTCACGTGAATTTTAAGGGTGTCCCCACTTTCTGTTGGAGTAATTACTGGGGTTGTTCATAGGGGACGCCAAATGACATGGGTAAACATGCCATATGCTTTCATGTGTTTGCAGCAGTTAACCGAAGATTAAAAAGGGTTTCTGGGTTTTCTATAATTTTTACATGATATTTATTTGTGATAATAATGGGAGTATATTATTGTGTTCCATTTTGTAAATCGCAGTAAGGAAAAAGTAATGTATCCTTTCACGAATTTCCAAGTGAAGAAACCCTTCGAATACAATGGATTACAAATATCTCACGTAAAGGTAATTTGTTTCCCCTTCATAATTTTACTCTGTAGTAGCTAAGCTAAGGTGCATTAATTGTTTTAAGTTCATCCAACATATTTATATCTGCAGTATTAGGGACACAGTAAGTGTTTATTCTGTATTTTGTTTTTCGGTGACATGCTGTTCTATTATGTAGTTTGTATTTTCAAGTAAAATTATTTTGGAAAGAATTGCTATTCATGAATACCTGATACTTTATTTTTATCATGCAGTGTATTAAAAATCTGACTTGTGTCAAAAGTTATTAGAAATTATGTATTATACATTGTGTAGTTATATCATCAGTTTATTGTAAATTCATGTGTTAATTTCATTAACATTCCATTAAAGTCTTTCCAAACAGGTGTCAAGCCTTCTAATTAATTCTTTATTTTATAATTAATTATAATAAAAATAATTAAATTATTAATTAGTTGATTTAAATTCTATATAATTCTATTTTATTAACCATTAAAATAAAGTCTGCTTTTATATGCATTTTGCAATTTAGCTTTCAGTGTAAACTATCAATTCATTATCAGTTATTAATCATGCCTGAGAAATCATTTCATCCAATAAACCGTCTTCAGTGTAAATAAAAGAGTAGAAAAAGGTATGTAAGATTTAAATTTTATTTTAAAATTTGTTATGAAAGTTTGTCATATCACGGTAACATCAACGTCGTTGGAAAATAAAATACGATAACTTTTTGAGCAAAAAGCAATATATTTCTGTATGTAATCAGAAACTGGGCTATTAATTGGCATTTATAGTCTGTTAAATTGAGAATATTAACCCAGGTAGCAGGCGCCATCTGTCGGAGAAAAACTGCGTGAGAGAATCGCCACTGCGGACAGGTTTTCTATGGCGTTGGGCTCACGTGAGCGGGCCTGTAGTAATCTAGTTGGCCGCGGGAAAGGTTAAGAAGCGAGGGTGGGTGGAGGTCGGGAATGGAAAGGGAACAGGAGAAAGGGATTGGAGGTAGAGAGGGCAGGGGGGGAAGGAGATAGAGGTTAGAGAGGTAGGGGGTGAAGGCTGGGAGTAGGATTGAAGGGGAAGAAGCCTGTAATGTGACGTAAGCAACATGGCGGCAAGGCAGGACAAAGTTGCCATGCGGGCTGGAAACACTTCCCACTAAAAACGAAATGGGGCGGTATCTGTACTAGCGCCCAACATCGTATATAACGACGGCGATTTTGTAGTCTACGTAGATTCTAATTAGGGAAATTCGTATCGGATATAACGACGCGACTTGACAGTCAAGAAGCCGAACCACCTGGATTAATTAGTCATTAAAATTTAAAGTTAGCTATCGAATTCATTGGTGTAGGCAGAAAGTTCATAAGGGAGGGATTATAGGCTTAATGTGAGGGGTTACAGAGCTACAACTCATATATTCCTATGTTAAATATACAAAATTTCATTGCAATGGGGGGTTACAACCCCATCAACACCCCCTGCGTACGCCAGTGATCAAAATTTAAGCGTTATTCTAATCTTGTTTATTTACAAATGTCTGAGAAAGTTTTATTACTGTTAAACCTGAATATTAAAGATAATAAACTTAAAAAAAGGTGATTTATTAATTGAATATCACGAGGGTCATATTCTTAAGGGGCCTATTCTATTTTTTCAGTGTAGAGCCCACAAAACTCTTAAACCGGCACTGTTCTGAAGTCATTAGTATAATATAATAAATACTATTTATTACATTTGTTTTCTACATTATATACTTTAGTAGTATTTTCTAGAATTTTTTCAATTTAAAAAACTAAAAGAAGCCTATATATTTAGGTATGGCTATAACATAATATAAATGGAAATAAAATATGTAAATTATAATGAATTTCTGTTTTGAAATCAAAATGTTAATACTTTATACACTATCAAGAAAAATAATACAGTGCATGGAAAAATTATAAGGACATTATATAATTGAATGAAAATATATTTTATTTTCATTTTATCAAAATGAACTTTTTGATATTTATGAGCTATAATATCACATTTTACAATAACATCTACAAAACATAAAACAACAAATATGAAACTTACAAAAGTTGACCTCATAAAAATTATCACGAAAGAAATATAGAAAAAGTATAAGGACATATTCTAAATTACATATGATTTCTCTTAATAATCAAGAAAACAATCTTTGTTTTCAATTACTTGAATAAGCTGGGAAGTCATCGATGCTGAAAATTCTTTTAAAGTGTCTATGGTAATGTTATTCCAAGCTTGTTCGATAGCTAATACAAGATCCGGTTTACACTGATATTGTGTGCCATTTTTATAAACTTCTCAAGTTAGAAGGCCCCATAAATTTTCTATAGGATTCATATCTGGACTCCTCGCCAGCCAATCAAGTAAATTTACTGAATTGGCTTCAAACAAGAGTTTTGCACTCTTAGAAACGCGTATGGCAGCGTTATCCTGTTGGAAAAAATAGTCACCTGAAGTCATTAGTGGGGCCTCAGGTAACAAATTTACACCGAACATATCAACATATTTGTCAGAGTTCATTTTGTAGTTGATAAAGACTATTGGAGTGGTTCCGTTTGCTGCAAAAGCGCCCCAAATCATTACTATGTCCCCACCGTTTTGACGTTTGGAAAAAACTTCTTTGGTTTTACGCAGATTATACCAAAAATAGGGACAACCGTCTGGCCCATCAAGGTTGAATTTCTTTTGTCTGAAAAGGTTACATCATTCCATTTTGGACCGATAGAAATATTTTTTTTTGCAAAGTCCAGTCTTCTTTCCTTACGTTGCTTTGTACAAGGCGAACGTAACATTAACTTTCCATACCAAATATTCGGATGTTTATTCAAAACATTTTGAACTGTTCGTGTGGAACATGGTAAATCCAAATTTCTTCTAACGTTATTTGCAGTTTCTTTTTTCTCGCAAGCTTTTCTTACAACTATTCTTTTCTGTCGATGCATTAGAATTTCTGGTCTTCCTGTTAGTTTATTCATTCCATACATTTCAAATTCTTTTAGAAAATTATAAACTACACTTTTAGATCTTTTAATTGTTTGCGAAATTTCATGGCCACTCAATCCAAATTCTTTAAAAGCAAGAATTTCCCCCCTTTTCAGGTTCAGAAAGGTGAGTTCCTTTTAGTATCGCACAGAAATGAGGCAAGTGCGAATTTTGTTTAGAAACCCAGTCTTTATATTTGAAATGGTCTTTTTATGTTTTCAAATATGCAAACTTTACTATAATTTTAGATGAAAAATCAGTTGTCCTCATATTTTTTTCCAAGATCATATGGGTTTAAAATTCACAAAGTAGATTTATACCTATCTATTTTTGGAAAGTTTAACCTACATGAAAAAGCAATTTTATTATTATTTTATGAAATTTGCATACGATTCAATCTAAAGATTTCTAGAATTTTGTGAGTTTTCACTTGTCCTTATACTTTTCGCGCACTGTATATAAAACTCTAGAATTCATTATTATATACTATGGCTTTAAAAAGATATCGTTTATAACGACTATCGGTTATAACGACCGAATTTGCACGGTCCCTTGGAGGTCGTTATAACCGATTTTCACTGTACTCATATTATATTCTGTGTGTTTTAAGATATAAAGCTCTCGAGTGAATCTGCGAGATACAAGTATTGTATTGTGCCTATGTGCGAAAGCAGCAATTTCGAAACTCCAGAATTTTTTTCTTAAATATGCCAAATGATGTGGATGTCCGTAAGAAATGGTGTCATGCCATTAAACGCGATGAGAAGAGAAATCTCGAGCTGTCCTCGACCAGTGTTCGTCAGTGATGTGACGATCATTTTGATGAGAGTTATTCAAATCACTGGCGTACATAGGAGGTGTTGATGGGAGGGGTGTAACTGGTAGCATAGCTACGCTTCATGGGGCCTGAGAGCAGATGTTTATTTGGGGCCCCCTATGGGCGTAGTCGGGGGCAGTCCCCCTTACGAATAAAAATTGTAGTGCATTTTGGTATATTTTAGTACTAACTAATATATAACTTTTATATAAATAATATTTAACATACGGTACAAGTACAAATAAACAGCTGCAAAATAATAAAATGAAGCCAAAACGAACAATAATGTTAAGGGTTTCCGGGTAGTCCTCCCTCCACCAAATTTGATGGTTTGTTTCATCAAATTCCGAATGTAAACATAAATTAAGAATGGCGGTTTAAAAGGCGGCTGCCGAATATGAACTAAATTAAAAAATATATATATTTTGCAAACTTCTACTACTATAGAAAAAAAAAATAAAACCAAAAAAAATTTTTAAATTTTTGTTCCGGGTACCCTTAATGTAAAATTGTGTAACTTTTAATATTAACACAAATATTAAAATTTCTTTTTCCTAGCTTTGGATTTGGCAACTGTTTAAATAATATCCGATGTGTTTAGTACTTTAGCTCATTCCACTTCAATCGAAATAACAGACAGATCCGACAAGCGATTCTGCGACATTGAACTTCTGAGATATGTCTTTATGAGTTTCAATTTTGAAAATGAGCGTTCAGCAGAAGCAACCGTAACAGGAATTGTTAAAAATAAAATCAATGTTGTTCATATTTCAAATATAACTGTAAAACTGGAAGCAAGAAGACAGTTTTCAATGATCAAGAATTTTGCAACATACAGAACAGTTTTCAAATGTGAAATATGTTCTTTGAAGATCGATCGGAAAGAAATGATCTGTGAAGCAAATGTGAAGGTAATATCTACGTCATATTCATCAACAAGTGTCATGGCTGCAGCGTGCAATGCGACATCACTGAGTAACACTAACGACTGAGGAGTTAACACGTGAAATAAACCAGTTACTTTGTTCAGTGAGACAAAACGGGCTTCCAGTTGGGTGATTATTATATCCAAATTTCTATTATATACCTGGGCCTCAAAATAGCGTTCAGAGTTCGACAAGCGTTCATCACTGCACAGTTCATCAAAATGTCTCTTCATTTGACCCTGTCTTTTGTTCGCAAACACTGGATTTGTTCCCCATGATCTCGCGACAACGTATGCCTTCTGGACTATGTCTTGGAACTTGCTTCGCATGAATTTTGCATCTTTCACAGCTTTCTCCAGCAACATTACAGCGCTGCTCAGATCTGCTTCAGAGGATTGCAAAAGCTTTGATACGGTATTAATGTTGCTTAAAATTTCTGTTTCCGTAACAATCATAATTATCGTTTCATAATTTTCGAACTAATTTTTAAGTGTAGTTGCTTTCGTTCCTTCGTCATTTTTTCCAGTTATTATTATGTGCGCGAGAAGTTTCATAATGTCCTTGTACATAAAACGAATTGCAGTTAGACATTCAATCCGAGAAGACCATCGAGTGGGGCATAATCTTTCCATACACCGATTTACAGTACCCTGTCCCTTTAGTTTTGCCCAACGTGAAATACTAACAGCAAAATGAACATACAAATGTTCCACCATGTCATAAAAAGGGCGTACTTCATTGACATTCTTCACAGAGTCATTTAAAACTAAATTGAGGTTCTGAGAAGCACAATGTACATATCTTGCCAGTTTTTGTTTTTTTCCAGTCTTGATTGCACACCCTTGCATATTTTGCTCTTATTTGCTGCTCCATCAAATCCCATTCCTCGTAATTTCGAAAGTTTCAGATCGTTTGTTTCCATAAAAATTAACAATTGCTTTCCTAATTCTACACCCATTTGTCCCTCAACAACTTTAAAGCCAGCGAAGTCTTCCCCAATTATTATATTTGTCGGTACATTCTTTTCATTTCTTTCAATAAAAACATACCGAAATACATAACTCAATTGATCAATCTTCGAAACATCTTGTGTGGTGTCAGTTATGATAGAAACGAATGGGGCACTGGCTACGTCGGTCATTATGTCTGAAAGTATTTTATTACCAAGTGTAGAAATAACTTCATTTTGAATTGTAGGGCTCAAGTAAGTAACAGAGTTCTTCGGCTTTGTTAATATTTCAAGAAATACTGGATCGTATCTTCCGAGTAAAGTTATAATTGCTAAGAAATTTCCCTTGTTGTTACTGCCCTCGACATGTCCTCTGTAAGCTATATTTTGCATTTCAAGCATTAGAGAGACATTTATAACACGATCTAAAACCTTTTTCCATAAATCTGTTTCCTCCAAAATGCTTTTCTCAAGTTCCTCATCTATCTTGTTCTTGTGCACCCACTGGTGATGGACTTTACATGCCTGTAAACGTTGAAAGGATGACTCGTGTCGCTCAACTCCTCTGGTTAGGTGAATCCAATCATTAAAGCCCTCGATCCACTGTTGGTTTTTCGAACTTTTATTACCAAAAATCCAGCATGGATGACAGAAACACTTGTTTAATATTAAGGAATAAGAAAGTCATGACCTGGAAATCTTCAAGCCAAATTTAGAAATGTGGTAATAATGTGACTTGCTGAATCCTCTGCCATCGTCATCTCGTGGAAATGGATCTCCCGGTCTATTTGTACCCTTACCTATAAAATGCTATTTAACTTCAGAAGACGAATATTTCCCTTTGAAATTTGCTAAGTCCGAAGAAAGTGAACCTAAAGAGAGGTGGAGAAGCTGTGTTGTCGCTTTATAAGTTAGTTGAAGGGGTTAGTTCAGCTGATTCTATCAATTTTTCTTGAACATCATAACTAGTCGGTTCACTTTCTGCACTTGATGGTAATTCTACTGAAGTTTCAGCTTTAGACACATTGTGAAAGTACTGAGTTACTTTTTGCAAACGAGTGTTCTTTAAATCTTTAGCTTTTTCCTTCTTCCTCTTTTCCGCACCGCTTTCGTAGCTTTGTTTCATATTTCCGCCTACAAAAATAAATGCGATCAATATATCTTGAAAATTGATATAAACTCTTCCATGATATTTCTTTTATGCTGAACTACAGGCCCGGATTTAGAGGAGCCCTCCCCTACCACCAAATTTACACGTTAAGAAATAGTGGTTTCCGGTTTCAAGCAATGTCAAGCGCAAATTTTGAAATCGCCCCTCCCATTTTCCGAAGTCTGTATCCTCCCCCTTAGCTTAACGCTTTTGTCATATAAACAGAGTAGGGGGCCCAGTTATCGAATGGGTTAAAGAAAACTTTGGGACCGATTGTATGTCATGAAATTTATCCAAAATCAGGGAAATATCAGGGAATTGTGAACCGCATAACTTCAAAATCGCATAAAAAAAATCCGCATAAAAAGAGACCTTACTGTATATTACATTGTGGTCACTATATAGAATATTTGTTCACTACAAATTTGGGCGCGAGAAGGGCGTTCGTTTATATATTAAGCATAATCAAATACTAAAAAACAGCAAAATACTTTAAAAAATAATCGACGAAAAGAGAAAAATATACTTTGTGTACAAATACTTTGTGTACAAAAGCTACCTAATTTTTTTTTTTATATTTTTGTGTTTGAAATATAATTTAAGATATAATTCATTTGCAGCACTACCACATTTCCAACTGACGAGCCGCCACTGCATACTGACTATAAACTAATTGTACAAATGAAATAATATTCAATAATATTAATACTATTGACCGGAACGACTTTTAATAACACGACCTTTATAATAAAATACCACCTTTTTATAAGTTCGCTGAATCGAGGAAAGGGAGGAGGAGAGAGGAAGGAGGCGGGTCCTTGTAACATAATATAAACAACGTGGCAGAAAGTCAGTACATGTTTCCATGAAACTTGGAAACACTTCCCATTAAAAGCACGGCTGTGACAGATTCTGCACTAGCGCCAATTTACCTTGTTTGGCACAAAATGATAATAGCAGTCTTTGCGCAGTAAAAAAATCAATCAACAAACAGACTTGATTCTAATCATTTGAAGCATACAATGTTCATATCTCAAGAAAAAATTTAAAGCTATTTCAACAGATGTAAATCGTCAAGCAAGCAAGTGGCCGATTTTTTTCTTCCTATTTCAAGATATATAGGGTCTTTATAATTAAAGTTCCACTTTGAAATGGCCATAAAATGAAAACACACACACACAATGTTGTTGTTTGAGTTTTTTGTGACACAAATACTGCTAAAATCATGCTGAACCAAACAAGGTAAGTTTTATTATCAACCAAGTGTGGGGATAAATGCTTTGAAAGTAGAGTTTATGGGAAGCTAATCTGAATTCTTGTAAGCATGACAGGAAAACCCAAAAGACCTGACACAATTAGCCCAATAGAAAAGTAAGGGCTAGAAGTTCCTGGCAAGAGTCTAACCTGTAATCTTAGCTCCCTATGTACATGGTTATGAGTGCAATGCTGTATCCAAGGGACCTAGATAGCCATATATATATAAAATAACCAAGTAACTCTTTGTAATTACAAACAAAGTGCAGATAACACAAAATAAAAAAAAAATACATTCGCTGCATTCTGCTAATTAATAACATACAATTCGCGGATTTCTATAAATTCGCTGAAATATCATCTCTCTGTTTCCAATAAAATTTATCTGATTCTGGTGGGGGGGGGAAGGTTCTGCTAGTTTTGCAGACACCATGCGGAAATATGTTTTGAAGCAATGCAGTAATTTCATTCAGTTAAAATAATATTTATTAAAACATTAAATATTTAGAATAGTTCGCCAAAAGACAATTAAATTACAAAGCAACGTTAAAAGAATTTTGAACGCCATTTTATTGGCGGAGCCTTCAAGGGACGTGTACACAGGTCGGAGGAAAATCGAAGACTGATTGCTTTTTAAAATTCCGAAAACAATCACATATACTGTTGCCAAATATATGAAACGAAATTATAATTATACAAAATCTGTTGCCAGATGCAGAAAGTAAAATTCGTGCAATCAGAAAAGATTATGTAAAAGGAAACTATTTGGCAGTTTGCCAATTTTAGAAATTGAACATATTAAGTTTTATTTCCTTAAATTTTTAAGTGGCAACAATTAGAAAAAGCCTGCAAAACGAACTAGAAATTCTATTGTGGGAGCCTACAATCACATCTTAAATCTGTTCATATTTAGAAAGTTCCGTTAAATTTTATGTACAAATTTGAAGTACGCACATGTATCAATATAAAAAGATACATTATCAGGGATATACGCCTAGAATAGATATCGGAATTTGATCGGGCGCCTTGAAAAATTTCTGAAACCGTTACTGAATCACACTCTGCTTAGAACAGAGATGACAACCTTCTGAAACATTAGGCTATATCCATAATCATTAGCTTGATCACAGTATGGCAAACAAAGGTGTTACCAAAAGTTATTAAATAATATTTTATATGGCTCCCACCCTCACCATCTCCTAGAGTCAATATAAAGTTGTATTTTGTACAAGACATTCAAAATTTTACCAAAACACACTATTCGAAACACAGTCATGCCTATGAACACATAATGTTATGATATGGAGGTTAATTATAAGCTTAATTAATCCTTTCTTGTCTATCTTCATCGATGTTGTTTACAATCACGAGGCAAAGATGAAGAAACGAGATGTGATCCACTGTACTAAAGGTTAGATACTTCTCAGCCGCGAGATGATGTGTGCGTGTGTGTGTGTGTGTGTGTGTGTGTGTTGATCCCTGCCTTGAAAAGGTGTCAATAAGATTATCTACCTCTAAAGTATATCTCTTTCATAATAACTGGTTCTATGAGATATCAGTCATCAGAACCATTCTGCATCTGCCAAAAGATAACGTGTTCATTAGGTCGGAGACTAGTCCCACAAGCGGACGTTCGATGTTTCATGTAGCCAGCTTCCAACCGAGTAGCAGAGATATCGGAAAAAGATGACAGCATGTTCTCTTGAAAAGTAAAGTAATTGCCCTTAGCATGACTCGGCCCTTATGGGACGTCCCTTATTTTAATTTTATTTATTTAACAGGTGCACCAAAAGATAATATAAGTTTAACTCCTTAAGAGACCCTTTTTCTAGCCACTCCCTGAGTACATTTGGTGGATCCATATGTCTAAATGTTTATACCATTAATGTTACATCTAATGATAATAAAATAATGATCAGGAAACTTGATAATTACTTGTTGAGTTCTGTTACATGTTGGACTCAATTGCGTCAGTTCTGAGAATGGTAAAAATGGCCGGGCATTAAATTGTATTTAGAACCTGGGTAAGTAGGAAACAACATGGGCTATCAAAATAATAAAGTATATTAAGTAATCTTTTTAGAGTTACTATTTGAAAGTTGAGTGGTGGCAATGGCCATTAAACAAGCCACCTCGTAGTAATAATGAACACTTAATATCACTCAATGAAGGTAAAAATATTCTCCACAATTCTAACCATTATTTAGAACTTACGACTATTCAATTGCTGGGAAAATTTACATAATTTCTATACAACAGCCATAACGCCGAAAAATCTGAAATATTCAAAACTATGCTGAAAATAGAATAATTTTGGAAAATCCATGATGATCAGTATCCTTGTTAGAGTAGTAATAGCCCGTGGACATAAATGCTATTAAAGCAAAAAGGTTTGTAAGTTCTTTGCCAGGTATTTCAAGTTAATGCAGTTTGTAAGTACATACTAAAGTCAAAACAGATTTTTCTTCAGGCATGTTTTAAAAAGCTATTAAATATTTAGTTTATACACAAAGTTGACTATTTTATTTTTGGCTAGTGATTATATATGATATACTAAACCAGAATGTAAATGGAATTTATATATGTTATTTGTATACAAACACAGTTTTAGAATTTAATTTTGAAATATGATTATATTAATCAATCAATTATTTTTATGTTAGAAGAAAACAAAACAAAAAAAAATGGGATGAAATTAATTAATGGCAAAACATCCGGAAACTTTCAGATTACCATGACAAAAAAACTGAACAATTTACGAAATTCTAACATAATAAAAACTACTTACCAGTATCAGTGTTTCCCATAATCCACGTGTAGGTTCTGCTCGATGAACTAACAGTAAAAACCTGGTAACTTTATTAAATTAAACTATGTAATTCACGAAATTAAACTGAAAAGCGTTTAAATCATAAAATAGCACGTGCACTTCGAAGCAAGCACTTAGCAACTGTAGTGGTACCACCAGACCCGAGCGGTCACATGCTTTTTAGGTATCCAAGCCCGTCTTTCTCGTTAGCCGCGTGGCTTTGCCGGATTGATATCGTTTTCGCTCCCATTTTTGGACGGTAAACTTTAAAATTTTTTTTAAAAGTTAAATACTACACGAAAATTAGAAACATTTCAAATTTATTCGTTTCTCGATTCACCGAATCGAATATAAAAAAAAGCTGAACAACCCTATTTCTTTTTCTTTTCTTTTTTTAGTAAGCCGGAAGGGGTATGTTTCCTCTTAAGGCATAGGAAACCAACCCCTGGACTACGGTGAACGGTTAGTCGGTAAGTGGGTTTTTTTTTTTTGGCGCAGTTGGGAGTCGAGACAGATAACCGCATGATAGGCAAAAGCATTACCACTGTACCACCGCAAGGCCATGATCACAATCAATTAGCTTACATATTCAGCAAGGGCTTACGCAGGATTCATAAACTGAGGGGTGTGGACTAGATTTCGTTAAGTAATTTTCATTAAGCACATTGTGTGTTCAAGATTTTTAGGGGGATGTATCAAAAAATCTGAAGGGCTGTTGGCGGTGTGTATAAATCCTTGATATTCAGTACATTTCTCGCTGTTTTGTTCTGATAGCCTTAGAACAGCGTTTCTCAAAGTGTGGTCCACTGCGGCTTACATAGTGATCCGCACGATCATCACGAAGTTTCAGGGGAAAACAAAAAAAACCCACTAGAAATCTCCGGCTTTTTTTATTTAGCTTCTGGTGAGATTTACAGAATTTCTCATAAATATTACTTGTTATAAACGTTACCTTACGGCGTTTCGTGAAAGATTTGAATCCTCTGAATACACCCGTGCTGTCTACATTGCTTATTATTATTTAATTAAATTAAAAATGTCATTTTCATTGTAAATTTGACAAAATAAGATCGTAACTTATACTCTCCTTATCAAATAGCGTTACTCTAAAAATTATTTTGTTTCAGGTGGGTTTGGCAACCAACCCATATTTTAAGAACATGGTCGGAGATTTTAGAGATTTTCTGCCAAAAGCTGGTGCTTTTTTAAAGTTAAAAAAAAAACAAAAAACTAAAAAGCTTAAAATTTACCGAAAAAGAAGTTAAAATTATCTACAAATTATATTTCAAGGGATGAATACATCTCTTATCAGAGCTCTCATATACGTATATAAGCCTGCCAATAAGTCACATAAATCGAAGGTTACTTTGGTTACGTTTTTGCTTGGGAGAGGCGGGGGGAGATCAGTATGACGGTGGCTAAGTAGGGTTTAATATTATTAACCCTATCTGACCTTAATTTCAGGCAATATATTTAATGGAGGGGGAGGATAAATCCCCCCCTGGTGGTCCAAGATAAATAAAGGAATGCTCAAAGTGGTCCATAAGTGACCAAAGTTTGAGAAACATTGCCTTAGAGGGTTTGGATGACTAGGTAGATCACTTTGGCAAGGGTAGAACGATTTTATTGTTTCATTTCCATCACTTCTAAATTCCACACTATGAGGCAGTCGAAAGTCGGTTCACTATGGCGTTTATTTTATGCAGGACGGTTTTATGCTGGATTCCTTTCAATGTTTGAGTGTAAAAATGAATCGTAAAGCGCAGAAATCGTTGGGCTTAAAAAAAAATGTAAAAGTCTAAATGACATACAGAGGGTCGGATTAAGGTTTCGTGGGGTTCTAGACAATTTTCCCAGGCCTTATGTAGTATATATTAAACCTGTATAATTACACTGTAATTATTACAGTAGAGCCTACATAGGTTATAATGAGGATTTTGGGACCAATGAAAATGCTCGCTAACTCAGTTCCAGAATTTAAATTTTAAACTTTGAAAATCGGTATAATATTTCAATGTAATATACATAAAAAAAAAAAATTCGCGCCGCCATAAAATTCCTGCCCTAATGATAAGGTCTGATTGCCAGCGATTTTGAAGTAGCGTTAAGTTTTCACTGTGTCCCTTTAAAAAAAAGGGGGGGGGGCCTTAGATGTGTGTCTTGTTTATCTGCGATAATCCGACAATAGACGTGGATCGTTCAAAGTTGCATTAAAAAGAAATTGCTGTAAAATTCAGGATATCAAAGAATATAAACAGCGATTTTAAAATAAGCTGCTTATGTAGTTAAATTCGAGTACAAAATAACGTGTGTGTGTGTATATACACACACATATA
>QLNU02015360.1:72083413-72100726 GCA_006491805.2 Dysdera silvatica
CCCCCCCATCCTTTCTGGAAAACGCGAAGCATTATTAGCGCGAATACACTGCTTATTCCCTTGGCGTTCGCGTTAACGAGAGAATTATATAATTAAGGGGAAAGTTGGGAAGGATTGCCACCGAAGGCGGCGCTGTAATCGTAGACGCATTAACGAGATTCGACTGTATACGCAAAAATGAATCTATCAGAATTAATGTGTTTATATCTCAATTTACATTAAATCATTAATGTTATACTCGGTATATAAGTATAGTCCGTTGGCGGAAAATTGGCGAGTAGTACCGTTAGACGTTTACCAAGGGAGTTAAGGCTCGTTTCATTACAGTAGAGGGAAGGGCGTCTTTCATAACTGTTTTTCGCCAATTTTCCGCGAACGGACTATACATAAAAGTCATTACATCGAATACATAAAAATCCTACATCGTTATACAGCCATAAAAACGTTGGGTGGTGGTATTTTTATGGCGCCAGGTCAACGATGGTCATTCTGCGCCAATTAAGGTAAGACCGTGCATACAGTTTTAATATCAAAAATTGAAATTACAATGTCAAAAATATTAAACATACAACCATGAAAGCAGTAAAATTCGAAAATATACCTGCAAATAATAAAACTTCCGATAAAGTGTGGCATTTTCATCAGTATCAATCTTGTTTTGGTCCGTACTGGAAATAATCGAGATATTATCCTCATCTTCTTTGAAGTTATCGGCTGCGTCACCATCTACCCAATATCCACCGGTGGTTGGCAGCATAACCATAGGAAACGGACCCTCCGTCATAAGAATCTGCAGATCAGACGACATTTATTTCTCGATAAGACAAAGAACAACATGTATATCCGCAGTTAATGATTTGTTTCTCATGTGCCCAAATTTGCACAGACGGCTGCCCAAAAATGAAGGACATTGAAGTGCTCAGAAAGAAAAGAGTAAGCTTTTTCATACGACTTCTTATGTGGAGGGAAAGATGTCTCAAAGGAGTAGGATGGACCGAGCGATAAATCACGTGATTTAAACTTTCGCAGATTCTACATGGGTTTATAGAGTGCTAATCATAAGGGTTTTTTGTATTCTATTGTTATTGGTGCTTTACGAGTATCTTCTTTTACCCTCCTAAATAACTTTGGCACCCAATATTCACTTTACATAGTCTTCCTTTGAATGTGCACCAAAGAGTAATTGTCAATTTCAACCACTGAAATTTTATTAAAAAGTTATCACATTCTTAAGCATGCATATTTCTTAATTAAAATGCGAATGGCTAATTAGGGTAATTTCCCGATAGATACATATATACTGATTCAAGTTCATTAATCGTTTGGGGAGATAATTTTCCTGTCTCTTTCCGTTCCTAAAAATATTGCGGATATTTTTTCTGTGAACAGAGATGTTAACCGGACAATTATGTTTACACAACGCGTTTTAATATTAACTCACATTAGATCCATTTTCGGCCAAACTAACATTTAAAAAATGTCATATTTGACATTCAGAATTTATGAATTTCAAATTACCCATTTAAAAAAAAATTCAAAAACAAAATAAGACCTTCCAACAAAATGGTGCCGTGACCAGGATTCGAACCTGGGTTATTGCGGTCACAACGCAATGCACTAACTACTATATCGATCACGGCCAAATTAACGTTTAAAAAAAAACACATGTTTGACATTAGAATTTATTAATTTCAAATTACCCGTTTAAAAAAAAACACACACACACAAATTTGAAACCAAAACAAGACCTTTCAACACTATAGTAATAGCCTGTGCAAAATTTGAAAACGATCGGACAAACTTAATCCGAGCCCTAAAGGGGATTAAAAAGTACACAATTTTCTAAAAAAAACCGCGATTTTTTATTATCTTTCAAACGATCAATAGAAGTTCAATCATAGTAATTTTCTATGAAAACCTTAACACAGATCATTATTAAACATCCAAAAGCATAAAAATAAAAGTATTAAACTAATGCAGAAAATTTAACATTTTTTGTTAAGATACATTTGGTTGTCAAATTGGCAATTTGGTGTAATTACTCAAACAACTTTGCAGACAATGCTCCTTTTGTATACGTTTTCGTCGTTCTGGGAGTATGTTGGGTAACTAACAACAATTTTTGGAATTGACATCCTTTGTTCACCTGACCAAGATGTTTCTGAGACTGCTCCCTCTGCGGCGTCGTTCACTACTAACAAGTCTGAAAAAAATTCTTGATCGTGCTTAAAAAGGATTGCGTTGCTTCAATCAATAGGATCGATGTCCAAAAAATCTACTTGCAATCCAAACCTTCCAAAATGTTCAAAGACAGAGTTACTAATGGATTTCGACGAGAAACTAGGAATACCTTCGGGAGTAACAGTGAGACGCATTTCCTGTTTTGTTTTCGAGGTTAGTAAACCGTCAGTCTGAACTCCATTATCACAATCCGTGACTACCATCTTTAGTCTTTCATCCAGTGGAACAGACTCGTCTAACAGAGCTTACCCGACTCATTGATGAGTGAGGTACCAGAGATGATTAGGGAACTTCTGAAAACATACTTCAGATACCTTTTGATTAACTTTTCAGTACGAGCCCAGACTTTGTAAGAATAGCAAATCGTTGTAAGGAACAGCAGTAGTGTATGGAATTGTAAAACAGGCTTTTATATACACGGTGACAACAAAAAGACAAAAATCTCGAAGACCTTGCTCTTCTCTTCATGTCAAATTAAATTGGTTTTTGAAGAGCAAAATCTTTAAGGAGTAGACCGCTCGGGACATAAAACAAGCGTCGTGAACAGCCCCGCACAGAGCAAATTTAACACCTCTGGGGTCTTTCCTAAATATACGTATGAAAAACAAGCTCGAACAATTTACTATGATCGTCGCGGCTATGCTTTTTTCTATTGAAGGGAAAAGTGGTTTAGGTTGGTGGCCAAGCCATGAAATTGGTAGGTTAACAATTGTTGAAAATTCGTTTGACTTTACCTACTTCCAGTTTTTCTAATACAAAGCTTTCACTTTCAATGATGCTTGGTCATCGTCGATCCCCGTCACGTACTTTTTCTGGTCAATATTTCCCCAAATATCTCGAAACCGCTTGAAAATCGGTGTATCAGGTACAAATGCTTTTTTTTAGGGTAATTTTCTATGATATTTGTTTGTTCATACACTGTGAGGAACTTCTTTCGAATAGCTTTCCATTTGTTGTACAAGTCTACAACTTTTTTCCCACAACGTGACATTTCTCTTTCGTTGGAATGCGGGATTTTTCCCATAACAAACAAAGCCACAAAGTTACTTCCATCTATTTTCGTATCCGACTTGTCTAGGACTGTAAAAAGGAGATACCAAAGTACTCGAATGCGGGACGGAAATTTTGATCCAGATATTTCTTCGTCCATGTGGTTACTCAGATATATGGAACTTAATACTTTTGGAGGCATTTTGATCAGAAAAGTCGCTTTTTTTCGCAACATATATCGCTCTAGTGAACTGGTGGTGCTTTCGTCAGAAGCGCATAGGTCACTAACTTCAAACTACTCTTGACTGTTCTTTCTTTCCCGGCAAGACGTACAACTATGTCTAGCGCCAGTAAAAACAGTCTCGAACCATGCTGTTTTTCTCAGCCGAATTAATAGCTTTTTTGAAATGATAGATTGGAGTATAAAACATTATTTTATTAATCTGGCGCTTACTTTGGCAAATTCTTGTTATGAACTCTAACTATATCTGCAATAGCTTATTAACTGATGTCTAGAAAAAAGTTCTAAAACTATTTAAAAATTGCCGAAATTTGAAAATTTCAATCAGTTTGAGTCACGGGTTAAACTTGCCCGATCGTTTTCAGAGTTTGCACAGACTCCTACTATAGTAAAAGGGGGGAAAAAGGAGGAGGTGTCTCGTTAGGTTCTAAAACCTTCGATTTTAAGGGACACCCTAACCTGGAGTTGTGAAAACAAATGTAAAAATTATTCAACAATTTTTGCCACCCACGTATAATTAGCTCAAACTAGAGCTTATTTGTTTTGGAGAAAAAGAGACGCTTTCCCCATCCTGCATTCGAACCAGGGTCCCTCCGTTTAGCCTGGAGTGTCTTGGACCGCTAGACGAATGAGGACTTCTCCGTATATAAGGATGTATGATATTATTACCCTTCACAGGGATAACACAATTGCCAAATAATGGTCAACACAGAAAAGCCTCCGGGGCGAGATTTTTGTGAGTTTTCGTGGGGGAATTTATTATACAATAATTTTTGCCACCCACGTTTTAATTACAGCTCAAACTAGAGCTTGTGTAATTTTGGAGAAAAAGAGACGCCGTCCCCAATAGAAAACCCCCATAGAAACTACCTTAACGATGTAAAACCATTGTTAAGATAGTTTCATCCCATCAAAGTTTCCAAAAATTTGCAGGTTTATTCCGCGTTTCGACATTCCCGGGTGTTTTGCATCTCTATTTCCAAACCACGATCAACTATTCTCCCTTATAAATTGTAACCCGGTATGAAGTAAGAGTTTTTGTTTATGCATTATGGCGCAAGGACAGTAATGTTCCTGCTGCGCCAAGACCTACGTTTTTCAAAGGGGTTTTGATCTTTATGTTGGGAATCGAACCCTGAAAAGCGAATCAGAGGAAAAATGGCAAGCGTTCGATACAGCACATCAGTTTGACAGCACAAGGACAGCAAGGGTCATGCTGCACCTGCAGTTTTCCGAGGAATCCGAACCTCTTATGGCCTACGGATCAAACTTCCGGACCACAGTAAACGGTGCGTTCGATACTAGAGGGATCAAATTCATTTTTATACAGTAGGTAAGCGTATTATCTCTACAGTTATGAAATAAGAGGGAATACGGTAGACTCGATCGAACAAAAAAGAGCTCTACTGAAGTTTAATTTTTACGGCGCAAGGATTGCAAAAGTTATGCTACGCCGGGACCTACAATTTTCTGAGAAATCCGAACCTCGGCCGTGAAGGAAACTGAACTACGGTGGACAGAAAAATGGCATAAATTCTATGATATCATTGGGAATCGAAGACTGGCTAATTGTATGACAGACGATTTCGTTGCCACTACGCCACCGTAGAGCAGTTAAAAAAAAAAAAATGTTGCTTAAGAAATACGAACCTCTTAAGGCTTAGAGAACCAATAGAGATATCAATAGGAGCTAAAAAGTAATGAAGTTCCTTCGCTGGGGATTATCGGGAATCTTAAAATTATCGGGAAGCAAAGAGAACACAGAAGAATACAGCCCCTTCAAACTATTAAAAAGAAAAGAAAAGAGAGAACAAAAAGTTTCTTACTGAATCAATAAATTCCATTGTTCGGAACATTTCTAAAAATATAAATGTAGCTTTTATGTTCAAGTAGCCAAAGACGACGGGATTGTGTGTTACTCAGTGAGTGAATAAAGGATGAGAAGCATTAGTGTTAGAGATTTAGGACGAATCATACGTTAAAAATTGAAAAGCAGGACTACGAAAAGAAACTCGTGGGCGCTATAAGAAATTCTTGTTAGTAACAAAAGAGGTCTTTTGAATCAGCGACACAAAGAAAGTTCTTGGAACAGCCATCTGCAAGACATGAAAGCTCTGGATCCGCTGGTTAAATTTTTTAAAGCGAAAAACCTACATTGATCAATCTTTTAAAATTTAATTAAAAAATGCCTTTTCTGCTCCTTTTCAATTATGAAACTTTCAAATACTGGGAAAGTAATTTTCAAACCCGGTGAAGGGAACTGCTCTTGAAATTTTATAGAATCACGTAATTCTAGGGCAAACATCATGGAATCATGTAAATAAATTGAAAGAAATTTTCATCTTACGCTCCGATTATTAAAATTCTTATGTTATATTTGTTTCAGAAATTGAGCCACATGAGAATGGATTTAAAGTATATTTTCTGAATGAATTGGCTTAATTATGTACTATATGATGGGCATTAAATGTTCTGAAACTTGCAAGAAAAATGATATATTTCTTTTCTTGATGACATATGATACTGGGTAATCATTCGAAGTCAATTTAACACTTTGCTTAATTATTATTATATGAGCCTTTATATCTAGCTTTGTGTTATTACATAGAGCTTTATATTATTATATGAGCCCGAGCTATTACGACGATCTCATTCGAGCATGTTACAGGAAAATGGTGAAAAATAATACGAAACATCATTGAGGCATGACTGAGTTCGATCTGAAGCTAAACAATACCGCAACAAAATTATCCTCCACATTTATGAAAGGAGTAAAAAAGGAGATTGTGATGTCGTTTTGTAAAATGTATACAAAAATTAAACGTATAGATCAAAGGATTCTGGATTCATATATCTATATGATAGACAAAAAAGTACGAGATATATAGCTATACCAGTACGCGGACAGAGTCCTCTCAAAGGGCGCATACCTTGGATTACAGGAGGGTGCGAGTCTTATAGCAAATGAGGGCGCATCGGCCCGGGGGCCGGCGGCACAGTCTACCCCTGTATACCAGTAGCTCTGAATCCAAATATCATACGACATATAAGAGTACCAGACATATTAAGAGTGCCAGATAAACACACTAGTGGCTCTGGACTCGTATACAGCTTTCGCTGTTATTTACCCTAGTTCATTGCTTTACGACAATAACAGAAAACTTAACAAATATGACCTAACTTAGATTGCTTTTGATGAATTTTTAGAAAAGTGCACTGTCCAATTTTGCAAGATCGAGGTGGTTACTTCATTAGCAACCACTGAACAAGAAGCCAGAAAATCATAAGATTATTTATTTGCATTAATTTCCGGTATGTCGGAGTAAACGAATGCAAAGCAGTGACATAGAAAATGCACTATATGCATTTTACAGAAAGGTACAGGGAAAGGTCTGTGCAATTTATCGTATGGAGAATCAAAGATAAAAGAATTTAAAAGTGCTTCATTTTGATTCATTTTTCTTGTCGTAACTTGTCTTTTTTTTTTTCGGAGGCATCGGAATCCAATTCACGACTGATTGATTTATAAGTAAGGGAGGGGGAGGGCGATGTTTAAAGTCTTTTAACTATTCCCTATTTTGAAAAAACAAGTGCTTGAAGGTTCTGCAGATCAGAAGTAGTATAAAAAATTATACTTTAATTCTGAAATTCCTAAAAGTAAGTATAACATCTTCGATGCTTGGCAGCTTTAACTACCTTTCGGTGTGTACGTGTGTATATGTATTCTATGGGAGAAATATTAGGCAACTTGTGAATTAACGAAAACAAAAATAAGTTTTTTAGTGGAAAGAAACACCCGTAAATAACAATTCACGAAATTTTCTAAGTATAAAATGTTGACTTACTATTGTAACGTCAACTGATCCGCTTTTTCGAACATTTGAGGAAATATTATAGGTAAAAACAATCTAAATACACATACAGTAGGACCACAGTATGCGCAGAAACTATTGCAGCGATCCGAAAAAATATTAAATAGAAAATTCCAAAAATAAATCATTCATAATTTTCAAATTGTATTTCATTCTGTGTACGTTCTTATCGTACCCTCGAGTTCGGTACGTATGGTGACACTGTTGTTTAGGCAAGCAATACATTTATTTTTGCTTTGTGTCGTTTTCCTTGAAAGTTTCGTTGGCCAAAATGTCTTAAAATGCCCTAAATGCAACAGAAGTTCGCATTGATACTACTAGATGGCAGCATTATTGTTCAATAAGCATTTTAAAAAAAACGATTCTCAGATTAAAATTATTTTATGCTTTTAAGGCTCAAAAAGTTAAAATATTCGATATTTATAAATTTAATTGACGTTTAATTTGACAAACTCACAGATTTCAAGCAAAAAACAGGATTATATAGAAAATTAATATGCGATAGTAAAACGTTTAGGCATATATGCTCATACGGGGCAGCTTAAGGGCCTGGCGGCCGCCCTGGTTCCTGTTTGGATGGGGGAGCCAAACTGAAGTCAAGTTAAAATTTTTTTAATTGACCCAATAGTAGAAAATCTCTTTAAAAAGAGACAAGTTTGGAGAAATTTTTAGAGACATCTTTAGAGAAATTTTTAGAGACATCTTTAGAGAAATTTTTAGAGAAAGTCTTTCAGAAACTTTTGGCCACTTTTATATGGTATATGGCATGGGCGCCCCGAAAGGGGTGCAAGGGAGTGCACCCCCTTGGCTTATGAAAAATGGGGTAAAAATACTGAATCCATAAGAAACTGTATTCCAACAACATTATTGAATAGGAATTTTTTCTGGATGAACCCCCTGCATATAATTCTGGGAAGCCTATGGTATATGGCTCACCGTGCATCTGTGAAAATCTGTTTTGTCGGAGGGGGCGCCAAAAAGCAATCTGTGCAATTCTGACTGCCATTTAGCTAACTACTAGCATTTTGGCTCTTGGCAGCCTTTGACTCGTTATTGCAGTGCTCTATTATGAAAATAACTCTTAATCCCTTCACGACCCACCGTGTGAACGGCAATACAATATCACACCATATGTGGTGTGCCTGATAGTGCAGGGGTTAATAATGGCACTGAAGCACAAAAGTAATGAGACTAAGATATTTAAGAAATAAACGAAAAAATGAAACTTTTATTAAAACCGTACAAAGTATTTTTATTGCTCTACCGTTTTTGAGGGTTAAGCTGGTCTCATTCGAGAGAGAGAGAGAGAACGTATAATACCGTACAATGCATTTTATTATTATTTAACGTTGGTAATGTCTTATTGTGCGTACTTTATCAACTGAAAATTGCCATATATATGCAGAGGCGACTTAAGGGTCGGGCGGCCGCCCGGGTTCCCGTTTGGATGAGGACACCGAACTGAAGTCAAGTTCAAATTTTTTTTAATTGACCAAACAATAGAAAATCTCTCTAAAAAGAGAACTTTAGAGAAATCCTTTCAGAGACTTTTCGCCACTTTTATAGGGTATATGGCTCACTATCTGTGAGAATCTCCTGTTTTCGCCGGAGGGGGCGCCAAAAAGCAATCTGTGTCAGGCCGCCCGGATTCAAAATCAGCCTCCAACCGCCTCGGTAGATATGCGTGAGAACCCTCGAAAATACTAATATATATGATACGTTACTATCCGCGATTGGTTTCGGAACGTATCACTCCAGATGCGGGGGTCCTACTGTATATATAAATGTTTTATATACTGTTTAAGAAAAACAACATACCTCCTCCAATCTATCGCAATCGGATTTTGATTTCAAACAGTCCGCAGCACTGGAAGTCTAAAAAAAGGATGCAGAGGAAAATTATAGTTAATTACTTACATAGTCATAAAATATATTTTATTAATGTATGTGTACTTTAAAAGAAGGATATGGTTAAAAATACTTACAAAAATAAAAGGTCATCGATCATTAATCTCTACGATAATAATTTCAACAAAAAATGTAAAGTCATATAAAGTTCAGGGAACTAATTACCTCATTCAAAACCTCGGAAGGTGTTTGGGTTTTTATGACGCAAGGATCATGATGCAAAGGTCATGATGCGCCCAGACCTACAGCTTTCCGCGAAATCCGAACCTCTTCTGCCAAGAAAACCATACCTTGGGTTGCCGTGAGTAGAAATACGGCATGCGTTCTACGATGCCGTTGGAAGTCAAACTCGGGTCAATAACAAAATAGATGAATGCGTTACAATTGCGTCGTAGTAGGGTGCGCAGTGGACTTATATTTTCCAGAGGAATTCGAACTTTTTAAGACCTAGGAAATCTTGGTTGGTTGGTTGTATTTTATGGCGCAAGGATAGCAGGAGTCACTCTGCACAAAACAAGGTGAGAACGTACACACGGTTTTAAGATAAAAATGAATTAAATCTAAAACGATAAAAGCATATTGAAAATGATGTATTAAACGTACCAAACGAAATGATATAAATAAGCCGTATGAGATGGGGAAAAGCCAATATTAAATAAAAAGTTAAAAATGGTTTCATGGTTAAACTTAGGAAATCAACCCTATCTCTGCTGCTAAAGGAACCATACATCGGACTGCTGTCAGTAGAAGTACGGCACGCGTTCTACAATGCCGTTGGACGTCGAACTCGGGTTAATAACAAAACATATGAATGCATTACCATTACGCCACAGTAGGGTGCGCAGTGGACTTCACGTTTTCTCGAGGAATCCGAACTTCTCAAGGCCTAGGAAAACAACCCTGCCTCTGCTGCTAAGGGAACCATACCCCACACTACAGTTGGCAGTAAAGGGGTCGCGTTCCACGATACCAGTAGGAGTTGAAAGGTTAATGGCAGGACACAGACGAATGCACTGCCACTACATGACACTGTAGGGTGAGTAGTGGACCTACATCTCCCCGAGGAATCTAAATCTCTCTAGGTTTGGGAAACCAACTCCTGAATGCAAGTGAGCAATTAGTCGTTAAGAGGTGGTTTTTTTTTTGTTTTTTTTGTTTATGTAGGGGTCACCGTTGAGAGTCGAACCCAGGTTAATGTGACACTAAGCGAACGTATTACCACTGCATTGCCGCAGGGCTCCAAACTTCAACCTACTGAGTTAAGGAGTATCTGCTTTAAATAACCCACTAGATTTTTAAAACTTTTTAAGATGGGGATTCATCTTACTTTTAATTTATAAGCCAAACGTTGTAAAATTTAGTTACACTTTGAGTAACATTCAAATATTGAAAAAATATACTGAATTTTGGTCTCTGGTTGATCCCAGTTTCGAGTTCTTTGATTTCTGTAGGATGGAATCGAAGGTCAAATAAATTTCTAATATGATTTTCTTTATAAATTCTTAGATTTGTTGGATAGTGATTTCGCATATTAAGCATATTATACGTCGGCATTTTAAAAGATAGAAGTAAAGTCCTCTAGTTCTTTCGTTCATAAAGTTAGAGTTGCTGGGTCAACGTCGTAATACGATTTTAGAAGAGTTACCACATTCGCTAAGAATTTCGTATAGTGTGCATAGATCGGCCTCTAAGTTTTTTGATAATGTTTGTGTTCTGGATCGCAAGAGTAATTTTCTGCTAATCATGTCAGGCTTTCCTCTTAAAGTTCTACAAAACTGAGCACACGCCATTATATAAATTACTTAAGACCCCCTTTTGGCAAACATATATAAATATACGAAAAAACAGTTAAGCATGGATCTATCTAGTGGCTTAGTGGTCAAAGCAGTGAAACGGCAATCCAAGAAACGGTGGTTTGAGTCTAGCTTGAATGTGTGGAAAACTTTTTCTTTGGCCATTATGAGCCAAAAATAAGTTCTAGTAGAAGTTTTAGAAGTGGAGTGTCCGACTTAACCGCCGTGATTAATTTCTTCACACATACATTATTTAATTACTTGAGAAGACACCTTCGTTAATTATGAAAGACAAAGTTAACGTAACAGAAACAGAGGAACATCGTGTTGTGAAGAAAGTAAGGTGTCTGATCTTCTGGTAGAGAATAGCTTGGGAGAGAAGACAGGCTTCTGATTGGAATGCTGTAAAGGTTCTTCTTAAAAAAATTAAACTTCTCATCACTGTAGATTTTTCTTTGAGTCTTGAGAGACATTTCGACTACGAAATCGGGATATTAACCTCTCAAAATCTATATCCAACTCAATCAAAATTTTTTCTAAGTTGAGGAGAACCAGGATAAGAGTTCAGGGGAAAACCTGCGTTTTTGACTACTTTCGGAAAACTCTCAAAATCAGAGGTACAGATACAGAATGTCCTCACTTTCTGAACACTTCGCTTGATAAAGAGAAGAATAGCCCTTAAAACACTCCAAAAGGTTTTCATTTTGCCGTTGGGTATGCCCTACTTTTTTTTTTTTTACACTTTTTCTATTACCACACACACATGCCTATTTTTTCATTTTTTTCTCTGCTTACATTAACTTTATTTTGTTCGTTTTATTTATTTTCATATTTTTTCCTCGCACCCTTATTTTTCTTTCACAATCCTGTCAGTGATAAATTTTACCAGTTAACATTAAAATATATTTAGAAAAAGAAAAAGCATTCATCAAATCTTCAATGCAGACATCTCTGCTCCTTGGTAAAAAAAAACACATCCTTTTCAATTTTCTTCAAAAACATTTTTTTACACAATACATTGATGCTTTGCTTTCTAAAAAGGCGAAATGTCTTTCTCAAACTTTATCACTGAAAATTAATATTGAAATTCAAACGATTTCTGCGCGAATGTTCCCTGTTTTTTTGTGGAGTGTATAAAGCTTAATTTATTTCGCTAAAAATACACCATTTATAATTTTTCACCTAATTTAATTAAATTACATTCTGACCGAAAATCAGATAAAAGGGCTTTATCTTTACAAAAATTAATTGGGTAGTTTAGCTTTTCACAATCATTTAGGAGTATAAATACTTGGGTGAAAAATTCTTTAAGACATAAAAATCAATAGAAGTTATTCTTTAAAATACCAAACTTTTTTTTAACGAATTTTGTATTTTAAAAATATCAATGAATATAAAACATTCACCTAGCAGATATATAAGCGAATTAATGACAGAATACCGTTTAAAAAGCTGACATTCTACATGTAATCATAAAGTTAATATGCAAGAAATAATGTAGGTAAAAACAAAATGTGTTGGAGTAGATACATAGCCAAAATCCGTTTAGAATACATTTTACAGCTGACAGTTCCTTGAATATATACTTATGCATAAAAAAAAAAATCATTCATAAGACCTTCACGTATTTTTCAAATCCTGAAAAGATTTTCTCCGCAGCGAGATTTGAAACGTTTCGTCGAAAATTTGCCTTTTAAACTAAACTGATTACAAAAGGTTATTCTGCTGTGAAAAAAAAAAGGACGAAATAGTATACGAGAAACCGCCTTTCAAAACAAACACAACATGGGATAGTGCAATTAATTTTAACAGCATGTTTTTACAGAACAAAATATTCTTTAAATTTTAATACCGTAAACCTTAACGTTTCTTTAAATTTTAACATAGGATAATTGCAATGGGTAGCAAAGATTTGAGATTTAAATAGACAATGAAAATGGAAAAACTCTCGTCTTAAGAAATTAAGGTTTGGAATAGATTCAAGGGAAAAATAGCGCCTTGTAAAAAGTTGCACGGATTTTAGTTCTTGTCGAAAATCGCTTATTTGCAGATGTCGTCAAGGTAAAGTAAAGTCATTATTTACCAACTGCGTGCGAATTAATACCATAGAAGCATGCAGTGTGGGGGAGCATCGACCGAAGACAGTAAGTGAAAATTGTATAGCTTCTATAAACCGTTTAGATTATTGCGTATTGGAATATGTTGTAAGTTACAACTTACGTGCAGAATTGTAAATTTGTATCCGATCTTTAGGATACGAGGAGTTGTACTGCTAAATAGTAGATAATCTATTTTACTTTGATAAAAAAACGAATATTTAGAAAAACATTTTGTAAAATAAGAGAGCTTTGTATTCTTTGAATAGGATGCGTATAAAGGTCAAAAGAAATCCACAGATGAAGGGTTAGTGTAAATATGTATAAAAATCTATGTTTTCTCTCTCGGTGAATTCTTTTTTTTTTTTTCATAAAACACAGTAACACTGAGAGACTGTTCATTACATTAGCGTAAGTAACAGTAATTGGGGTCCTTGCGCATTTAATTAGATATTTTATGCCTTTTGGTTCATCTTGGAGAATATAATATCTTGCTTTACGAACTAACAAAAACTAACTTTGTCTGAATTCTGTTACGAAATTTAAGGCAAAACCCTGAGTTAATTGAAATGCGAATGTCGTGGAGCTTAATATTTGCAGATTGTCCAAGATGCATAGTTGATACGGGACTGCGATATTTTTGTTTATTACGTCCGTCTAAACTAAGACAATATAATCGAATTACAAGGGGGAAGGTGATAATCGTTTATCTGAAGAGCGTGACTCTTTCATGAATGGAAGGAAGGAAAGTGGATGTCAAAGGTAAATGCTTGTGTTGTTTATGCATTTTTAACCAAGACATGATAAATGATATCGCAAGGGCATGCAAACTAAAAGATCGACTGATATAACTTGCTTTAAGAACAGTAAAAGATAAGCAGCGTGTATATTGAAATAAGTAAAGGCGGGTGAAAGTTTAAAAAACGGATTGCCAATAACCAAAGACGACGAAGAAATTAATGAACAGTGGTGAAATCTGAGAGGAAAATGGCCCCAAAATTACGATTACAGAAATAACTGAAAAACTGTTTATAAATACGTTATAATTTGATAGTTTAGAGACCCTAAAAAAATAAGTTCGCTTGAAAAATTTCGCAGCGTTTTAATGAGCATTAATGAGCTTTAATTCAGTTTTTATGACATGGATAGGATTTTGCTAACCATTTTTTACAGCTACTGAACTGTTTGCTATTTATCACATTCTCACGTAAAAAAAAAGCACTCTTGGTGCGTTCGAAATGAAAATTATATTTTTACAAAACGCAATGGAATTATCTATTTTAAAAAGGTAAATAGGTTTATTTTATGGAGCAAAGGCAGATAAGATCATGTAGCGCCAGAACCTACAGTTTTCCGAGGGGTTCAAAGCTGCCACCTAGGAAATCAAACGCCGGAGTATGAATTGGTAGAATGAAAAAGACGATTGGTAGCAATGGGATTGAAACCTTACAGAAAAAAATTTGAGTTTTACGACGCAAGGACTCAAGGGTCATGTTGCGCGAGGACCTACAGTTTTCCGAGGAATACGAACCTCTTAAGGCCTAGAGAACCAACCCTCGGACTACGATGAGCAATTATTCGGTAAACCTTTTTTTTGGCACATTTGGGAGTCGAACTCGCGATAACCTCACGCTAGGAAAAGGTGTTATCACTTCATCACTGCAGAACCTAAACAGACAAAAGCGTTACTCCTACGACACTGTATGATCTTAAAGGGGAAAAGATACAAGCTAGACATGGCATTGGGTTTCCTTATTTATATCAGCTTTATTTATATCATATGTTAAAGCAGTGTTTCTCAAAGTGTGGTCCGCGGCGACTTATCAAGTGGTCCGCAGGATCATCAGCAAATTGCAGGAAAAAAAATGAACTAGAAATTGCTGAAATTAAAATTACGATTGGGCATCTCGATTTGAATTCCCCGAGATTAAAAAAAAAGCAAGGGATGTTGGCATAAATTCCGAATTGTATCTGAAAGTGTGGCCAATTAAATTGATCACAAAGCAAATAGAAGGAATGACAGATTTACGTGAACGAGTGCATCTAGAAAAGATGACTGCGTGACAGCTGAAACTAGAAGCCGTAAAAGTGTCCCAAACTCTCCCCTACAGAAAGTGAGAGTTAGTGCATCAATTTGGTGTTTTGTGCTGTAACCACAGGAATTGGAGTTGTCGTTTCACAGATCCCCCACTTTGAAGGGCAAGATTGAACGAGAAAGGAGAGTACATGTTCGCCCACCCCAACAGGCATTGGATAATGACTAACGGAGAAATGCAGATCTCAAACAGAGGACCTTTTCCGAACATTACATATAATTTGAATTTAGAGGGGGCTACGCGATAGATAATTGTTTTTTGACAATTACTTGCAAATATAGCAGCGATGGCAGGTTCTGTTCAAACTCTATAAACAAAGAACCCGAATTGCTACCCTTACCCTAGTTTGAATATTCAACCATTCCAAGGGACACTAATCTAACAATTTCTGGAGACCTTGTCATCAGCGCTAGACGCTACCCATCTTATAGCTGCGTGGTCAAGCCCCCAACCCACAACAACCACAGTGTCCTGACAATACGTATTTTCAATCGTCAAAAATGGATCGGTGGCTTAAAACTGGTTCTTTGAAACGTAAAAATAGCGATGAAAATGGAAACCAAAATACCAAAACTCGGAATAACATCTTAATTGTAAATAGTGAGTAAGACTTCACTGCTTGTATGGTCTGCAAGCCTACATATGCAGAGCCAAGCAAATCTAGTTGTGTAAATGAGGTAATTGCATCGAAAAAGAAAAACGTTAATAGGAAGTATGACGACAAATATCTGAAAAATGGCTTTTATTGGACCAGAGATTCACTTGCGCCAACACCTCAGTGCGTTATCTGTTAGATTTTATCAAATAGTGCCATGCAGCCATCGAAGCTCTTGCGTCATTTGCAAACAAAGCATGCGAACTTCTCTAGCAAACCTCTCGAGTTTTTCCAGAACAAGCTGATGGTAATGCTTTCCCGTACAAAAGCATTAAAATACATTGTTAAAGGCGAAGAGGGGGCAAAAACTACCGAGGCTTCGTTCGAAGTGTCATTCCTTTTAGCCAAAACAGGCAAAAGTCACACTATTTCTGAAAAGCTTGTTAAACCAGCAGCAAACTTGGTGGCAAATATTATGCTCGGAGAGAAAGAACAGGTTATTGATAAAATCCCGTTATCAAATGACAGTGTTGCACGCTGCATAACATCAATGGCATACAGCGTAGAAGATAAACTACTATCACGTTTGAGTATCAGCAGAGATATTTTGCTTTGCAATTGGACGAAACAACTGATGTGCAGAATTTAAATCAACTATTGGCATATGTGCGATACATATGAGGGAAAGGTGTTAGACGATTTTTTATTTTGTTTATCATTGAAAACACGTGCAACAGGGGAAGTGATTTTTAATTTAGTTAACGATTATTTTGTGAGTCATAGTATCGACTGGAAAAGATGCGTTGGGATCAGTACTGATGGAGCACCAGCTATGTGTGCAGTAAGAAAAGGTGTTGATGCACGCATTAAGGAGGTTGCACCCGAATGCCAATCAACGCACTGCTTTATTCACAGAGAGCAGTTGGCAGTCAAAAATATGCCTCCTACACTTGATTTAACATTAAACGAGGTAGTGAAACTTGTGAATGTGATCAAATCGCGGCATTTAAGTTTACGTCCGTTCAACGTTCTGTGCGAAGAAATGGGGGTAATTACAAGACTTTGCTTTTTCACACTGAAGTACGCTGGCTATTGAGAAGAAAGGTGCTCACAAGAGTTTTTGAATTGAGGGAGAAATAAAAATGTTTCTCTATGACACAGTATCAGTAAAGGTAAGTTATACGATTTCAAGTGGCTTGCACAAGTGGCGATCCCAGCGATATTTTCGGCATCCTAAATACCCTGAATCTATCACTTCAGGGACAAAATATTGCAGTTTTAATGTTGAGGACAAAATATCAGCATTTCTAAAGAAAACTGAACTTTGGTGCAAGAGACTAGATCGTTATGAGTTTGACTGTTTCCCAACACTTGATGATTTTCAACAATCATCGGAGAAAAAAATTGATAAATTATTACTGAACATATTCAAAAATCACTTAAAAATTCTGCAGGGAAACATGAGGAAATACTTCCCAAAA
>QLNU02015360.1:72100826-72112041 GCA_006491805.2 Dysdera silvatica
TTGTGTGTCATGGCTTCCAAAATACGTTCTCCCAAATAATACCAAACGACGGGATATACACAGTGAGGTTGTTTACCGATTTCCTTAACTATATCAGTTATACATAATCTTTCTTCGAATTGTTGCGCTGGTTTTTGTTTCCTTTTTAACGATTTTCTTTCCATAGGGAGCACAAGATTTATTTGAACTGTTGGAGAAGCTGCAGAACAGCAGATTAGATGATCAACGATGTGTCCTGCCATCAGCATTACAGGTATGTTAAAATGGTTTCTCTCTACGGAATATTTATTCGTTAATATTTAGATAGACTTTCCCTACGCTGATGTAGTTGTAAAACATTCGTTTATAATGTCCTTAACGCGAATGTGACTCCAATGGTGCCATTGAATGCGTGCTTTTGCTCACACCACTGTAGAGAATCCGGAATTTGTTTGGCCAGACCAGACTTTTTCGAGGAACTCAAACATTTTTGAAGTCCCGGCGCAACATGAGTATACATATACAGGTGCCGTAAACGCAAAAAAAAAAAAAAAAAAAAAAAAAAAAATAATAATCTTCGTTCATAGAAAAATAATGAAAAGGTTACAGAAAGATCTGTGATAGGTCAACAGTGTTTCTCCAAAATAGCGTATTTTTATATTACTTACATCACATGAATTGTCTTTTATAAACAATTTAAATCAATCACATTATCACGTGATTACATTAAAAGGATTTATTGATAGTGCAATTACGCAGGGAATAGTTATAGATCGATGAAAAAATTAATATAATAAGCTTGATAGACTGTAAAACAGCCCTGCAGTGTGGTAACGCGTTCGCCTAGTGCGCCGTTAATCCGGGTTCGACTCCCAACAGTGCAAAGAACGCTTACTCAGAGATCTCATAAAGATCGCACTGCTCACTGTAGTCCGGGGTTTGGTTCCCTAGGCCATAAGAGGTTCGGATTCCTCGGAAAACAGTAGGTTCCGGTGCAGTATGACCATTGTAGTCCTTGAGCCGTAAAACCACAAGCAAGCAAACAAACAAAACAGTTCCCTTGTCACAGAGGTTCCGAATCCTCAGAAACAGTAGATCCCGGCGCCGTAAAGACACATTCAAATTTTTTTTATCCCTTTTTCCATCGTATTATATTTAGTTTTTTTTTTTTTTAAAATATCCGGCTTTTACATTGTGCTTGTACTGTCCTTTTTTGTGTGTGTACACGCACAACAAGAGGCATGCATGCATGTATGTTATTAAAATTTGGACGTGCGGCAAGGATTGTTAATAACTTCTCGAAATGTCATTAAAATCACGATAACAGCATTGGCGCCCATTCACTTAATAATCTGCCGCCATTTAATGAGATTTATTCAATTAGAAAAATTTGTTTGCCTGTCATCACCTATGTTCACTCACAGCGGATAATTTGTTAATTTGGTTGCAGTAATTCAGATTGTAACGTAATTATTTTAAAAGCTTAAAATGGTTTCACACGTATTTGGACTTCTAAAGGAGATAACTAAATATGATAAGCTTAAATTATGTGTACATTTTGAAAACTTGGTAAGTGATTGAAAAGGTTACAGAAACGCGGTTCTTGGTTTTTCGTCCAAACTTCAAAGTTAGAAAGAATTCTTTAATTCAGGATTGGGCTTGTTCAGAATTAGAAAGAAGTGTAATTTTTTTTATCTATAACAATTTTGACATTTCCGTTTAACCGCTCGCGTGGTGAATTCCATCTCTGTCGTTAAAACTTGCCTGGTCCTAAGACATGAGTGAATTGTCGTACATGACAAGTAAGATTAAGCACTTTTGAATACTTATATTGAAACATGCGACCTTGCAGTTTGTACAAAAAAACTCCATTGTATTATTGAACAAAGTTGTGTGTTCTACTGAAATTACACTTTAACTACCTGCTTCTGAGATGGAACTTGTTGAAAACAATTGCGCAGTGTTTTATTCCAAATCAACAGCTTTCCGATGCTGCTTAACCGCTTTTGCTAAGCTTCCCGACACACAAAATCACACCTTTACGTTTATTTGGTCTCGGAAAGCTTCGCAAAGTGGAGTTAAGCTGCTGTGGAGTCATCGGAATGCTTTTTCACAACGTGCTTTTCAAAAGTCGCGGTAAGCTCTCTGACTCGTTTTTGAATTCTATGAAAATTCAGATGCAACATTTTTGTGTGATTTACACAATCAAAAAAGCAGTCGTCTCTAATATGCGAGTTGAAATGCAATCAACTAACCTCAAGTTAATGAGAAAAAGCATTTTTCGAATCTTTAAAAATAAAGTTCTTAATTTAAAATTTCGATTATGAATGTATAGTTAAATATTTTATTTATGCTTGCTTATTTTCATGAAAGGAAACTCTACTAACACGCGTCAAAGACAGAATAACCAAACGTGCAAGAGAAACTGCTTGAGTATAACTCACTGGCGTACGCAGGGGGTGTTGATGGGGGTTGTATCCCCATTGAAAGGAAATTTTGTATATATATATGGCCCAGAAGAACTGATCAACGATGGACAACAGAAATTCTGAACTGGATTCCAAGAGACCACCGAAGACCTAGAAAACGTCCTCAAACTAGATGGGTGGATGAAATAAGAAAACAGGTTGGGGTGACGTGGAAGCGAATTGCTCAGGATAGACTTGTGTGGAAAGCATTTGGAGAGACCTTCATCCAGCAGTGGATAGATAATGGTTGAATATGATGATATATATAATATACGGTTGTAACTCCGTAATCCCCATTATAAGTATGTAAACCACCTTATGAACTTTCTGTGTATGCCTATGGTTTAACCTTACAGGACGTCGATCTAATAACCCAAAAAGTCTTTGGTGTTACTCGCTCATACCACTTGTAATCTTTCATTTTCTCTTTTTAAATATCCCAGCATGACCTTTCGTGTCCTTGCGCCGCAAAGCACAAATAAGTACTGTTTAAGAACCCAAGAACTAATTAAAAACCAAAAATACAGGGTGTTGCCAAAACGAGCCTTTCTAGGATCTTAAAAAAAAATAGAGGCAGCTGCTCAAATTTGTTTCTTTGAAACTTGCATCTGATAATTAATATTTTGTCCGTATCAGTACGTGAAGAGGTTTGGAACAAAACATTTATACACTACCAATTAATCACCATCGTGTTTAGAAAACGGGGCCATCTTAGTGCATTTGGGGCTCTGGACTCTATCATGTTTTAGGGCACTTTTTTTTTACGCTTAATTTTTCATTTTTCAATAAAGAAAATGTGTTGCAATATAAAATCGATGATCTCTTAATAAAAGAAACCCTAAAACAACATAAACTTTGCCAATTTTGAGTCCCATTTAGGACCCGGGACCAGTTGACCTATCCGTGGAAATATCACTGTTCTGAAACATTATTCTAGCATTTGAATAGTTTTCGGGAATAATTCGAAATATTGGTGTTAAATAATTGAATATTGGATTTTCAAACCCTTCTGCTGATTTGATCTAATTTAACATTGCTGAAGAATCTAGGAAACCTCCCAAACACTTCATTTGTTGAACCTTCATCATCTGGCCCTATTAAATGAGAATTCCGTACCACTGCCTTCAAGCGCAGGTCGGAGGGGGAACGGGTCCTATCAAATAATAAATCCTTCTGGTTTCGGCCGTCTCTACGTTATCTGATACAAAGTATGGTGGAATATGAAAGGATGAGAATTTCTATCAGATAAACCTTGCCACAACCCACTCATGCCTCACTGCTATGATAAAGGACGCGAGAAGTTATTCTGATAAGAAATTTTAGCTTGCTTCGTTGTTTCCTGAGAGGGACTGTTCTTCGAGCGAAAGCCATGTCACTATGGGATTAAAACTCTCCCGACTTTCGCAGATTTTAATTGATAACGTTACATGTTGGTGCTTCTATCGATTCTTGGGGAAGACAACACGCCCAACTCCCTGCTACCAGGTAGGTTTTCACGACGTTGAGGTCTACACTGATCATTAACTAGGTTTCCACTTCCTTCCTCCTGGGTATTGATTGCTGTGGTAAAATCTAGGGTTATCGCTTTCTAATTCTCCTCCTGTGAATTGTCTGTTGTTGGTTTTGATTGAGATTGCTATTTTAGGGACCTCGTTTGCGCGAGTCTCTTCAACTTCAGTTATCCAAGTGCGGTCCAATGACGTTGTAAGTAATAAGCGCGACCGTGGTGTAGGTTAAATGATTGGAACGAAGATGTCCAATGTCCGATGATGGATTGGTGCAAAGTTCGGTTGTTCACTGTCACGCTTACTTACACGTGGCACAACTAATCTGCGTTCTATAAAAAAATCTTTGTTTTTGTTAATCGCCCTTCGGCTTGTTAGCAAAGAATTCATTACTCAATGGCCGGAGCATTTTTGACATCGAAGTCATCTTAGCGTTAAAAACAACAATCAAGTTTGCGGCATGTCTGGATGGTATAATTTAATACTTTTGGAATAGTGGAGTTCAATCTACGTATGTGGAATGGACTATGTGTATATGGAAAGACTTTTTCTAAAACAATTCTCCTGTTACAGCCATTTCTTCGTTACGGTGGCGCAGTATTCATTTCTCATCTCCTGGACATCAGGTGCAAATCGTTCCTAAGTGCATCATGATTTGTATGGCCTTGCGATAGTGTAATAATACCGTGTTCGACTCCAAACGGTACTAAGGAAAAAGTTTGCCGATTAACTGTAGACCAGATGTAGTTTTTAGGCCTTGACTAGATTCGATTCTTTGGAAAAATTTAAGTCTGCTGCACTATGATGGCGTAGTATTAACGTAGTTGCTTTCGATGTCATTAGCACGGGTTTAACACCGAATGGTATCGTAGAACTTACGCCATTTTTCTATTTGCCGTAGCGTGGGATTTGGTTAGTTTGGCACCAGAGGATCGGATTCCTCGTAAAACTGTAGATGCTGGTTCCGTAGAAACAACTAACACTTCGTGGTTCGATTAAGTCGTGTTAAGCCGCCGATCACTTCTTAAATAATCGCAATTCTGGAACTGGTCCCCTAGGCCCTAAGGGGTTGATTCCTCGGAAAATTGTAGGACCTGGCGTAGCATGGTCCTTTATCCTTGCGCCGTAAAACTTGCGCCAACTACTTAGTGACTCCAGCAGCAGAATGCTTGTAAGAACGTAAAGTCTAAACCATATTCTTACATTTTCAATTTATTTTGTAACTCGTTATTTTTTTCTAGCCCGTGTGTTATGTTTCAATAAGTACTGTTATTGTTGTTTAATCCCATGCATCTATTTAAAAGCCATTTAATCTGCATTGAGTTGAGAAAATCTATCCAGAAATTGGAAAGACTGCCGCACTATGTTACATGTAAATCGTCTCTCAGATGACAAAAATGTCCCAAAAGTCTATTAAATAATTGGGTTACAGTTGTTTCGAAATGAAGCTTTTCCCGTGTCTATGGAAACAGGCAATCGACGTTTTTCCTACTATTTGCGATTAGCATGTTCGATCTACTAGATTTTCGAACCATTCCTGGTTCGAAAATCTCCCTACGGTCTGTCTCTTGTTATTTATAGGAATTGATATTTTCTTGTTACTGAAATTGCTATTTTATGTATTATTTTAGGCGGATAATTAATGCATTAAATTTAATCAGCATAATGGAATGATGTAAACAATTTTTGGCCTTTTAACTGTATTGTTGCGTGTATTAATCTATATAAGTAAAAAAAATACCATATTTTCAGAATATATTCGTATAAAAATTTTCAGAATACCCACTTGCATACTGTGCTCTAATGTAACTCATTCAGTGTTTATATTTTAAGAAGTCTCTATTAAATATAAATAAGCGTATTAGTTAATAAGAGATGAATTACGTAATTAGAGATTAATTACATAATTAATTGCATAAAATCGGATGTGAAAAGTCGAGTTTCTCAGACTCAGAATTGTTATAACATAATTCGCGGAAATCATTTTTGATTATCAGCTTGGGGGGAAAACTTCTTGTTCTGTCGCTACAATTCCTAAAAGACCTGGGCCTCTTTAACGATCACCGCGCATTCTTCTATATCTACAGCTTTTCTCGCTATTATCGTACTTCCATTGTGAGACCTCCCTCTACTCCGTACAGTGGACCTGCAGTGGTAGCGCGTTCGCATGGATTGGACCCCCCGACTTGCTGCTTACCGTAATCCGGGGGTTGGTTCCCTAGGCCTTACGAGGTTCGGATTTCAGGAAAAGTAGGTCCCGGCTCAACATGACCCTTGATGTCCTTGCGCCGTAAAACTAACGCAAACGTTTACTTTATACAGCAGGACGGTCGTAAAGCACTTGCGTGCCTAGAGCTTAGTCACTTTTTAAAATCCTTTTTACACTTTTAAATTTCCAAATATTTTCACTAAGTAAAATATAATCTATAATAAATAAACATTCACACGTGAACATGCGTGCCTTTGGCATAAGGGCGAGAATAGTGCTCCGCGAATAGTTTTTCTCTTGGAAAGTGCTCCATGACGCAAGAAAGTTGGTTTAAAAAATGTAAAAGTGCAAATTCTCGTCAGTTCTTAATTTGTACTTGAAATTATTTTAAAATGATTCTATCCGATTCTAAATTCTTACTTGCTTTTTTTATAACTTGTGACAGCATTCCAAACTTTTTAGGTTTTGACTATTTCGTGACGTCATTGGATATTTTAAATCGTTACATTTCGAACGGTTAAAATGCTTTACGAATTAAGATTTCAGATGCGTAAATATATGTATAGAGCTTCTAAGAAATATATTCATTATTTCTTATGCATTAGCATGCTTCATAGGAATAGTTTATGTGGGCCCTCTACCACCCAATAATTTGAAACGAATTGCAATGTTGCATGTAATGTATAAAAAATGTGCATGTTTTTTGCTTTAGCCCAACTCCCCCAAATCAATAACTTTGCAAACTCTACGTTGATGGCATGCTGACTAACAAATTTATAATACCTTTTATCGCATATTTCGTTAAACGGAAGCAAAATAAAGGGTACTATATTCCTTTAGTTACGTATGTCTCAACAGATTGAAAACTATTGATTTTATGTCTTATCTGAAGGTATCTAACGACAAAATTGTGTGTACTTGAACGTTATCGAACATACTAAAAACAAATATTTAAAAAAGAACGCATTTTATAATTAAATATATTAATGTGTTTAAACACATTCAGCATTTTAAACTTTATTAGATTAATTGAATTATTGTGCTATATATAAGATCGTTGAACATAAATGTAACAATCGTTTAAATATAAAATAACTAAAAATTCATAAAAGCAAATTTTGTTCTCGAAAAATTTTACGAATTTCAAAGAAACGGGAGTGCAATTTCTTTATGTATATTACTTCGTTTCTATAAAAGAGGTAAACCTATTTGTTTGCAAAATATTTTTTTATAAATATTTTATAAAACTAATATATCGTACAGATGTTTTTTAAGCTTTTTTGGTTTGTTTTGCCCATTGGTAAAATTTCTAGCCATCCGTTATCATCATCGCAGTTAGAGTTTCAGTAACTGCTTACGTTTATCGAACGTTGTGTTTAACAAAGATTTCTTAATTTACACTAAAACTGAAAACGTAAACATTCAACAACTCTTTTTCAACTATTTAACTGAAAATTTGCTCCAGGTAAAGCAGAATCCTTTAGTTTCGTTCATGGAAGCTCTTGATTTTCTTAAGGTCTACGCTTCGCCCTTCTTTCTGCGCCAATGATGTTTGCCGTTCTGCTCCGACGAACAAGTGCTGCAACCATTTGTTTACGCTGTAATTCTTTTTCTTCCCTTCTATCGAGTCTTTCCTAAAGGTTGATGATTGTAGTGCCCCCAAGCAAGATAAAGCGATTGATTCAGTTCCTGTTCTTCGTTTGCTTAATCCACTGTGGACGGTCTTCAAATACAAATATGGAAATGTGTTATCTTATGTGTTACATAATGCACCTCATTCAGTACTTTTCACTGCAACTCAACTATACATACAGCCCTTGATTTACATATTTTCTTGATTTGCCATCCCCTAAACCTTGGGGGCAAAATAAAAGCTTTTACTAGATCATTAGAACAAACGACTTATATTTGTTTCATTTCTTCTGTCGTCTGGTAGCCCTTTTTGCCATTTTGTTTTATACTATATTTATGCAGGAGAAAACACTGTTTGCTTAAAATACCTTTTTTCAAAAATCGCCGAAATTACACGATTTTCACCTAGTCAGTGTCCAGACAAAGGGGCCTTTTGCCAACGTGTGTTCTTGCTTTAAAATCTGAATCAGTGGCGCAGGTATTAAATCAATTCATACTAACGGTATTTCGAATTCTCGTTTGGTTACGGCGTGGATATTTGAATATACATTGTTGGGTAATCTCGGATGATACTTTGGAGTTGAAGTGTTAAGCCAGAATGACAAACTCGTAAATAAATTATAATAAATCTTTTAGAGAAATTGAACTACGCGCGTAATGTTGAATAACTCCATGGCAACCTGGGGAAAAACTCTAAGCTTCATCTCAATTTTCATTCGCTCATTCATATGTAAATTTTATGTCAATTTCAATCTGAGATCGGTTATTCTTGACGATTGGCAAAGGACACCCATATCGACACAATAGCAGTAGTACTGATTTATGTGTACGCGTAGTCTTCTAACCAATCTAATATTTACTTTCCGATAGGCCGTTCCATGTGTCGAGGTAAAACTAATCCGTGAGTTATTTATTGCCCGAAATTTAGTATATATATTGCGTACGGATAATCTTTCTTTTTTTAATATGTAAATAATTTTCATACTCATTTTGTGCTATAAAATCTGCAAAGACTTTATTTGGCGTATCTTAAAAACGTAGTACAACTTGGAAGAAAAGTGGTATCAATCTTACATTCCAAGCCTTTCATTCATCTGTCCTTTCGTTGTAATGCGCGGTTAAAATACGTTCCCAAAATTTGACAACACATTTCAAAACCATACAATATACGAAATTCGAATTTACCCTTGCGCTTTTCCACGACATTAAATACATAACAATTATTCTAAATAACATTAAAACCCCTCTTATTTTTCTGACTGAATTATCATTATAGTCAGTATATGAATTTATTGACGATTTAAAGTAGTGCCTGATTTACGTATAAGCCAAATGAGCCCGGGCCTATGGACCCTCATGATTTTATGGCCCTGCAAATTCCTAGTATTTAATTTTAAGCGTTATTATGACCCTGTTTATGTATAATTGTCTCGTAATTTTCCATTACTGATAAACCTAAATATTACAATGCTGAACTTCAAAGAAAAACTCATGTTCTATTGACTAAATATTGCAAGGGTCACAATTCTTAGGGGCCCATTCTATCCTTCTGATCCAGGGCCCGTAAAAACCTTAATCTAGCACTGATTTAAAGGCTTGGGCTGGACTAAGCGCAGAAGGCATTGTCCATGTAAACAGAAACAGGGAAATGTGGTCCGTATTGACCACAAACCTCCGAATCGGAAAAGACACTTGATAATGAATTTATTATTACAGTGTTAACGTAAATTGTATGTAAGTTGCAAAAATTATGAAAGAAAAATTACATAAATGCAAATTTTTGCAGTCTATAAAATAATGTAAATAAAAGTATATATATTATATAAAGATTATAGAAATTGCTGATTCATATATTTACCTTGGCCAGCTGATTTCAATGGATGGCAACATTATGAAAGAACTCAACAGACGTATTAAACTTGGCTGGAGTGCATTTGGAAGAAACAGTTTTATCCTGAAGGGGAAATTGCCTTTGTGTCTAAAAAGAAAGGTCTTCAACCAGTGTGTATTGCCAGTCCTCTCTTATGGATCAGAGACATGGAGTCTAACAGTTGGAGCAATACGAAAGTTACAGACAACGCAAAGGAGCATGGAGAGGTGCATGCTTGGAATAACTAGGAGAGATCGAAAAAGAAACACTTGGGTGAGAGAGCAAACTAGAGTAGAGGACATCATTGTTAAAGTAAAAGGGCTGAAATGGCGATGGGCTGGGCATATTGCAAGAAGAACTGATCAACGATGGACAACAGAAATTCTGAACTGGATTCCAAGAGACCACCGAAGACCTAGAAAACGTCCTCAAACTAGATGGGTGGATGAAATAAGAAAACAGGTTGGCGTGACATAGAAGCTAATTGCTCAGGAGAGACGACCGTCATCCAGCAGGGTATAAATAATGGTTGTATATGACATGATATATATATATAAATTTTTATTTACAGAAGATGTCTTTTATAACTCACTAAATTATATAAAGAATTATCCAAAAAAACAGCTTTACGGTAACGAAATGATCAGGCGTTCTATTGTACCGTTAACCCTGGTCCAATTGCAGTGCCCCCCACTTTAGTCCGGGATTTTGTTTCCCAGGCAACAGAGGTTTGGAGTTCTCGGAAAACTATTGGGCCTAGCACAGCATAACCTCAGCAGTCCTTGTGCCGTAGAACACAAAGAAAACGAAGTAAAATAGAATAATGACTTGAGATTTGATTACGTCTAATTCAAAAAATAAATGGGATTTGCGAAGAAAGGGGGATAAAAATTTAACAATTTTGTTCTAGTAATTTAAACTAATTAGTATTTTTTGCGAACGCTTGTTTGTGCTCATTACCGACACGCACAATTAAGAATAATGGAGATACATGTCACAACTTAATAAATACTGGTCTTGACATACACGTCTGAATGAAAAAAAAAAGTATTAAATTTTGCATTGTTATTTGTAATTTCTTTTAAATACTTAGAAATTCGCTTTTATCCTTTTGTTTTGTGTGTTGAATTGAGGATTTTGGTTGCGTTTGCTGATTTAAATGGGGAAAAAAATCTATTTAGCTTCTAATTAAAGATACCTTCACATAAAATTCTGCTCATTAGAAATACACACATATCGAGTTTTTCAATAAGGAAATTTGATGTCTTTAAATAGCATTTATCGTAAACAGTATGTGTATCGTTTCGAATATATATTTAGTATTTCAACTATACGTATTTTGCCAAATATATACATCTTACAGTATGCGTTGTGCTCTGTATATGATTCAAATCAGCTGTGTATTATTTTCAAAGCAGTAACATACGCTTCCTTTCATTGAGAGTAGGTAGGTCTTCAAAGGGAGCAAGTTTTAATTTTTTCCCATACAGCCATAAAGGATATTCGCATCATCATCATCATCTGAGGCAAGGCCGTAGCGAGGATTTAGTTT
>QLNU02015360.1:72115452-72160036 GCA_006491805.2 Dysdera silvatica
CTAGTTTCTGGAATTTTTCAGTGGGAATTGCATGCCATTCTTGCAAAAGAATATTAATCAGCTCTTGCGCCAATGTGGGGCATTCTGGCCTAGCTCGCAGTCGACGTTCTAATTCATCCCATAGGTGTTCTATGGGATTTAGGTCTGGGCTCTTATCAGGCACGTCCAATTCCTCAACATCCATGTCAGCAAACCAGCTCTATACAGCCCTTTCTGTGTGGATAGGAGCACGATCTTGTTGAAACAAGAATGAACCCACTCCAAACTGTTGTCACAATGTAGACAACATGGAACTGCCTAAAATGTCGAGATAGCCTTCCATCTTCAGAGTTCCCTTCAAAGGAATTAAAGTGCCAAGCTCGAACCATGAGAAACCACCCCAAACCATTATGCTTCCACCATCAAACTTAACTTGCGGCACAATACAGTCAAGTAAAAAGCGTTTACCCAGCATTCTCCACACCCAGACTCTACCATCTGATTGCCAAATAGTGTACCGTGATTCATCGCTCCATAACACTTCACGCCACTGCTGCAGGCTCCATGTTTTGCACACTTTGAATCATTGTAAGCGACGCTTGGCATTGGTTGCGGTAATGCTTGGTTTATATGCAGCTGCTCGGCCATGAAAACCAAGACTTTGCAGTTCCTGACGAACTGTTTTTGTGCTGACGTTGCATCCAGAGGCTTTTTGAAAATCCGCACGAACTTTTTCCGCCGATTTCATGCGGTTCGCTTTCACAACTCTCTTCAGCACTCTGCGTTCCCTGTCTACTAGACGGAGTGGTCGACCAGGTCGTGGATGCACCGTTGTAGTCCCCGTATGTTCCCACTTTACGATAACATCATTAACGGTGGAACGGGGCACTCGTAACATCACAGAAATCTCACGAACAGATTTTCCACAGCGGTGACAACCAATGACTTCACCACGTTCAAAATCATTTAGCTCGCCCTTTCCTCCCATTTTACTTTTCTAGCTTTGAAATTATAATTGTTAACTCGTCAGACTTCTTTTATACTTGTCTGAGAGCTAGAAATTTGACGTCACTAACAGAATCCACCACGTAGAGGGGTGTCCGGATACTTTTGATCCTTATTTGCATAAATCTGGAATATTTCATTTTCAGAACAGGGGTGTTTGGTAATTTGGAATATGACAATTTGTGGAAAAAACCCTTATCATCTAGCTACTTTCAGAGAATTAGAGAAATACGGCTCACTATATCGTCGATAACTTTCTGAATTTTCAAGATATCCCACTGGTATTTTTTTTAAGTTGCTCTATACTATTGACTACAAAATTATGAAAGAAAGTTATTCATATCTTTCGCGCATGCGCAGTAAAAAATTATTTTCTTTAAATGCTCATATCTCATCGTGTATTCAATATATTAATTTCTAATTTAAGTATAATATTTTTCTTGTACGTTGACAAATGTTCTGTAAGTTTCGTGAAATTTGACTGAAAATTGTGGATATTATAAGCAAAAAATATGTGACAAAATTTGGGTTTTCTTAAAGAAACGTTTCTATCTTCATGAATATACATGTTTGTTTTACAAAAATGCACACAGGCATTAAGCATAGCTGGTTAAATATTTTCTGAAAGTTACAAATAATTTCCAGCTTTTTATGATACAGGGTGATCAAATATATTTTTTCACTTTGTCAATATGTGGGTGGTCCCCTAAATGCACAAGTCACCGAAACTTTATTGAAAAGTGGGCGTTCAAGTATGTTCTATATATCTTCAAAGTCAAAGAATAATTGGCCGAGTGGTTTTTTAGAAATTCGAAAAAAAAAACAAAAAATCCAAAGTGTCCGGATACTTTTGGGCATATAGTGTACGTTTCAACAAGACAATGTCCGGCCGCACACGGCACGTGTTGCTATGAATTGTCTTCAAGCTTGCCCAACACTTCCTTGGCAAGCTAGATCTCCTGATCTCTCTCCCATAGAGCACATTTGGGACGCTATGGGAAGGCGATTGCAACCATCCCGGAATGTTGACGATTTAGCCCGACAGTTGGAGACAATTTGGCAAGAAATTCCGCAGGACACCATCCGGGATCTTTATCAGTCTATGCCACGCCGGGTGACAGCTTGCATCCAGGCCAGAGGTGGACCAACGCCTTATTGACTTCCTCCCTTTGTAACGGTCAAACTCTGCAATAAATCATTCAATTGTTCTGAAATTTTAATCGTTTCTTTTTCTATGTATGTTCTTCACATCCACCAATTTTTATCGCAATCGGACAACTCCTTCTTGGTGCGTCGATTTTTTTTGTTATAGGGTGTATATTACTGCAACTTCAGTTAAAGAAGTAGCTATTTTGAATAAAACAAGTCAAGAATTTTTCAATATGGTAAATCCTACAATTTATAAAAATTGAGTCTTTTTATATTATACCAGAGACGTGCCCAAAAGTAAGTAGAATTTGCATATTGAAAAATCAAATGCTCGAAGAAAGCATTTCATATCTGTGGAGAGTTCTATGTACTTGACTGTATTCTTTTTAACGTAGTCGTTACTGGAATTGGGACACTTACAGCATCAGGACACAGATGTTAAGATGCTCTCTTTATAAAAATCGCCCATACAGCTGATCCTGTAAGATTTATTTTTTGTGATCATCTGCGTCAGCACTTTTAGTACCCATACCGTACAGGGCCTCCGGAGGTCCGAATTTTTAGTCACATTTCGTGCAACACGGCTAATGAAATGCCAGGAAATTGCACTGACACTCCAGAAATTGCAAACATCTGGCTGGACGAATTTTTCCATCAAACTTTTCTATTTTTGTAAGGCGCAAGGTCCTGCTGATCCTATGGTTTGCCAAGGAACGCGAACCTCTCTCGCCTAGAGAACCATACTCCAGGCTATGTATTTCTAGAAGAAACCCAACAAGTGACTGATACTTGCAAAAATTAAACCAGCGTTGTTTGGATTGCACTTAAACGCTTTACCAATACGCTACTGTAAACCTGACATGTTTCCATAACAAATCTGAGTTGACTGGGGTGTTGATGGCTACCCCTGTCTGATCATGCACGTCTACACATTGCTTTGTGAATGTTTAAAATCTATACTTCTCGCCGTACTTTGCTCATTATATTCCGCTCATAAACCACACATTTAACGGGTAAATTTCCTTTTTAGTTGTTTAGTTCTATTTTTATGGCGCAAGGATAGCAAGAGGAATCCAAAATATCCGGATTATGCTATAAATAGCGTTGTTTGGCTGCCATAATTAGTCAGATTATGCTATAAATAGCATTGTTTGCATATATATAGCATTATTTGGCTATAAAATAGCTAAACTAGTAATGTTAGGCAAAAGCAATTTTCTGTGCCCAAAATTTTCTTTTTATGAATATTTATTTCATTCAATTTGACCACTGACTTCACTTTGCAACTAGAGGGCAAGGCAGATCGATTGTTTTAAACGAAACTTTACCTACGTAACTATGTCGTATAGTAACACGCATAGGCGTAAAGTTATATTGGGTTCGAAAATCCCTACTACATTAGCAAATAAAATTAAGCACATGGTAAAAGAAAATATGGCACATTTCTGATAATACCGAAAAAAAAATCTTTAAATATAAATTTATTTTATTTTTGATATGCCCATTTTATTCGAACAAAACTACGCACTTTTTTTTTTTCGTGCGTATCTAGTTCAAAAAACAAAGTGAAAAATTATTTAAGTAAGAACGATTTTTCAAATCACTGTTTTAGTGACGTATTCAGAAACTGGCCATGTCGCGCTTCATCCGCTTTTATCATTGGCACTAATTACACAAATTAAGTTCGTTTTAATTACATCGTTCAGTTAACTAGCTTCAGCTATTAGTTTCAAAAGAACTTATTTTACAAATGCTTTTTAAACCGTTATAAGCCGTTTTTCAATTAACTGAACATTGTTGACATTTTCATTATGCTGCTTCGGCGGCAAAGAAGTCCTGAATATCAGTTTTTGTACATTTCCTTGTGTTTGGCAACTTGTCCTATGGAGCTTTCGTATTTATTAAGCTCATTTAAAATAGATTAAGAAGAGAGGAACTGTGTAAATAGAATTTTAAAACCCTAGGAAATTAACTTTTCCTGCTTAATTTTGTTATTTTTTTTGTTTCGACGGTTTAAAAAGCAATTTAAATTTTTAAATATCTTCGATGCGGCAAAATCTTTAAACGTCAGTGTAGTGGCCGAATGTGTTGAGAACCTAGCTGCAATTTTAACATTTTATTCGTGTTTTTAGAGAACAGGGATAACGAATGTCATGGTGCGGCGGGACCTACAGTTTTCGAGGACCCCAAGCATCTGCGACTAAGGAAACAAATCCCCGAATTGGGGCCGAACGTGGCCTAGGGAACTAATCCTCGAACTACAGTGAGCAGTTACTCAGTAAGATTTGGGGGTAAAACTCGGAATAACGGCACACTAGGCGAACGCGTTACCACTGCACCACCTGAACGCCACGGATAATTTGGAAACATTGTGATAATGGAAAAATCAGTAGTTTATGTTTTAAGAAATTTTTTAAAAATTGCTTTCTAAACTTCTTTTTGCAATATTTTCAATTGTATTCATACTTTGCAAGGATTTTTTTTTTTTCACTAAGATCATACTTCATCGAAAGTTAGTTTTCGGAGAAATCCGAACCTCTCTGACTTAGAGAACCGAACCCTGAACACTGTAGATCTATAGAGAAAAAAATATTGCAGGGAATTAAATTTTTAATTCCCTGGAATTAAAAATTTAATTTGGAACTCTTTGGAATTAAATCCTGATCATCCATATAGTACTCTATCGCCACTGACATATTTAGGGGAGTGTTGATGGGAGGTAATACCATACTGTGATGTAATTTTGCATATATATTTACATATGAATATATGGAGTCGTCGTTCTATAACCCCCCCCAGAAGCTTGTAATCCCTTTTATGTATGCTAATATGCCTAGCCACTACTATTACACTACTGCAGATTTCTGTTCTCACTTTTTAAAAAGGAAAGAAATATATTTCTCAACTGATACATAATTTTTGTCGGCTGTTTAACTTCAGAAAAGATTTTATTACTTCCGAAAACTCAAGATATTATATCCTATACTTTTAAAAACAACTTCTAAGAAAATATTCAATATATTTGTTTTAGTTTATTTTAAATTCTTGGAGGTTTACCTCGGTTGTCATTTAACATTCATAAGCGCTGTGTTTTTAAAGGAATAAGGCGGAGATTTTAGTAATATCGAAATGACATTTTCGTCAATTACTCACTTTGCTTAATTCTTCCTCGGCAGTGGAGATGCTCTCCTCCTCATTTCTCTGCCAATGTTTTTCCATAGAGCGTCGTCTGAAAAAAGAAAATAAAAATAAAAATCAACAGATAAAAAAATATCGTTTTCAGATTATCAGCTAGCTGAAATTGATAGCTTTTCATGGAAACAGCAGCTGTTTAAGATAAGACATTACAGTTAACACTCTTGACGCCGAATCAGTCAAGTCCTTTTCTCCCCTTCATTTACGGCAAAGATAAGAATTTTTATCCCTCATTCAGCGTAAATTTTTCTATAAATTATCATCTAAAATTCCGAAATAAACTGGAAACAAATGTCATGTCTTCGGCTACACATTTCCAAAAAAATAAAATTATACGTAAGACTCTTGAAGAACTGTTCTATAACAAATTGAATGAGAAGTGGGAAACCAGGGATACTTTAAGCGGAAGAATTTTATCTTAGCTGAAGACGTCAGAGAAACTGCTATACACCAAATAATACATGTATCACAGCTGCAGTAAAATAGACGAACGGGTTGCAGCAACGGGTATCTTATATGATTCCATGGATCCTATAGATATACAGGGCGATACGCTGCCAACGCACGTTGACCAGATATTGAATCAATATACTTCTAAATGAGACCTTAGCCTAAGTGATCTGCCTTCAGCAGCGAGAGAGAACACTGGCTGCAATTAATTATTCCAATACCAATAATGTAGATGGAGATTACAATGTGGACAATCGGAGCCATTCAAGACAGGATTTCAAGCAAAAAACAGATGTAAATATACTTCACATAATAACATAGCTATTGCATAATTGGGTGTAATATCTTGAATCACAGATGCTGGGAGTTTTACAGAAATTGCATGTACAAGGAGAGACCTCCAAATGCAAAAATATAAGCACATAACGAATTTTATGAAGTTGTGTAGGTATTTTACTTTCCCCGATAGGAAAATTTTAATGATGTATTGGTGAGAAAATTCGAATTCTCTTCCCATTTTTATGTTACAAATACGTTACTGTCTTGCGTATGGCAAGAAACTACCATAGACTAACCATACTAATGAAAAGTATATTAATGGAAAGTCATTTATAAAATAAACTTACGAAATGCATTATTTCTATTTGCGAAGTAATTTCTCTTTGACGAGTGAACTTGAGTTGAAAAATTTGCATTATGAGTGACACACGAATGCAACCTGAGTATGCAAACATTAGCAAGTCAAAAAATTTAGTGCCTGTCTCTTAAGGTACTCGCGATGTTCATATTTTAAGTTGTTTTCAAAAGTTTAACGTTAAAAGCATTAATCAAATAGAATAGACAATGTTTCATAAATACGAAGTCTTAAAAAATCCAAAATTGAATCCATAGAACACTTCATTCGTCTATTCGTTTGTGTTTTACGGTGCAAGGACAATCAAGGTCATCCTGCGCCGGGACAATTTTTCCGAGGAATCCGAACCTCTGTGAGCTACGGAACCATACCCCGGACAACAGCAGGCAGTAAAACGGCACATGGTATCATTGGAAATTAGAACTGAACCCAGGTTTAATGCACCGTAAGTGAACGCAAGAATATAAAGGACGTGTAAACGATAGGTAATTATAAGAAGTGAATGGGCCCTGCGGTGGCGCAGTGTGGTAACGCGTTCTCCTATTGCGCGGCTAATCCGGGTTCGACTCCCAGCAGTGCAAAAAGAACGCTTACTCAGAGATCTCATAAAGATCGCACTGCTCACTGTAGTCCGGGGTTTGGTTCCCTAGGCCTTAAGAGGTTCGGATTCCTCGGAAAACAGTAGGTCCCGGCGCAGCATGACCACTGTAGTCTTTGAGCCGTAAAACCACAAAAGAGAAGTGAATGGCAATTCAAAGAGGGGGGTACTAAAAGCATTCGGGCACTCACCCTATTAAATAAAACTGCATGCATATTCACTGCATTTGAAATTCTACAGTGGCAAAATTATATGGACTGACATTGCTTAAAGTTAAACATAGGGGTGCTCTTATACTTTCTCAATTTTAGTCACATTTGAAAAAGAGAAAACGTTTGACAAATCTTCAAGAATCTAAAATTTGTAACGATTTGACAGAAAATGAAATACCTCGTTGAGAACAGAATTTGTGGGAATTTCGTATTATGGGAACTGGTGTTATACACGTTACACAGTTGGTTGTTTCAGTCTTCTGCATCTCGTTATTAACTGAAATGGGACCAAACCTTAACCGTGACGTCCGAATCTTAACTAAGGGCAAATATATTCTAAATGAAATGATCTTGCCTATGTGAAAGTAGTACATAGTTACATAATTTTATGTCAGCCATTTTGGCCTCATGAACCGAATCTAAAACTACAGTACAAAATTATTCTGTTCACATTTTAACAGTAATAAACCATTCTTATTTTATGACAGTAAAAACCATTCTTATTTTATGACAGTAAAAACCATTCTCATTTATGACAGTAAAAAACCATTCTTTACCTTGACGGTAAAAACCATTCTCATTTTATGACATTCTCATTTTATGACAGTAAAAAATTCTCATTTTATGGCAAAACCATTCTCATTTTATGACAGTAAAAAACATTCGCATTTTATGACAGTAAAAAAACATTCTTCGTTTCATTGTCATGTAAAAATTCTTATCACATTAAGGCTATATGGAAAACTGTGAATGATAAAATTAAGAAAACCAATGGTTTTATGTAACATCGAATCCTCGTTTAGAAAATGGGGCACACGCTATGTTGTACTCTTTGCGTGTTTTCCAAATATATATTTTCTATTCAACAGCACTACAAAACATTAAGTCACTAAATACATGTTAAGACTATATTCGAGATACGTTCCGGATTGCTCCAGGCATCTGAAACCAAAGTTATATACCCAGAATTTCTTAAAATGGATTAGAAAACGAACAGTAAAATAATGTTAAAGAACGGTGAAGCAATGTTTATAATTAAGAAAGCAGAAGAACACAGCCAAACTTGTCCATGTACAGCAGTTCTAAAAACAGTTGGCTGGAGCCAGAGATAACAGGGCGGAAATATCACTGCTGACGTTCATAAAATTTTCAACAAAACGCGTCTTTTAAAATTCTGCCTCCGCTTCCAGCTACTTTCTTTTCAGTATTTTCAAAGCAACGTACCACTGCATATTTGTAAATTGATTGTTTAATTAGATACAGTGCCTGAGATTAAGGTTTTTACGGGCTTTATACTGAAAGGATAGACAAGTCCTATAAAGATAATGGCGGTCAGGAGAAAATTGAAAAATAAAATTTTTGTGTGTTCTAGTGAAATCTCATATTACCGTGGACCACTGATGTTGTGAATTATCAGCGGCTTAAAAAGGAAAAATCTAGTAGAAAATAGAAACCTTTGTAATTGCCTATATGCTTCAAAAGCGTGCGTATGCGAATTATCTTTAGGCATATGAAATAAATGAGAAAGTAGAGGCCAAAACCGTAATTTTTAGAGAGCATAGTAATTTAGATGGTATCATGAATTACTCAACTATGAATATGGAAATACAGAAGTATACTAAAGTTTCTGTACCAATTAAATAAAGCAAGTTCTTTCAAGGTGTATTCGGGTCCAAGGCTTGAGCTTACTTGATGCATAGTGGGAAGAGTGAAAGTATGTTACACTATGTTGACACTTCTCACCCGTATAACAAAGAACTATTAATAGTAATTTTTTCAATTTAATGGAATAATTATCATACTTTTTTGCCACACACGTATATATAGCTCAAACTAAGCTTTTTGTTTTTGAGAAAAAAGAGATTTCCCCCTCCTGGATTCGAACCAGGTCCCTCGTTTAGTCTTTTTGTTTTAGGAGAAAAAGAGACGCTTTCCCCATCCTGGATTCGAACCAGGGTCCCTCCGTTTAGCCCGGAGTGTCTTGGACCGCTAGACGAATGAGGACAGGAAACAACGCTCTCTTTCTCCGTATGTAAAGATGTTAAGGTATTATTACCCTCCGCAGGGATAACACAATTGCCAAATATGGTCAACACAAGAAAGCCTCCGGGGCGAGATTTTTGTGAGTTTTCGTGGGGGAAATTTATTATACAATAATTTTACAATTATTAGATTAAATACAAATCATATGTCTTTATTTCTTGAAAGTTACAGACTTGTAACACAAATTGGTTTTATGTATTTAAACAAAATTTGAACCCCCTCCAGAATATGAAGAGCAAAATTAAGTTTACAAATAAATGAAACATCAAAAAAAGTAAAACTCTAGTACTTGGTAGGGCCTCCCTTGGCCCTAATGACTTCACGGAGCCGTTGAGGCATGCTGTGGACTAAAACATAACATTTGGTCAGGGGCGGATTTAGGATATGAAGCGCCCTGGGCACAACGATTTTGGCGCCCCTCCATTGGCGTAACTAGGGGGCTAACCCCTAGAAAATTTCTTCTAAGCATTGAGGTATACGGTTTAGCACCCCCCCCTAGAAAATAGGTCAGCCCCTAGAAAAAAGTTAGCCGCCTAGACTTCGAAGCTAGTTACGCACATGCCCCTTCCCGCCATACTAGCAGAACAAATAAAATTGTCATTCTGGCTCCTCAAAGAAAAAGATTTTTCGACGAAAAATCGCACAGGATAGCGAAGGGGCGACATTTATGATTAGCCTACCTTATGTGCATTATTATACGATAAACTCATGTTTGTAAAAATTGCAACACCATGAAAGACTCGTGTGAATTGAATGAAATTTAATGCACAAACGACGTTTGTTGATACAAATAAACGATTAAAATTACAAAGCAAAAAAACAATATTACATGTCGAAAATCAGTATTTGGTGAAGCCACCACGCGCTGCAATAAGTGATGCTATACGACGTGGCATGGAATCAAACAGACGTTGAATGTGTGCCTGAGGAAGAGCATTCCAGATTGCTTGTATGCAACCCCAAAGTTCATCTGTAGTAGCTATGGGACGAGGATCACGAGCGAGACGCCGACCAACGAAATCCCACACATGTTCAATCGGCGACATATCCGGCGAATAGGCAGGCCAAGGAAGAAGCTGTATCTGTTGTGATGAAAAGAAGTCTTGAACATTCCTGGCAATATGTGGGCGGGCATTGTCCTGTTGAAATACAGCTCCGGGAATGCCTTGAAGGAAGGGAACAACTTCGGGCTCCAGAACTTCATTGATGTACCGGTTGCTGTTAAGATTACCACAATTGTTTAGCGGTCCAAGACACTTCAGGCTAAACGGAGGGACCCTGGTTCGAATCCAGGATGGGGAAAGCGTCTCTTTTTCTCCAAAACGAAAAATACCTCTAGTTTGAGCTATAATCTATACGTGGGTGGCAGAAATTGCATAAAATACATACGACTTAAAAAAGAAAGCAAAAGTTTCTAAGTTAAAGAAAAGTAATTATCGGGGATATGCATTCCAGTTTTATTCAGTTCTACTTTCCATTTTCTCAACCCATCGGAAAATCCACAATAAACAAACGTTTAATTGAAAAAAGTGCTAGAAGCAAAACTATGAATTTATCAGCCTTAAAGAATGCTCCAAAATGGGAAAACAATATTTCTTGACAGCGATGGTGGGTTTTGATGCTACGAAAAAGGTTTTTCACTCAGCTTTATTTTCTTTTTCGTGAAACAGGCTCTCTGGAGACGAAAACGAGTGAACATGGGGTCACAAAAAGACCGCAATTACTGGATCGTGCGTGACAAAGACCCTGAGGGGAAAATTGTGACTGTTAGATGGTGGTATGATTACGTCATCCACTCAATAGGTTTTTAGCACTGGGGTAGAAATTGGGGATTAGTATTATTAGAGGACTCTTACTGTGCAAACTCTTGGGAATTACTTGAAGCTGGCGTTCAAAGACGATTTCTATTGCCCAATTTCTATTGCACGTTTATATAGAAATTAGTTTAAGTTGCTGGTTTGTTGCAGTCAAAATACCGTAAAATACTATCAGCAAGGGGAGGAGAAATATTTCTAGCCCTGCACAAGTTATTCTTCAAATAGATAACACCCTTTACACATAAAATACTTTGATGTATGCATACCGTTTTGAGAAGTATTTTTTTTAACAGTTTGAATGATGTGCATAAAAATCGTTGTGTTCTAATGGTGCGTTTGTACTTCTATTTAGAAACACACATTTTACACAATTGATATTGACGATGGTGAAGTACTGTATGTTCGCGCTCAGTTGGCGCGTGATACCGTTAGCAGACGGGTTAGTCCATTGCAGTTTAGGGAAGGCCGTCTTGGAGGAACTGGTTTTTCCCGCGCGAAAAACCAGTTTCGGCAAGACGCCCTTCCCTAAACTGCAATGGACTAACCCGTCTGCTAACGGTATCACACGCCAACTGAACATGAACGCACAATGCATTTTGCGCAGAATTTTAATTTTACGAAGAGGTACGCAATGATTAAACAACAACTTACAAAATTCGAGGAATTGATTACTTGTCTTTTACAGTGCAAGGGGTTAAAGGTCATGCTGCAACGTTACTTAGAGTTTCCCAAGTAGTCTAAACTTCCAAGAGAAATATACCCCGGACTACGGCGCGCAGAAAAACGGCATGCGTTCTACGATACCACTGGAAGTCGAACCCGGGTATACGGCACGATAGACGAATGCATTACCAACCACAATGTCACCATAGGGCGATGGACTTACAATTCTTTTGAGGAACTCGAATCTCTTTAGACCCGGGGAACCAAACCCCAGACTACAATGAACGGTTAGTGGGTAAACCCATCCCTTCCTATCCACCACCGTCAGGGAGCCGAACCCAGATTGGTAACATACACTCGGATTAGGCGAACACCTTACTATTGAGTTACTGCAGGGCGAAAACTTTATTTTTATATTAATGCAATTCATTTACGTATTAAGAGAAGAAAAACAATCTGACATCGACGGAAAATCGTACTAAATGGAAGAATTATTTAAGCCACTGAAATTTGATGAAATCCATTTACAATAACTTTTATAAGAAATGTAATAAACTGCAATTTCTAAGGGCTGTAAAACTACAAGTCGTAAGGATTCCGCTTACATTAATAAACAAACTTCAGACTTATACCAATCGTTATATTATCGAACGTTTTATGAAAACGTGTGTCGTGTATAGAAACCGTCATTAGAAGAAAAAAAAAGCGCGTGTCGTGGCCAGGATAAAGATTTATCGTATAGAGAGATATCGAATTTTATCAACCCTTACTTAATATCGTTACACAGAATCGATCGAGAAATACTGATATGTAGAAACAAGAACAACCAAAACATACCTGACACCCACTCCACCCTCAACATCGAGACAATATAGTTAGAAAAAAAAGTAATTAACAGAGATAACAAAAACGAAATTCAATGGGAAAAAAACAAAAACTGAAGTCCGTAACGATAGAAACAATACTGTCAACGAAGAAGCTACAACGGAGACCACTGAAAATAAAACTGGATAAACAAATTCTGCTAAATTAAGAAAAAACAGTTCAAGTAATTAAAGCGTGAAATCAATCATGTTGGAGTTTTAAGTATGGAGTATTTTTATATCACAAATTAACGGTTTTTTTTTTACAGATTAATGATAATATAATTAATACAAAATTTTGCAGAAGTGAAAATACCGAAATTTCTTGGTACGCTTTCGAGGCGGAAAATACTTTAACCGTGGCATTGAATGAGTCATAAATTACATTTCTTTCCATCAAAAGTATAAGTTTAATATAGGCTATGAGTTACATTAGAGAGCAACACAGTCAAACATATTACAAAGTATAATAAGGTGCACTTCCTTTAAGTTTAGAACTAGTTCTAACTATAAGCAAGAAGCGGGCAAACTGATAATACTCTGCGATCCGTATTACAAAATCCTAGTTTTAGCATGGGTTTAAACAAGTTTTACACTGGAATGCGAACTATTAGTTAAGTCGATGACGTCTGGGGAATTGGATAAAATAATGGCGAAATCTAATGTTGGAACATGGTGAAATCTTTCGCCGATCGTTATGAAACATTGGTACTGTGAGGAAACACAGATTAGTAAAATGCCGCGTAAAATAAAATTTAAATTATTTTGTCAGGAAAAATAGCTTTAGTAGTAATTAAAGGCTGGAAATTTGTCTCATCATAGCCGAAGATGTGGTAATATTAGATGAAGATTTGTTTTTATATACAGTCGAGTTTCTATTTAACGAAGTGCCATCGTTCCTCTGAAAAACTTCGTTATAAGGAAAATTCGTTAAATAGAAATTAACATAAATGATGAAACTTAATTTCGATAAAATGAAAAAAGCTAAATTTGGACAGTAAAAACTAAGTTCAGTAGACTCTTCTTTTTCAACGAATTTAAATATTTTTTGTATACAAGTACGTACAAATTAATAACAAAAGTAAAGACTGAGGATTACTTTATATCTGTATGATCCTCATACAACATATTTGAAACAGAGAAATAATCACTAATTTTGCTTTGTACAGGTTTCTTATAAAAAACGTTTTGTTCATAGAAATTCTCACACTTTTGTAAATATCGGAACACGTCATCTATAACATTTTCTTCAACAATGCAACACGTATATGCGAGAAGCAAATTTCGTGGCTTAGCCACACCTGCAGAGTGATACATCCCCGCTGCTTCGAAGTTCCCAGTTTAGAACAATAGAATTATTTATCACAACTGACCCTATGTCCACAATACAGAAGGCTACCTCAACTCCGTCCGTCCTTGATTAAAATCCTCAACTACCCCTTCTACCTAACCATCCCGCTGAAAAATTGTAAAAGGTAAATTAAAAAAAAAATCAAATTCTTTATAAAAAGAACTTCGTTATATAGAAATTGTTTTTCGTAATATGGAGACAAATTTACATGTTAGTGCCATTCAAAGTCAAGGTTCCGCCGAAAATTTCATTAAATAGAAAACTTTGTTAAATGGAAGTTCGTTATATGGAGACTCTACTGTATATATATTACCCTTCACAGGGATAACACAATTGCCAAATGGTTGGCACACAGAGCCACCGGGGCGAATTTTTTGTAAATTGCTCGCAAAGAGGAGAATGATGTCACGGTGCCTGATGAGAACAGAAAGAACCCTGTGAAGGGTAATAATATCTCATATATAAAAAACAATTTATCATCTAACATTACCACATCATCGGCTACGATTAGACAAATTTCCCGTCTTCAATATCACGTTAGTCCCGCTTTTCGAACGTTCGCTTCTTTTTAAACTGTAAGACGTACTAAGTACACTTAAAAGTGTAGAAAAGAGTACGGTACGTAATGCGTACAAAATGCCCGTACACGCTATTTACATTAACTTTTTCCTTTAGACCATTCCATAATTTACAAAAGTTATGAATATGACCTTTTAACCTTCACATCGAAATTAAAATTTAAAATGCAAACTTCGTGAGCATTATAGAGAATCTGTTATTCTCTCATAATGGGGGTAAATACAAGATCCTACATTGTGTGTGATTTCTTGTTTCCCCGCTATATATGTATTTTATTTCCTACTTTAAAAATTATCAATTTAACATCTTGTGTGTGTGTGATTTACGGCGCAAGGACAAGGGTCATTCTGCGCCAAACGAGGTAAAGATAAGCAAGGTCACGGTGCACTGGGCTGTAGTGTTTCGAGGAGCCCGAGCACTTTGGTTTATCTAAAGAATCAAATTCAACCTCTACAAGCACAGAAAATAGTTCTGATGAATTATTTTAACTGGAAATAAGAAAAAAAATATCTACAGGAAACTGCCGCAGAAACACGAGTAAATAAAGGAAAAATACCCGCACGAGGAAAAGGGCAAAGTAAGAACTTCGAAATCATTATTTTCTACAAATAAACAGAAAATTGTTGGGCCGGTTTAAAAATTTTTGAATGACAAAATAAAAGCAAATATTTTCAACTATTAGAAATACGCGGGTACCTATTTTTTTTTTTTTTATCAAACCACAATATTGTGCAGTAATGGTTATATCGACCGTTTTCAGGTTAAACTTCAAAGTAGGCTTAGTTGTAGTGAAATACGTCGCGGCTTGGAGGTCATGTTGAGACGGCAGTCCTGTTCCAGGTGACCTATATAGCAGTCTCGGGACGTAAAATATGCAAAATCTACCTGTATAATTCCCCTTTTGTGCGAGAAATCCGTTTACTTTACGATTCAAATACAAAAAGTGCTGAGATCAAAGTGAATGCGGAGTAATGCATCTAGATATACATCAAAATACACTGAACTCTACAAATGCTACTCCTCTACGCAGAAGAAAACACAAAGAAAATGTCAGTTGTTCAAGGCTTGCAGAAAAGTATTCACGACCTCCATCAGATATTCCAAATACGATAAAAGAAGTTGGTTGGTTGTAATTTTATGCTGCAAGGGCCTTTCTGGGCCAAACAAGGTGAGAGAAATGACAGAAATTCATTGTTGGTGCATTCGTAGCAGACGTATGATAAAAAAAAAACATATTTACGCGCGCGTAATCCTTAAATTGAAAAGAATTCTATCCAAGAATGCATCTTCCGCTGGTATTATCGACACCCGCATTTTATTGTTTCGCCTTTTCACGGATTATTGAACGTATAAAACCACCTCAGAATGTTCTTTCCATGAACTTGGTACATAGTTTGCAGGTTTACTGTACTTCACCAGGTATGCTCCCTACTCAGGACAGGTTGCAAGATTTGATTGATGGTGGACAACAGACATTCTCGAATGGATGCCAAGATACAGGCGAAGATAAGGAAGACAGTCCAAGTAAGATGGATGGATTAAATAAGGAACAGGCTGATATGACTGAAGAGTATTTCGGAACATAGGGTACGTAAAGAAACTAGGAACGACTTTATCCCGCTGTGCTATTTGTGTTTTATGTCGCCAGGGCACAAATAGGACTATGGTGCGCCTGGACCTGCAGTTTCCAAGGAATCCAAACCACTGTCATGTAGAGCAGCAAATCCAGAGCCACGAATTAATAGAAAAATAGGAAGTTGTCGCTAATATCCCTCAGCGACTAACTACGAGAGGAAAAGCTACGTCCCCAACCCTCCTTTTCACGCAAGTCATAAGAAAACATGAACATACACATCGCCGCACTAAATATGAACAAACTGTTCAATTGGTCATATTTTAGCTAGGACTTTTTGCTGGAAACGATGGCACGAATGGTAACGTTAGATTTATATCAAAAACAAATTCCAGGAAGAAACAAAGTACATTTGGTATCGAACAACAATATGTTGCAATAGATAATTCTAAAAAAATTATTACCATATGTGGATTCAAACTTTGATATTCTGCATGGTAAACAACCGCGTTACTACGATGGGGTCCCTCCGTATTAAGAACTTATATTAGCTTTTAATGTATGGCGTACCCACTGACGTCTCTTTTGCGTCATGGTTTTTGCTGCGGGACTATACCTTGTAGAATATACAGGGTGGTCCTGAACTCTACCGACAAAATAAGAGGGGGTGTTGGGGACGCCAAAAAAGGCATACTTGCCCATATCCCCGTGTCCGCAAAGGGGCCGGTTTGGCTGTAGAGCGTAACTACTGTTTACGTCCATCACGTTGCTACGTAGCCAATTACATAAATTACGTATCCAAACGATCCACCTGCTGACACAGTAGGGTTGTGTACCTTCAGGAGTGATTTTTGTTACGCCATCCAGTTTACCATCAATACTACACCTTTCCTCGAAAATCCAGGATTTTATGATCTCCCCCCGGGTTCGAGCAAAAGAAGGAAATTTTCTGTAACATTACAAAAAAAATTCTCATCTAAAAATGTTTCGAATAGAGCTGTAGTCAATTGGCCCGATGCGTTACAAGTTAAAATCACATTTGGAGTTTTAAACAGGGAAGATTTTACTCTATTGCCAAATTGACCACAACTTTCTGGTAGGCATAAAAAACGTTGCCAAACACTTTCCTGTCAGCGTTTATTAAATACTGAACGGTATATGAATGCGTACATCTATTCGTGGCGTAGCTTGTTATTTTTTCTCCATCGAAGGGGAATGATCGGCTGATAGCTCGTAATTAGAACCACACTGATCGGTATTAAATACGCAATGTGTCGGAATTTTTCAAATGCAGTTGAAGATTTTTTTTTTTTCGAAACGTCGATGCGACTTTTTGGATTTTATCCCGAGAAATCACTGGTTATTTATTTATTTTTTTGATTATTAGTTTTGTCAACTTTCTGGATACTATACCGTGGCACTGACAGACTTTTTTTTAACCACTTGCGCTAGGAATAAATTTGAATTTGGGGAAACACAATGAAGCTTGAATGGCCCATTTATAATACCCCGAACAATACGGAATTGGTAACCCCTAATTTCCAGAAAATTTTCAAAAACTTATCTGTCTACAGCTTCATATATGTTTCCCCTCATTTTCTACATCGTTTTTAAAACGCAGATGCGTTTTTGAATTGCGCATCCTCTTACATCCAATTTGAATTGAATTATTATCCGGCGCAGCATGACCATTGTAGTCTTTGAGCCGTAAAACCACAAAACAAACAAACAATTTTAATTAAGCTGCCCCCTTTTCGGTTAGGATGCATTTCTTTTATGGTGATTATGCCCTTATTTTCCTCTATTTTCTTATATGTCTTGGCTGAAAGGTAATTTCTTATCCATCATTGTCATGAATTAAATCAACATCATTTTTAGAAATTTCTATAATTTCGTCGTCATCTTCAACTTCTAGATTTGTTAAATAGTTCTCCAAATGGCTGAAGCAATAGCCTTCTCGAAATCGTTAATATTAATAGCAATACTTTAAAAACTGGAATCTGTCACTGCCGTTGCTTTTATTAAGTGACGAACTACATTTATAGGATTCATGTAGTTGGCACACAACATCCATTTTAAAATACTTACAAATAAATCAAAGAAATGGAACAAAATTTGTCAACGATTAATTTTATAGCCAAAGACCGATATTGATGCTTAAAATAAATTTCGATGAAATCAAAATAACCTCTTTAAAACACTTGGTAGTTTTTTTTTATGAGTTTGGAGAAATTTTCGCAGAGGAAGTGTAAATTACTGCAGCTTGGCTTTAATGTTAACGCAGCAAAGACTTCTATATGCATATATTTGAGAGAAAACAGCCAAATATTCGCCAAATCTACAATCCATATTACGTTATTTTCCAATTTGGCCCCGGTTTTTAAACTCTCAAAACTGACTAATAACAATTTGTGATAAAAATTACGAAACATGTGTCTAATGAATTTAAATGAAGTACATAATGCAAAAAAGATTTTTTTTTTAATGATCATTCGGTACGAAGGTATAGCGATTTAAAATGCCAAGAAAAGTTAAAATTTTTGACCTTCCGGAACCCCTCTCACCGATATTAATGGCCGCGATGAAGAAAGCTCAAATACGTTTTTACAAGCTTTCTAACGCCACCACTTGCGTTAAAATTTGCGTTTTCCACCCCGGGAACGTCCCTTGTCTTATGCTCTTCGGCTGAATTATCATGGCTCCTATAATTTTCTTGAAAATATTTCATTTCAAAGCGCTTACTGTTTTCTGCCAAAAATCTGAATTCCGGAATTATATTTCCTTGGACAAGCAACTTCGGAATACTCGGAAAATGGCAGATCCTTGCACCGCGAAACAAACGAAAACCGCCTATCTAGTCACCATTGTGGGCGTTAAGGTACAAAATGCGTTTTAAAAACATGTTTCCACATTAATTGGGAAGAAATGGGAATTCTTTAATAAAGTAGTCGCCCCCAGTAAGTTTTACAAATTGTTTGATAAGATGTTTAGACATTTGATCGTCTTTTACAATCAAAGCGTCCAAATTATTTACTTATTAAAATTCAAATTTTAACACATTCTAGCGGCCACGTTTCACACTGAAACAGTTTTTACTTTTATTTAAAAAAAAAAATCTGGTTTCTGCATTAGTTTTGCGTGTTAAATTTGCTGTTTGAGATAAATTAAGAAAGAACGTAGTGCCCCCAAAACAATGCTGGAAAGTTAAATTGAGACTGAACAAAGGAGAAATACAATGCCGAAAAAGAAAGTATATCACACACATAAATCCCTTTATTAGCATACCTTTAGCTCCACCCTGTGAGGAGGCTTCCAAGAACGATAGAAGAAACAATTTTGAAACCACCATCCTGAGAAGTAAATATGCATGATATTACAAAAGAACATTCGCTTATCGGAGAATGTTTAGAAAATAATCTCTCTTTGGATTCTTAAAAGCCAATTCTCTCTCAAGATCGGCTTTCGTTCCACAGATTGTGATGCAATAAAGTTGATATATTTAACGCAACACATCTCCACCGCATGACTTCCTATTAAAACTCCTTTTCCACTCGAAGTCTTGTAAAACGGAATTTCAGACGCATCTGGAAGTGAAGATTACCATAGCTTTCGGAGACAATTTAAAGCCTATGTCATAAAATAAAAATTCGTTTGAATACAAAATTTCTCCGCAAATGGCTACAAACAGAAACTGGTAAACAGATACAAGAAACCTAACGGAAAATTGAAAGGACAGAAATCTAGGCTTCGTGAAGGCCTAAGTGGATTCCAACATCAGAATTTTACTTCAAGCCGGATATTTTAAAGCCGCATAAGAAATGAGCAAATTCGGTTGTCCAAATACCATTTTCACCTGCCGTATCCACAATAGGTCCGAGTATTGGGTAATACGCTTTACAATGTAACGCGATTTGCATAGAATGTATCCGCGTTACAAAAGGTATCATGGTAGCGAAATATTGAGCAACGTCATAAAATTTCGAGTGATTTTGTAAAATTTCGCGATATTGTCTTTTTCAATAAAGTCGGAAATACGGAAGATTTGTTCTTTCTTTCCTTCCTTTCGTTTTCTGTGTTTTGTGCTCCCTTAGATTTCCTTTGTTGTTGAGGATTTCTTTGGCAATAAAAGCAATTGTTCCAGCAGCAATTCTTTGCCTAGTAGGAAATGCAAGTCCACTGATCCAATTTCATATGAAAGAAATTGTTGCTTCAAGCGGTGAATTTCGTAAGTAGTCTTTGCGATAACTTTTGCGAATTAATGAGCCATACGACAAAGTGATCCAGAAAGTTATCACAAAATTGATGAAAAAAAAGTAGGGATGTGAATTAGATAGGCTCAAGGACCTCACATGCGATGTGTTGTTATCGACATTAGTCAATTTCATCTTTCCCAGTATATTTAGAGCTAATTTTAGGGGACTGTTTTTATTGTAGTTAACAAACTGTGACGACATAAAAATAGCAACACGCATAAAGACAATTTCCACATTTAGTGGTTTATGTGTGTTTTATGGCGCAAGGACACAAGGTCGTACTACGCTGGAACCGGACTTCTTAAGGTCTAGGGAACCAAGCCCCGAACTTATAGTAAGCCGAACCTGAGTTAAAGACATGCTAGGCAATAGCATCCACTCCACTATCACAAGTCTTACATTCAATATTTAAATTCACCTTTACAATCTATAACCAAAGATATTTTAGAATTATAATTTTTAATGAGAAACAACTTCGCTAAAAATTTCTTAAACTCAGACTGTAGAAAACACTCTTATAACAGAGACATAAGGAAAAGTGGAGATGGGGTATTTATACCTAGAAACGTGCTCATATGATAAGATCTATTTAGAACTAAATGAGGGGCAAATAACATTACACCGAGAAAGCAAGGGATAGCTCGTGCTCAAAATCAAAGAAAATACAAAAAATTATGGAACAGAAGAATATATAGCGAAAGGAAGTAACGAACATATACTATACACCCAAAAGTCACCGGACACTTTCGATTTTAGACATTTTTTTCGAATTTCTCGAGTAATACTAAATGAATTATTCTTAAACTCCATTTTGAGTGATGAGGCCCATTTCCACTTGAATGGCGCTGTAAACACACGTACCTGCCGTATTTGGTCTGACACAAATCCCCACGTTCATCAACAAATTCCGTTGCATGCTCCAAAAGTGACAGTGTGGTGTGGCTTCACCTCATCTTTCGTCATTGGTCCTTACTTCTTTGAAGAAAATACGGCCTCGGGGCCAATGACATGTTCTGTTACTGGCTCTAGGTATGCATTTATGCTCTGGAACTTTGTCATTCCTTCGCTTCAACAGAGAAATTGTCTTGACACTACAATCTTCATGCAAGATGGTGCACCCCCGCACATCGCGTTGCCTGTTCAAACATTATTACGGCAAAACTTTTCGGATGACAGAGTGATTAGCAGGTCATTTTCAACATCTTGGCCGCCTCGGTCACCCGATCTTAACCCTTGTGACTTTTGGCTGTGGGGATATTTAAAGAGCTGCGTTTATAAAGGCAATGTTCAGAACGTAGCAGTCTTAAAAGACAGAATTTCGTAACATGTATCCCATCTCCAAGCGAATGGGTTACCGAATGAGTGCGGTGGAATGGGTTGTGCATAGAGTGCAATTTCTAGATCAAAGAGACGGAGGATGTATCGAGCCGTATCTGTGATGATAATGCGGTTCCACATGTGGTAGCAATAAAGTTAATGTACATATCTTTTTTTTTTAGTCATACCTACTGTCCTACGGTATACTGTAATTTGTAGTTAATTTCATGTGATTGTACTATATATATTGCTATGTCGATTAAGTACGTGGTCTTATTCGATTTATCGACGAGGGTTATGTCAGGACGGTTATGTGGGACTGTCTTGTCTGTTATGATTGCTCTATCCCAGTAAAGCTTGTGTGTTTCGTTCTCATGCACGGTCTCTGGCTCATATTTGTAGTACGGGCATTTTTCTGTCAGAAATATATATATTTTTTTTTTCAATTTGTTGTCTATCCCCTAAATGCATTCTTGACTGAATCTTTACTGAAAAGTGTGAATCCAAGCACGATTTTTATGTGTCTGAAGTTAAAGAATAATTCGTTTAGTATTTCTCTAGAAATTTGAAAAGAAAAATGTTTAAAATCGAAAGTGTCCGGTGACTTTTGGGTATATAGTGTATTAGTGAAAGGTTATTTGATATGTAGTACCGTATGTCACAAATAAACATTCCGTGACTAATACCCATACAAATATGTTCCAAACCATCGCCTGTGAAGAAAAATCAAAACAATACTGGAAATCTCCGTTAATGGGTTTTTAGATTTGCTGAGCCCTGGTGTGCACGTGCATCAGCAAGCATTCATCAACCAATCAGAGTAAGTATATTACGCTTCTAGTCCTTAATATTTTATTTAAAGCTTTTTGTTAGAAACACTAAAAGCCATCCTTTTTTCAAGCCTGTCTGTTAGAACAAAACAATTCAATTACCATACGCACTTAAAGCCCGTAAACATAAAACGACGTTGACTCTAACAGTGCGAAAAATTCATGTAAAAGCATTTGGCATGAAACGTTTGGCAACGTCGTCTTATTCTCTGGAGGATATCCCCATTTTTTCAACTTAAACGCGGTCCTATGAAGCATTGAATGTAACATCAAAGTACGACATGACAGACAAAGCGGAAATATTTATCTAGGGGCTTTTCGGTGGCAGTACATTCGTTTCAAGATTGTGCTATGACAATATATTGTCGACAAGTATCTACGAATTGTACATTATCAGTTATAGTTCGTTAACTGTCTAAGGTTCCTATTTTGATTACTAAACTGGCATCTGCGAACAAACATCAGCGTAATATCCAGTATGCGATAGGCAAGGCTCCTAAAAAAAAAAAGAAAGCTGGCGCATATCCGCCATTTTGTTGCCATTGTATCACGTGATCGTGGTTGCAAATTGCATTTATTGGCGACATTTTAAAAGTTGCGCCAATGTTTACGTTCGTCGGATAATCGCGGATTTTTGATTATTTTTATGCCAAAATAGCGATCATTGCGCCAAAGCGGAAAACCTTTATCGCCAAGGTAAATGAAACCGGAAGTGTACAACAAAATGGCGGCTTATGCGTCGGCCTATAATTTTAGGGGCTCTAGGTAAGGCCGTCATTACCGTTTCGTTTCAAAATATGCCGGTTTAGAAAACTGCAGGAAGAAATGACACAGGCAGATTTTTGGATTTGTTATATTTTGTTACATAAAGACTGTTTGAAATTGCTTTGTAAAGCAATTATTTAAAACTTATTCTCTATTCACGTACTTAATACACTTCCACAGACTTCAGAGCACAGAATGTTTGGATTAGAATAAAATACAGGAGTACAACTCACTTTTTTTTGTACTTGAAGTACATACGGGGAGAATTGGATACTTATCTAAATAAGGTGGCTTCTTTGAATGATTGTTTTATCGAAAGAGAAAATATCGTCACAGTAAGGTATATCATCAATAAATCCTTATACCTAATGATTTTTTCAGTATCCTTTACTAGAGCCAACACGAAGTACATACACGGTATAGTCGAAGTACAATAGTACTTGGTATTTTAAATGATTGATTTCTTATGGAGAAAAGGTCATCCTGAGCCAAACAAGGTAAAGTTGTACATATACGAGTTGGTATTTGATCTTTCCTTTTAGAATGTACTCTGTATGGTTTCCACTCCAACTGATTTAACGAAAAGTACGGTGTCCTTGTACAGCTTTCAGCTTGTATTTTACGGCACACAAGCGGCTATGTTCATACTGCGTCGGAACTTACAATTTTCCAAGGTATCCACATCCCTGTTTCCCCAGGAAAAAAAACCCCGGACTACGGTGGATAGAAAAATATCACTGTTCTACTGCAATATTGGAATCAGGCCTGGGTTAGTGGTACGATAGGCAAACAGGCAACCACTACGCCACCATATAGGGCTAGTGCCACTATGTATTAAATTTCACTATTTCATCGTCTTCCGCATACAGGATGTCTCAGCACCAGGGTTACAAACTTCAAGGGGTCATAGTACTCATCAAGGTGAACGATAATTGTCATAGAATCTAAAGTCGCAAACCACCCACAGCGCCAGTTCTAAAACCGTCCAGCATGCACAAATATTTACAACCAGTGCATGAGAAGCGCAACATGCGATATCCTAATCATCTGTGCACTTGATTATCTGAACTAAAAGTAATATCTGGCACAATTCACGAACTGTTTGTAAATATTTGTGCATGTTTTAGAACTAGCGCTGTGAGTGGTTTGCGACCCTAGGTTCTATCAGATCTGTAGCCAGGATGAAAGGGGCAACTGGGTCATGCCCCTGCTGGCTCCAGGTTGGGTTCTATGATTATTATCGTTCACCTTGATGAGTACTATGACCTCTTGAAGTTTGTAAGCCTGGTGCTGAGGCACACTGTATATTTAGCAGTTATGCCAGTTGCCACTTACACGTTCAGGTTTCAACTCTTTTTCTTATGGCAAGTTAGTCTCCACCAGATTCTTTGGAGCAATTCATAATATCATCATACTTTGTTCCAATGGTCATGGGTTTGTTGTGCTTTATAGCGCAAGGGCAGCTACGGTTGTGCTGTCCTTTGATCCAAACCCGGGTTTTGTGCACGGTGGACAAAAACGCTACCTCTGCAAGGCCCATAGGTCATAGAGCACAGGTCGACTTAAATGAGGAAAAACAGCCCACTGTTGTGAAAAGGTGAATCAGTAAAATAGCATTGGGTCCATGATTAAGACATAACCGTGTATACGTTCTCACCTTGTTTCGCGTAGAATGACTCTTACTGTCCTTGCGCCAGAAAAATACAACCAACCAATTATAATTAAGACTTGCCCTAAGTGAGACTGTAAACGAAGTCCTGCTCCATCAGGCCCTGCACTTTTTCCGAGGAGAAACACGGCTTCTGTTGCCCAAGGAACTAAACCCCAGACTACGGTGACGAAAGATACACATGCGACTACCATTAGTATCGAAACAAGGTTAATGGTATGAGACACGAACGCGTTTTCCGTACGCTACTGAAGGACTTCTCAAGGGAAACGTAAACAACGTGAAGAGCATAAATTTAAATCTGAAACAGTGACGAGAGACTTTTTTTTTTGACTAGATAGAAAATAAATACGTTGAAAACAAATCGAATACAGTAGAACCCAGGTTATCCGAAATAAAGAGGGAACCGATTGAGGATTATCCGGTAATTCCATTTTATACTATAAAGAAACTCAATTATATCTACAAACACGTTTAATTATACATACCGTTAAACTACTACATTGGGAGTAAAAAAAAATCGAAGTACATGTAATCAGTTATTAATCGGTATACTTATCCTGCTGAGACATATTTAGATACGTAAAAATTTTGATGATACCGTATATGTATTATATAATTAAGGTATTAACCGTTTTGGAGTACACGGGAAAATAAATTAGTATTTTCGCCGAAAACCTCGAACACGTGTTTATTAAAAATAGACGCAACAGGCCATTTCGATTTATCCGGATCCCGGTAAAGTGAAGTTCGGATAATCGGATTTTTCCATAAAGTGATATGAATTATCGAGACGTTAGTTCAACTGTAATTACTTCAAGCCAAACGAAGGAGGGAAACTGTGGATAATTCCATTTCTACTCGTAGACTGCAGCCAAAGCCTTTTTTTTTTTCCAAGACGTCAACGAGGCTGTGAATCAAATCTACATGTCGTTCTTTCAGTAGACTGAGAGGTTGCCTTTAGGATATTTTACTACTTTTTTTGTGCTTTCTGAAACGTCTTCCGGAGTGATTAATGCAACAGAAGTGACGCAACGGTTTGAAAAATATAATGGCGAGGTTCTGGTCAATTCATAAGCAAGTAAATAAGCATCGGTCTCAAACTGGAGCTGGAATAATTTGTCGGTACAAAGTAATTAGGGGATGTCATTCGTTTATACATGGACAAATCTGTTACGTGTATTGACTAGTCGGCATGTGCGTCTGAGCTGCAGAGAAAATTTCAGTAACCTCAATTTTTCCATTTGAAGTTTTTTAAATTCATGCTATTTGCCGAATTGCTTGAAGAAAATCGACACCAATCCTAGGCTTTTTCTAAAGTGAAAATCATCTTTAAATGAAAATTAAACGTCGTATTTGTAAACGTAATGGAAATTTCAATAAAAATGATGGATCGAGAAACGTCGTTTTTTATTATTTCCCCTAATCCGAGTTTTTCGGTAATCCGACGTAATGCCGGTCTGCATCACTTCGGATGATCGAGGGACTACTATATTAAAAGAAATATTTATCTATTTTTGAAGATTTTAATCCCGCTAGTGGATGTGTTAATGCATTTTCGTGTTAATCGATATGTCAATACATTCACGCGTTAATCGATATGTCAATACATTCACGCGTTAATCGATATGTCAATTGATATGCCAATATATTCACCCGTTAATCGATATGTCAATATATTTATACGTTAATCGATGTGCTAACACATTCATACGTTAATCACCACCACCTGATTTTGTGGAGCAACCATGAATTGAACCACTAGTTTTTTTGTTTGTTTTTTTATAAATCAACCACTATTTTTAATACAAAAATACTCTATCATCCCCCTGCTTTAATATAAAAACGTACATTTGTTTTGTTCGTGTTTTACCGTGGAAGGATAGCTATGGTCATGCAGCGCCGGGACCTATAGTTTTCTGAGAGGAATCCGAACTTCTTGTTTGGTAAACGAAACCCTGGACTACGATGGATAGAAAAACAACACGCTTCATAATACCGTTGCAATCGAACTTGGGTTAACGGCACTATAAACGAACGTATTTTATCACTACACCGCAATGAAGCACATATTCATATATACATATATACATTCATAACTATTTCATATATACATATATACATTCATAACTATTTCATATATACATATATACATTCATAACTATTTCATATATACATATATACATTCATAACTATTTCATATATACATATATACATTCATAACTATTTATATAAAGAGACGCCTTTGAGAGAACCGATTGCATAATTTCAATAATAAAAAGGCATCTAAAAATACATCTTAATCGAATATTTGATTTTATTTATGAGTGTGCCATCCTTTAATAATATATATTTTAAATAAAACTAACCTTTATAATCAATTTTATCTTCATTATTCTGACCTCAATGTACATAAATCTATCTAATAAGAGGAGTTCGTAGAAATTTGGATAAAAATCCAGTTGTTTTTTGCCCAAATGCAGCGATTTGCAGTCATTTCACACGAATCCACGCTCATAAAACTCCGGAAACAAATTTCCCCTTTTTATTACATACTTGACAGTAAACCGTTCTACATCTGCAGGAGTGAACGCTCCAGACGTTTCTTTGCGCAGGGCAGGCGCCAAGTTGTCTCTTTGGAAGTCGTTATCAGCCTAAATGCAGTCAGCAGCAACACCTATAGGTAACCTCGCCCTTTCGGGAACATGCACACACATACATTCGCTTTCCTCCCGTCATTCCTTTTAATTTTACAGCGAGAACATTAACGTTAGCAAGACCTGCAATAGTTCGAAAACTGAAAGACAAATATATATATACACACACACATACACTCGTCTGTACCTCCAGAAAAAGCGCTATGCATGTCTTTAGTGAGGATTTTTCTTGATAAAGGTTCTAAAATCGCATTCATATACGTTTAAATTTAATTGAATTTGATTCTCTTTCAAAAAAATAAGGTTTTATTCATCCTTTTTGATCTCTCTCACTATTGTATTATCGTTCTATTATATTATATAGATTATTTTGTTATATTATTTTAATTAATTACACACATATATATATATATATAATCCTAGATTCACATAAACGGTTGTGGTCGCCGTACATTATAGCGAATAAAGCACAGTACTGTAGTATTTGTACACTGGTATGATTAAGGTTTAAATTTTCTTCATATTATGCAATTTTTTTTTTTTATGGAAAGGAGAAATTTCAATTAAACGTATCCACATTAATAAATTAAACATTAACCCTATGGGACCTCAGCGATTAAAATTTTAAGGAAATTATTAATAATTTAAGTATGGAGTACGTAACTAAGAGATGTAGAAATGTGTGTGTGTGGGTTAGCGCCCCCCCCCCCTATAAAATTTTAACCCTCCCTAAAAATAAAGGATACGAATGAATGCAAGGTGCAGACCATTGGGTTGGGGACTATAGCCTCTTAGAATTTGAGGTCAGATACATTAATGTGTAGGGGGGATAAGATGTGAAATTACAGGCAAGTGTTGAAAATTTGAAAATTTCTGATAAACTATGCTTATCATTAGATCAATTATCATTCATGACAATTATTCCAAAAATTACAAAGCAATTAAGATTTTTACATACAAAAGGTTAAACACTGGTAAAATAGCAATGAAAAAGATCACTCAAGCTTTCGGACGCATCAGCAGCAGTCCTTCATCAGGAGTAATGACTCCTGATAGACTGCTGCTGACACATTGGAAAGCTTGAGTGATCTTTTCTCATTTTTTATTTTATTGTTGTTTAACCTATTTGCATGTCAATTTCTTCCCTGGTACTTTGTGTCCTGTTTCAATTAAGGTTTTCAAATTTTAAGAGATATGTGATTAAGGGAGGGGAAGATTGCACGTGAAAAAGTTGTGGCAATCGACTTCTCAAGATTAATGCATGATATTTAGTTAGACCCTAATAAAGCAATAAAGTATAAACACTGATAAAGTGACAAAGCACCAGAATTTTCGGACACGTCGACAGTAGTCCTTTATCAAAAGACTTGGTAATGCGATGTCTTTTTTTTTTATTTTAAATTCGAAATATTGAAAAGTCCATCTTTTGTGAGCAGTCTTGCACTAGCAGCAAACTAATAAAACTAAGAAAATTCTAAACTGGTGAATCACGATTTTCCAATTTTAATGGACGGGTTGTTGATATGTTACGCTTTTGTTTCCATCGACATAGAAGTTGAAAAATCTAGCAAAAATTAAAGGAGCCAGTAAAAACATAGCTAAAATTCGAGAGGTCCACAAAAACCTGGCAAGACCAAAAGTGTAGAGGTGGTTGTTGTAAAAGGTTGAGTACTATCATCATGCATATGATCTTCACACACGATGCGATCTTCCACAGGGAAGGGGGATTGTGGACTCAAATTGGTATAATCCATAGTTATATATACACTACCGACAATAAACAATTGGGTATTTCAAAATTCTCTTATACATTAAAGAAGCATACGCGCGAAGATATAGTTTGTCTTCCAACGTCTCATCACTCTCATCTTTTTTTTTAAAAGTATCTCGCAATTTTAATTACGATTCACGCTTAAAATTTTCAATTCTCTATTTCGGAAGAAAATATTTCATTTGGATGGCTGTGCATTAAACGAAACAGTTTGCAACAATTTTAACATTCGTTGCTTTGTAGAAAAAAGCCCAACTTTGGAGAATAATTAAATTAATTTGTTGCTTTTCGAAACGACAACCATGAGATTTTTTGATGTAAGAAGCTTTCACAAATAAGACATGTAACTTCCTGTTGCCACCGGCATTCTTATCTCAACTTATCAGTAGTTATCTTTTCAGCGGAACAAAAAACGCAACTTGCGAGCAATGGATGTCTCCACCATGCTTCAGCTTTTATCCTGCTCCGGATTATTAATGTGAAAAATCCGTAATTAGTTCAGCTTACAGCTGGATATTCGCAAATCCTGTTACCCGAAATGGACTTTGAAGTTTTCCAAAAAAAGGAAGTTCAGCTAGCAAAGGGCTCAATTTTCCAGGCCGTAAGCTTCGCGAGCACGCCACTACTCAAGCAAGTTGCAGACCACACCCATATAGTGAGCTTAATTAATTTGTATTAAGTTTAAGCAAAGTCAGAATTAGTAGTTTCCAAACAAAGCAGTTAATGACTTAAACATAGAACAGCGAAAGCTCCTAAACAATTGACAAATAATCGCTGAAAGGAGAAACGTAATAACGACTAGCGGGTGGAAAGATTTGTTTACTTTACGAATTTTACGCTGCACGCATATTGGTTGATTGTATGCTTATGGCGCAAGGACAACAAATGTAATTCTGCGCCACGTGTGTTAGAAAAAGTGAAGCAGCAGAATTAAAATTTGATTTCTTCGTTTGGTACAATGGCATCCATGTTTGCTATAAAAACATAAGCTCTTCGTTCATTAAGGATTCGCATCTATTTATGTCTTTTACGGCGCAAGGGCAAAACGTTCATGCGTCGAGACCTAGGGGTTTCTTAGGAATCCGAACCTCTTAAGACCTAGGGAACCAAAACAACGAAACGCCGTGGACAGATTTGTTTGTTCATGTGTTTTACGGCGCAAGGGCAAAAAGGTACTGCTGCGTCGTAATCTAGGGTTTTCCTAGGAATCCGAACCTCCTATGGCCCAAAAAAAGCAATCCCCGGACTACAGTGAACAGTTAGTCGGTAAGCCTATTTTGGGACCGTTGGGAGTCGAACCCGGAATAACGGCGCGCAAGGCGAACGCGTTACCACTGAGAACGGTGAACAGAAAAACGAAATGTTAACAATGGGAGTGAAACTCGGGTTAATAGGGGTATAAATGACTGTCACTATTACGCCAGCGTAGGGGATAAGCGTATCACATGCTATAAAGCTAGGTTTACATTCAGCCATTGCTTCAGTGCTCTGCAACTGAGCGAGAGAGCAGAATGTAAACGCTTACTCGCGCTGCCGGTCCTTTGACTTCCGCACAAAAGCCGCTAACGAAGAGAGCGAGGAATAGCGGCAATGGCAGGAGCATGGTCAGCGCGGGTGACGAGTTTATATATTGGCGCTGCCCACGGCAGTGGGCTGAACGTAAACGAGGCATTACGTTCTAGACTTTTAGATGTAATATGGCCCGTTCCCGCTGAACAACATTCGTCATTATTGTCATCTTGACTGCATGTTACCGCATAGTCGACAAATAAGACCAACGTGGTGCGAGTAATTGAAAAAATACAGCTAGCAATATCCCCCCCTTCCCAAATTTTTAGAACAGCGGCATTCAGACATGAATTTATAAAAGCCCGTATTTTAAAAAAGCATTTCAGTGCAATTTGTTTACAGGGCATCACCACACACACACACACAATATTTTCCACATTGCTTTTTCGAATACGATTTAGAAGCTATGGCTAATAAATAAAAACTAACCTTTCAAGTTTTGTTACGGAAAATAACGATCAGTTTAAGTTTTGAAAAGTCAATTTACAATTTTGTGTTGTTACTTTTCAGGGTCAGAGACATGAAAAAGAAAATAATCAATCGCTATCTGCGGTTGGTTACGGAAATTACCATTTATAATAGATCTGTCGTTGAAAGCTGTTTGCGTGGGCTTCTGTTTGTCAAAGAAAAATGAAGAAACTGGCTTCGAAAAGCTAGAATTTTAGATAAACAATATTCCCAATCGTTTACGATAATCCATTTCACTTCCGCGAAAGTGCTACAAAGTTTTGTTTTTAATTGTGAATAATTACTTATGAATTTTCTGCAGATAGTTAGCTTGATTATGATTATTCCTCAAATAGTCATCTAACTAAATATTCGTATCTGGTATGATTTTCCTGGAAATTTGGGCACCGTTATTATTATTTTTTGGCTCTTGAAAAATACACAATTTCTTTAAATCAAATGTTTATATTTAACATACAGCAGAATTTCCATGTACCGCAATCCTTTATATATATAGAAGTTTTGGTGAATCCCATGTGATTTAAAGTTCTCATTATATATAAAAAAAAACTGTTTCTGTACATCAAATATTTTGTAAGGTATTATTACCCTTCACACAATATTTTTTACGGAACCTTCGATTTCGATATATGGATATCCTACTGCACGGGCCTGTAGTCAAGCCAGGGCCAGCAGGAACGTGGCCCCAATTGCTCCATCGAATTATATATATATATAACAATTCCCGGGTGCCCTATGCCTTGCCCTTCATCCTGGCTATAGGCCTGCTACTGTATTTATTAACGTTTATTAATGAACGTGTTTATAATGTACGTGTGATCACTTCCAGGTCAGTCAAAAAACTTCGAACAAAGATCTACGTCGGATTTCTCTTTTTCGTTAATGAATCTGATGATTCGTTCGTCACACAAAATAATACAGAATTCTTTAAAATCTTTGCATGCCAACTATTGGAAGTTTTCGTTGAAAATTAGGATTTGAGGTATACTTATGATCAGCTCACTATGTATCAATGGAGGATGAATACATGAAAATATTGAATGATCTAATACATGAGCAACGAAAACAAAATTTCGATAAGCACTGTTCGGTGGGTATACATGTTTTGATAAATTGTCTTGCTGATTGAGTAAGTACAATAACAGTCCAAAGTAATATATATATACAATATAACAGAAGGGAAGTATATTCAAAGGAAAGTGTCGTAACATAGCATTGTATAGTACGGTCGCGGAAAATTGGCTGGCAGTACCGTTAGAATTCAAGGGAGCTGACGTCACAGACGGGTTATTTCATTGCAGTAGAGGGAAGGGCGTCTTTCATAACTGGTTTAGACTGGAAGACGCCTTTCCCTCTACTGCAATGAAATAACCCATCTGTGACGCCAGCTCCCTTGAATTCTACCGGCCAATTTTCCGCGAACGGACTATACATGATTATAATCAACCATTATCTATGCACTGCTGGATACTTGTTTGTACACTTGACATCCCAAAATTGCGCTAAGGGCTACCTAGTACTGGACCGATGGTTTATTGCAATCTCTGAACTACGACCTAGTTACATACGGTCAAATTGACTAGAAATTAAACCCAGACGAATGTCCTTAAACATAGCTAGATGCAAGTCGCTCCGTAAATAACCATGTGCCACGTATACCTTGGGTAGTTCGTCTCCATATCACTCCGTCTTATTTTCTTATATGTAAAAAAAAATGCATATATGTATAAAGCTAAATGAAATTCATGAAATGTATATCATTCATGTTTATGAAAAATTAATCCAGTGTCTGATGCTGGAAATGTGTTTTTGCGTATTAAACTCACTGGCTAGCGTTCAATGACCCAGCAATATAACCAACCTTTCAGTCTTGATGAATATATACTGTTCATGTCTGTCTAGACAATAAGTCCATTAATACATGAAACGGTCCCGAATCAAAAATTAACGTTTAGAAAATACGTAGTACGTGGACTAGACCAGTGGTCACTAACCTTTCGGACATCGCGGACCATTAATATGAATTTTTTTTTTTAAAAAAGATAAATACAGGGCTCTTCCTAGTAACCGCATTGAGGCAAATGAGGGTTTTTTCACTAATTGCCGATAATTATCTCAAGTACATTATAGATATAAAAATTTACAATTAATTATTTTAATAGAAAGTTAGAAATTAGTACTTAAAAATTTAGGAACCTATCAAGTACATTTCATGAATTTAGTGCAATACAAAAGCAAAAATTGTCATTCAGAATATGAGAATTTCTTAGAATATTATTTTTGTTTTATTATTAATCAAACATTAAAAATGCAAATAATGTCCAGATTTTTCTGCGGACCACCGGTTGGCGACCGCTGGAGTAGACTATCCTACATGACACATGTGTTTGCCTTCATTGATAAATATTTGTAAATATTTTAGAAAAATATAGGGGATTATTTTCATAAATTTACATTCGGCAAAGCTTGGTTTGCTGCCGTGGTAAACGGATACAGTAAAAACCAAACTTGGGCTTTAAGACAAGGTAAGAAAAAAAGAACCACATATTAGAGAGCCGGAATGATGGATAATTTAATTGATTTGTCACATCAAGGAAGCTGCGATTATTCTTTTCAGGAGACAGCTGTAGAGGCGGAGAATGTGTGCAAGAAAAATAAATAATGCAACAGTTAAAGCCTACTTCTTTGGTCAGTAACGGGAAAAAATGAATAATGGATCTGAAATCGTTATTGTAGAAAAAGTCTGTTGTCAAGGAAATGGCTCACTGTAATCTTCAGAAAATCAAATTACCAAATTCGTCGCAGAGTGTGGACTTCTTGTTAATCTTAAAATTTGTTTGACTAGGACGAAGCAGACAGTATACTTCCGTTTCTTCGAAGAAGACCAAATAGTCCCATTGGAACACATGGCAGCAGAATTATGGCAACAGGAAATTCGATCAAGAGGAGGAACGTACACGAAAGGAATTAGGATGGCTAAGCTTATATACTAAAAAACGCCTCAAGTGACTACGGTTTGATATCATTTTCTACTAACGGACATCCATTGTTCTTTCAAGTGGTGGTAGTATTGTGATGGATTGCGAGACAAGTGGTGCTGCAGCATTCCATTACGTATACTATTATTATTACGGAACCTTTCATATAGGTTTAATTCAAGTCAAGGGCTTTGGAAAAAGAACGCACAGCACTTAACAGATACTAATGGGCGTTATTCGTCAAAGCAGCACTCTCCATGCCCTTCTCTGTCAAGCCTTGGGTGTGGTTTACCTGCACAAGGTACCACGTTATTTCGCAATTCCCTTTATCGTAAACGCCGCTTCGTCAGAGATTAATTTCCACGTTTCTAGTGCATACATGCTCCATTATTTGTAAGTATGTGAAAATAAACAAGAACTCATAAACAAATTAAAAACTATTTGAATAAAATACAGAGAAAAAAAAAAAACCTCCAAGGTTTATATTAATTTAAAACTTCCCCATGTGTGAGCCGCAAAGCTGCGAGAGCCCATACATACAATTAACTTCGACATAGTATGTAAATACTGTATTAAAGTTAAATCGCTATACTGTGACCATTGGTGTAACTACGGGGTAAGGGGATAAGGCCCCTTAGAATAATGAAAATTACAAATGACTGCTGTACGCGGCACATTGGAATGGGTGGACTTACCCCGTCCCCTAAAAAAATTCAGCCCCCCCCACCCACAATTAGTGGTAGGAACATAAAAATCGTTACATTCAATATATGCCAAAAACTTTTGTATTGACAATAAATACGTTGAAAAACAAACTCATAAACTGAAACATAAACATTAAAAAATATTAACTTACACTGAAACATTATTTCTTTCTGGTATACAATAAATTGTTTGTTTGCGGTTTTACGGCTCAAGGATTACAATGGTCATGCTGCACTGGGACCTACTGTTTTCCGAGAAATCCGAACCTCTTAAAGCTTAGGGAACCAAACCCCAAACTACAGTGAGCAGTGCGATCTTTATGAGACCTCTGAGTAAGCGTTCTTTGCACCATTAGTAGTCGAACCCGAGCGAACTAGGCGAACGCGTTACCTCACTGCGCCATCGCAGGGCCGTATATAATAAATCAAATTCAATTTTATTGAAATAAATTTTAATTTTAACAAAAAAATAAAAGCCCATTAAACACTGGTATTTAAATGGAAAGCATGACGTCTAGCTTTCTTCTCGCCAAAACATCTGATTATATCATATGGTATTAATTTTTTTATATCAGACTTAATACACAAAATTTTGCCATTCTAGTCAAGGGCGGACACAGGGGTTATGACCCCCAAATATATTTTTTCACTGTAAAATTTCAATTTGCATGATAAATGAAGGGTTATTCCGAGACTACATGTCAAATTTTGTCCGTGACCCCCCACCACAAAGGAAAGTCTGCGTCCGTCATTGTCTTTAGTCTATGGCATAGTAAAGCCTATTGGGAAATACGGCACTGGGAAAATGGTCATAGCTAGTGTGATAGAGAAATGTATTAACCATTTATAGCACTGCTATTTTATAAGGCTTCGAGAACCTGCATTGATAGCCTTCCTAATTTTGTTATTTAATTCACTTGCAGAGTACTATATCATTATACGCTCAGAAGGGAAGACTTCTGTCCTTACGTGAACGCCTGTTGCTTCGTTGAACTTGGAAATGCCTCATTCGGAAAGAACTGATTCTATGGCGAACGGACAAATAAGGCCATGCTGAGTTGGAACCTTCAATTTTTCTAGAGATTCCAGCATTTACCGCCAGGGGAACCAAACCCATAGAAACATCTGTATAAAGACCATGAGAATCCCATATCGAAAGTCAGCGTTCCATGAACTAAAGGAATATCACTCCATTTTGAACGACTATTTTTTTCTGAGATACATCACATTAAAGAATGCACGCATTGTCTCGTAGCAATTTCTTTTATTGTTTTACGTCAGTACTTAAAGTGTTGTTGGTATATTTTACGTTCTAGGGCTACGCTATGTATCTACGTATTTGGGATGGAATAGAAGGCTTTACATGACCTTCGTACCAGGATACATTTATATACAACCTAGCTTACGGAGAGCCGAACCTAATCCAGTTGCTTTAAGAGTGGTGAACATCACCACTGAGAAAAGGCAATTGTCATATTAGTAATTATTTGATTTTCAATGAATCTGCTTAAATAGAAGTTGCCTTTTTACGCTTTGACGAATTAAAAAGGAAAAAAGTTTGAATTAAACATCTCGGGGTGGAGAAATGAAAAGTAATTCTGACATCGTGGGATGAATTCAAATAAGAAATCTTTAAATTTGTTATTAAAAATTAAAAATACGCAAAATTAGAGATTTCGAATATTGGTGAAGACAGAGTGACAAATTCAAATATGGCGACGTAAACGAAGTTCAATTAGTTGTGAAATGCATTTGCATACTATAGAGGCCTACGTTATAGAGAAAAAAACTCTGTTAACTTCGATTAAAAGAACTAAATTTGGTGAACCGTTGCCAACCCACGTGAAAATTCGTTTTATATAAAATGAAAAAGCTCAAAGTGACTTCTAAGGTCAAAAGAGTCGTCCGCTATGACAATAATGCGTTTTCTATATCGATATTGGAAGCTACTATCGATAAAGGTCTTAATCGTTTTTAGTCTCGTTAGAAGCTTTCATTTACAGCGTGGCTATCTGATTGCATTCTGTTGAATAGTGGTTAACGCATTACAGTGACCGTATCAGAATGAGATCGAATGAAAACCAATTATGAATTCCAATCAATAATTAATCATAGCCTGAAGTTGAGTTATACAACCATCTGAAGTTTTAGACATATATATTTTCGAACGAAACTACTGATAATATAGATCTCATTCCTGAAATGACCCTCGTTCAAGTCAGTAGCCAATATCGCTGGCAGAAGACGCCTCCAAAACCCATAAGAGATATTACTTTTTCAAAGTTACGCTTGCGAAACGAGTGTTACAAGATATCGAAAGCGAACGTGAGCACCATACAGAAAAATAGAAAAGTCTATTTCGAGAAAGCTTCGCGCACTCACTGTCTTGTAAGCGTACGGTAGGTTCCAGTCTTCGAACCGCGGCGATTTTTCTGGATTGCACGTCTTGTTCTAGTTAGGTGAATTTTTAAAAAGAAGCAACAATTAGATTAGAAAAATGCTGCATGTTTAAGCGAATTTCTTTTTACCTAGTCATTCGCCAAGTATATATACTACGTAGGTCATTTAAAGCAAATTTCTTCTCGACAAGTCGGGTTCAGAGTTCCTTAAGCTAGTTCTTTATTTAAATTAGGAGTTTGAATGCGTAAGTACTGTATTTTATATGTTTACAGTGTCGGATTCGGGAACAACTTAACAGGGGAGCCACCAGGGATGTTAGAAACTAAACAGCGAATATATATTTTTTTTTATAAAACTTGGACTTAATATATGTGAACATGTCGCTAAAACAATCCTTCTGCTTGGACAAAGGGAATACCCTAGCCCGGCCAAGTCTTTTAGGAATATCTATGTTCTAAAACTGCTAACTGGAAAAATAAGATTAACAACTTATTTTATCTCTGAACCATGATATAGTTACAACTAGAGAAGCTTATTAAGATTGAGGCTTTATGTCCATCGAATATTAGTTTAGAAAAGAGAAAGTAAGATTTCAAGGCTTAGAGAATGCTGCTTTTAGATCGTCATATTTTAAAAAAATTCAAAAAATATATATAATAGTATAGAGATAAATCCCTTGAAAATATATCTTCGTATGTTTTATATTATGTATGAGTTTAAATAAATGAGTCAAAATATTGTTTTAATCAGTAAATATTTAAAAAGGGTTTTTTTCTAACGAACTGACGATCTTGAGTTGCTGTCTTTCGATATTTTGGTTAATTTTTTCAGTACTGCATAAAGTAATCGATTCTTGTTATAAAACGTCTGGGTAAGTGGACAGTATAGTTTACTGTGTGTACCACTATGGTATCTAATTACTAAAACACTAAGTTTCAATAATTAAAAAAAGGAAAAGCTATTTGGATGCTGAATCGAAAATAGTCTTGCTGTATGTATACACTGCCAAGGCAGTTGATTTTTTGCCGCAGGGAAGGTAATTTCGGTGCATCGTCCGTTTAATCGCTCTACCAACTACCACAAGCTTTGAGATGCCCAGCAGATGTAATCGGCCACAAATATCGGATGATAAATTTAGAAATTAAATTAGAAAATGAAGATAAAAACGGCCCTTGAAATTATCAAATGCGCCAGTGAAATGGTTGTCTCCATTTGCTCAAAATTTACTGATTCCATAAAAAAAAATGGCGTAGTTTCACCCATTCTGCAACAGTAGGAATTAAAGTATTTAGTTCCGCAAAATAATTTATCTTCGACTAATTCTATGTTGAATATTAACTAAGGGTGAGAAAAGAGTCCCTTGCTTATTCAAGACTTGCGTGTCGCGATTTCCCAATGAGTTTCCAGAGATGAGAAAGCAGACTAAGCGTGACTTTCACTAATTGTAGCATGTTTACACGCAGACGTCTATATTTTATCTAGCTTAGAATTGTGATTAACATATCTATGACGAGGAAACTAATTAATAAAAGATCCCATTTAAGCACTAATGCTTACAAGAATAGAAGTTAAAAAAATATATGTATCTACGTATGTTTGTTTGTTTTGTGGTTTTACGGCTCAAAGACTACAATGGTCATGCTGCGCCGGGACCTACTGTTTTCCGAGGAATCCGAACCTCTTATGGCCTAGGGAACCAAACCCCGGACTACAGTGAGCAGTGCGAGTATCTACGTATGTGCGTGCATATGTATGTATATGCGCATGTATGTATGTGCGTATATATGTATAAATGAAGAATCAATAAATTTAGGCAGATCATAGCTGGTCTGAATTAGAAGAATTGGACCTGCGATGTACATTGATTGGCGTTATGAGCCAATAATCATGGGTTAAAGAGTGTTTTAAGAATCCAACATTCCCCATTCAATGCAGACATTATACAGGGAGACCTGTTTGTTTATAACCATCCATGTGGCAGAGATTAAAACAAATTTTTTGTTTGAAAGAGACAAAAAATAGAAAGAAATAGAAAGTCGTCGATACATCTCACATCAAAGTAACAATGTTGTATAACTCACGAGTAGTAATTCAACAAACTCGATCCAAGTAATACCACAAATGCAAAAAACTATAGATGAATTTGTTCACTGTCAGAAATTTTTTATTTTTAAACATTTTTAGCCGAGTTTTTGCAAACATATTTTATTAATAATAAAATAGGAAGTGGTTTAAGTACCTTGTAATAGCAGTAATGTAGAAATTAAATTCAAACTCGTAACTAAAAAGATAGCACATGATCAGTTGAAGGCAGTTTTGAAAGTGTTTCCACATCTTATAAATTAAGCAATACCAGATATCCAAAAGGAGTAATGAACAGGTGCTTCCATCTATATTTGAGAACTGCGATTAGATGTATTTAATTGCAATGATTATTCTTTATAAGAAACATTTAAGATTTCTTTCTAGGGATGAAATTTGCAAATGTTCTATTTATATAGTTCATTGGAAAACCATTTAAAACCAAACATTTTTTAAAAGATCTTAAGCCTTCAGAAATGGCTTCAACTCTATTTGAAAGCACTTTCTGTCTGGAGAGTTCACCTAAAATCAAATTTTTTATAACATGTTTTCTGAGACATGTGTCATATTGCAAGTACTGAACAAAAGCAAATAAAAATTGTTTTCTTTTATCGCATATTTGAAAGACAAATCTATTATTTTCATTGATAGTAATAAGTAGCTCTGAAAAGTGAACTCGAATTCTAGATACAGAGGTATCTTTCAGTGTTAATCCTGAGGGATAAAAATCAAGGTCCAATTGATGCTCCATACCATAGCCTATACAGATTATATCATCTATATATCTGCCAAAAAATAAATCCGTTCTTGGTGAAGACAAACTTTCATATTTATGTAAGTATAAATCTGCAGCTAAAAAAGAATACACTCCCCCTTAAGAAAGCCCTCTTACCTGTTTATAATAACCAGTGCCATTATATACCATATTATAGTTAAGACAGAAGTTTAGTAGTTTTACAAACGAGATTTTGTCAATTGATTTTATATCATACTCTGTAAATAATTCTAATAACACACGATATAGGTCTCTTAAATTGATTTGGTTAAATAGATCCTCAAAATCAAAGCACTTAATGAAAGTGGGATTCCTATCACTGGAGTTCAAAGTCTTTAAAAGTTGAAAACTATTTTTAAAAATAAAGGTATTTAAGGAAATTTTAACATAAATCTCTTTAAATGTTCGAAGAAGCAGTTTAACAGCTCTAACACTATAAGAGCTAGTAGCACATCTAACAGTGCGAAAACCAATTGGATCTTTATGAAATTTAACAGTAAGCGTCATGTATGGGAAGTTGATTGGAGATTGGATGGCTTTGAGATTCTCAAAAGCACCCTGTATGTGTTTGAAGACAGGAGTAGAGTTTGTACCCAGATTTCTGTATTGCTCTGTATTATCAAGAAATTTCTGTATGTTTGAAGCATAGAACCTCTTGCATATGATGGTAAATGTCGAAAAATATTTATCTATGTTCAATAACATAAAGCGTTTATAAAAATCCTTCAAATCTCTTTTGTATTCTGCAATGCTCTTGAAATTTTTATGTGTTCTATCCCATTTTTTATACCAGATCACTTGTAAGAAAACTTCACAAATGCAATTATTTTTCCAAATGTCAAATGATTTGATTGGTATTGTATGTCTAATAGCCATATTGTAAATAAAATCATCAATTTCTCTGATGTTCTTCTTGTGTGTTTTTTTTTTTGCCATATATTTTTGTAATCTAACTTTGTTCCCTTTGAAAAAAAGTTTTTTTTAAATCACTATTACTGAAGAAATTTATATCACCTGTAATGACATGTTGATGATTACTGTCAACAAATTTAGTGTATCTTTCCCATATGCATGGTGTATTAAAAGCCTCATTAGTTTTTTAGAAATAGAGTTATATTTGAAAAATTGTCGATCAATAGTAACATTGTCTTTATCTCTCATTTCAATCTTAGTGTTTTTTAAGGGGGTGAACTTTTTAGAGTTATTGATATTTTTTAAATTTATTTTTTTAAATTCAATTTTGGTAAAGCAAAACCCGAAATAAATTTTCTTTTTTTTTTTTTTTTTTGAAGAATTCATAGCCTTGGCCACAATATATGGATTCCAATTTGATTTAGAAATTCTATAATTTAAATAATCAATCAAAAGATAATATGTAAACAAATCAATATCTGGCTTATCATCAAATAGAAAATGATATAATTTTTTACAAGTGGGTTTGTTAAGTGTAAAAATAAATTTTTTAGGACTTAACAAATTGAAGGTAGTTTTAAAATCAGAAGATATTTGAATAATTCTACTGCTTAGTTCCTCTGTAGACAATTGTTGAGATTTCTTAAATAAAAGTGCATGCCTTTTCGTAGTGAAAACTGTTGTTTTGTCAAAATATTTTAAAATGTTTCTATGTTTGAAAACAATTTTTTCGTAGATTTCCTCTCTTCCAAAACACCGGGAGTTGAGAGCAAAATGAAACTGCGAATTTAAAATCTGAATGTAATAACTCTGCAAACACAATCTTTTTCTCAAGTCTTTAGCTAGGTTCAATATAGAAATTTGAACATTTTTAAAATCATGAATATAGAAATGGTGTAATTCATATTGGTTTTCAGATATCTCACCTACTCTTTTGACCAGAGATCTGTGATTATTAATTCTCAAATTTAGTTTATTAGAAGTCTGTTCAACATATCTCAATCCACAGATCTTACATGTTATTGGATAACGTTGAAAGCTTTACAAAAGTTAGTAGCATATTTATCTTGCACTTGATGCAATTGTTCATCATTAGCAAGAGGACAGATGCCACATCTCTTGCCTTTGATTTGTTAAATTTCAAATGATTAGACAATTTAAGTCTTTATAAAATATCTTTACTAATTTTAAAACGATTATTTATCTGACACGAAGCAACCTCATCTATTTTTGCCAAAACTAAATCTATAGCTAATGGGGATAACATGCTGACGGTGTGGCCTCACTCCTAATAAGACAACCACACCGGGCTATGATAGAAGGCAAATCACCCTCTCTAAATGTAAAATTTGTAATATGAATAGATTCAGAGTGTTATTATATAAAACGTTAAACATACAAATCAAATAGCATAACAAACATTAAATATATATAACGAATAGCAAGATAATCAAGAAACATGCATGCAAAGAATTATGTAATAATTATATAAGGAATTATTATTCCTCTTGCTAATGAACAATTGCATCAAATGCAAGATAAATATGCTGTTAACTTTTGCGAAACTTTCAATGTTATCTATCTTATATCTTGTAAGATCTGTGGATTGAGATATGTTGGATAGACTTCTAATAAACTAAATTTGAGAATTAATAATCACAGATCTCTGATCAAAAGAGTAGGTGAGATATCTGAAAACCAATATGAATTACACCATTTCTATATTCATGATTTTAAAAATGTTCAAATTTCTATATTGAACATAGCTAAAGACTCGAAAAAAAGATTGCGGCTGGAGAGTTTTTGCATTCAGATTTTAAATTCACAGTTTCCTTTTGGTCTCAACGCCCGGTGTTTTGGAAGAGAGGAAATTTACAAAAAATTTGATTTCAAACATAGGAACGCTTTAAAATACAGGGTGATCCAAATTAAACAGGAGGTATTTAGACCTCTCTGTTGGGAAAACTACTCGGCCAATTTCACCCAAATTTCGTACACATGCTCTCCTGAGTATGTGGTTTCGATTTCTGAAAGAAAAAAATTGAGTTCATATTTCGGCCGCTAGGGAAGGAAATGGCGCTGCGGAGCAGGCAATTTATTAATATTAACAACGAAAAAGTGTTTTAACATGCAATAACCTTTATTGCAATCACATGAAATTAACTACAAATTACAGTATACCGTAGGATAGTAGGTATGACTAAAAAAAGATTTGTGCAATAACTTTATTGCTATCATATGTGGAACCACACTATCATCACAGATACGGCTCGATATGTCCTCCGTCTCTTTGCTCTAGAAATTGCATTCGATGCACAACACATTCCACGGCAGAACGTAACTCATTCGCTTGGAGGTGGGATACATGTTGCGAAATTCTGTCTTTTAAGACTGCTAAGTTCGGAACATTGCCTTTACAAACGCAGCTCTTTAAATATCCCCACAGTCAAAAGTTACAAGGGTTAAGATCCGGTGACCGAGGCGGCAAAATGTTGAAAATGATCTGCTAATCACTGTCATCCGAAAAAGTTTTGCCGTAATAATGTTTGAACAGGCAACGCGATGTTTGTTGATGAACGTAGGGATTTGTGTCAGACCAAATACGGTAGTTATTAAGTAGTAGTTACAGGGTAATTTAACCACTTCGTATTTTATTATTAATAAAATGTGCTTGCAAAAACTCTGCTAAAAACGTTGAAAACTAAAAAATGTCTGACACTGAATAAATTCATCTATATTTTTTTTACATTTGTGGTATTACTTGAACTGAGTTTGTTGAATTACTACTTGTAAGTTATTCAACAGTGTTACTTTGATGTGAGATGTATACAGGACTTTCTATTTATTTTCTGTCTCTTTCAAACACAAAAAATTGTTTAAATCTCTGCCACATGGGTGGTTATAGACAAACAGGTCTTCCTGTATAATGTCTGCATTGCATGGGTAATTTTGGATCCTTAAAATATCGTTTAACCCATGATTATTGGCTCATAACGCCTATCAAGATTTGTACATTGCAGATCCAATTCTTCTTTCTTATTCAGACCAACTATGATCTGTCTAAATTTATCAACTCTTCATTTATATATTAAATGGAGTGTTATAAATGCTGTGTTTTATAACAACTCCATTTGCATCATTTAAAATGTGTACATATTGGGCAGTGGTTAATGGTATTGGTATGGGATTTAAATGCTTGGTTCTATAAATTTATTACGTTGGTGTGATATAGGTATCATTAATGATAACACTATAAAAAAATTTTACTTACTGTTGTTTAATTTGTTCTGAGTACATATTGTAAAATATTTTTTAATTGTTTT
>QLNU02015360.1:72166330-72185064 GCA_006491805.2 Dysdera silvatica
CAATGGATCACGAAGGACGGCTTAACGCGATATCCCCGAAGCGATTATGTACAAGTAAGCTCTTAATGAAAATCCAACACAGCCAGTGAGCTTAAGTGAGGTTCATCGCCTTTCCTTCTTCCACATTCCTTTTGTTTATTTTATTATTCTTTTTTTTCTGCCTTTCAACTATAAACCGACGACGAACACAATTATATCATTTGCAGTCTCTATCAATTGACTACTGAGCTAACGAATTCCATGAAATCTTGCGTATATTACTTTCTTATCTTACTTTTCCGCTTTGTTTTCGTATTTAAACCATACTCTACTGCTTAACACTTTAACTACCGGAAGCCTATTAATAGGCTATTTTTCACCAGCGCTTAACGACCAGTAGCCTATTAATCGGTCTTTCGATTGCCAGCGTTTGCTGCCCAATTAATTATATTATCCATACAAAAATACTATATCATATACGGAGAAAAATGCATTTGTTCTTGTCCACATTCGTCTAGTAGGTCAAGACACCGCGGGCTCAACGCGGGGACCCTGGTTCGAATCCAGGATGAGGTCCGCGCCTTTTTTTCTCCAAAAACAAAAAAAAGCTCTAGTTTGAGCTAAAATATACGTGGATAGAAAAGATTATTGGATAAAAATACTATACTTAAAAATTGTATTACCCATATAATCTGCACTCGAATCGTTCGGTCTTTTCGATGTATACATTTCAGTTGCAAGCGGTAGGTAAAGCGTTAAGTTGGTCTGTGATTTTGGTAGAATTACAATTACAGGGCCCGTTTCCTCGCCAATTCTGAATCAACGCCAACCGATCCTTACGATCTGCTGGAGGCTTAGAGCAAGTCGGGGTTTTGCCGCGGTGGGAACTACGTTTCATGTTATTTGAGGGCTACACATTAGAAGTTAATGTAGCTATAGCAGCATTTAAGAAAGTTAACGTTCTGAATATACATATTATCACACGTCACCAGATTTCTTTGAATCAATATATTGCAAGACAGCATGGTAACTTGGCGATTGATGGTGATAGTTGTTGGTTACTCACTATTTGTGAGGAAGTTGCCATAATGAGAAAGCATTCCGTAACTACAATTCAATCTGATGTAATTTTCTTAATTTTCTAATATCCGTAAAGGAATTTTATGGACTAAATAATTTCATTTAATGTACTCGGGCCTTCTAACGTATTTCATTTTGGATATGACATATCTGATTTTGGATATAGCGTATTTGATTCTGTGAGGTTTTACCTTTCTCTGGACTAATACGATTGCGGGGGCAAGTTTTTTGCAATTTTTCAAAAATCATACAAACTCGCCCCGGTGGCTTTACACGCTGACTAATATTTGGCAATTGTGTTATCCCTGAGAAGGGTAATAATATCTTACAACCTTACATACGGAGAAAAGGAGCTTCGTTCCGATCCTCGATGGCCTAGCGGTTAAGACGCTCCGGGATCAACGAAGAGACTAGTTCAAATCTACATCAGGGACGATGTCTCATTTTCTCCTACACCTAAAAAAAAAACCTCTAGTCTGAGCTAAAGCGTGGGTGTGAAAATTAAGTATTTGGTTTTGGATATAACGTATTTGATTTTGGATATAACGTATTTTACTGTCGTTGTTCGCTGACAAAAGTACATATTTCAATTTACTTCCGCATTCCTACACATTTCTCTGAATTGTGTGGAATTTTCTTTCTACTCAATGTACTATTTGAATTTTATTTCTTAGTTATTGATCCGCAAAGAATTAAAAAACGTATCGACTAATAGTTGTCAATACTCTTTATGTGCTATAAAAGCTTCCATTTAGAATTTGACCATCATGCGTAAATGCAATCATGCATACCCACATGTAATTACGTAGGTTATTGTTGAAAACGAAAAATTCGAATATCTTTCCCCCCATTTTTATTCTTAGTCTTAGAAATTGCTCTAAAACATGTTGAAATTTATCATTATTTGTATACACGGTAACAATATATACACTGCATTCCCATTAATCACCCACTAGCAGGAAAGTAAATTGGATCGTCTGTACGTCATGAGCTCCACAATGGAAAATATAACAAAACAAAATCCACTCACCAAGAAAGAGTTGTCCGATTGTAATGAAATTTCGTATGCAAAGACATTTTGACCGAACATGCAAATGATTAAAATTTGGTGTCCAATGAATGAATAGCGGGAACTCCAGCGCATCGGAACTGCGCATTCAGCAGGTGTATATAAGGAGCGATTCTCAATATGTGGTCAAAATTTCTGTTGCATTTTGACTGCGGATATCTTACGTCGACTGTAACAATGCCTCGCCGAAAGATTCGTGCTCATTACGAGCATATGTCAGAGTTTGAAAGAGGTCGTGCTATCGGATTGAAAGAGGCTGATTACGTAATCGACATTCTACGACCGGTTGTGTTACCGTTCCTTTTGCGACACCCTGGACTTACGTTTCAACAAGACAATGCCCGGCCGCACACGGCACGTGTTGCTATGAATTGTCTTCAAGCTTGCCCAACACTTCCTTGGCAAGCTAGGTCTCCTGATCTCTCTCCCATAGAGCACATTTGGGACGCTATGGGAAGGCGATTGCAACCATCCCGGAATGTTGACGATTTAGCCCGACAGTTGGAGACAATTTGGCAAGAAATTCCGCAGGACACCATCCGGGATCTTTATCAGTCTATGCCACGCCGGGTGACAGCTTGCATCCAGGCCAGAGGTGGACCAACGCCTTATTGACTTCCTCCCTTTGTAACGGTCAAACTCTGCAATAAATCATTCAATTGTTCTGAAATTTTAATGATTTCTTTTTCTATGTATGTTCTTCATATCCACCAATTTTTATCGCAATCGGACAACTCCTCCTTGGTGCGTCGATTTTTTTTTGTTATAGAGTATATATGTTTTTCAAAATAAATTATTGTGAATTTGTTTCAAATTTCAGTTTTGTATAAAACTACCCACGATAACGGAAATCGTTCTTTGACGTTAAACATGTTCAAAATATTTCATTTGACTTTGCTATATTCCTTACAGAGATTTGAATCTTCATCTAGGCTATAATAAGGAAAAGGGAAATTAGAAGATTTTAGTATACCTATGTAAGTTTTCCAGTACAAATTTGTTAAAACATTTATTCATTAATGTTAAATATATTAGTCTGCTTAGATATTTAGTATTATTAAATATATTAATAAAATACATCAAAACATTAACGGATTCTAAGATCTCCTGCAACTGGAAATGTAAAATCCCGGGAATTTTGTACACATTGGAAACTTCGATGGGAAGAAACCAAGGTAACTAAAATAAAGTAACTAATAACTTCCTATTGGTCGATTGTGTCCAATCGACCAATAGGAAGAAAGGTGCGGACGGGACTACCTCCTTTATTCTAGCTATCTTGGTTTCTTCCCATCAAAGTTTCCAATGTGTCCAAAATTCCCGGGTTTTTTACATTTCTACCAATAGCCTTCGACCCCAGTTTTTGTAAGAAGCGTCTATCTTGCACTGACAGCGATTGCTTTTGATAACAGTACTCAAGCTGTTTGAAGATTATGATACTTATATGGGTTGGACAACTAACAAACAGTTATTTCGACACTGGCGTAAGGTTTAAAAACACGACGTTTCGGGAGCCAACTGCTCCCTTTGTCAAGTGAAGGCAGAATCTTGATCAAATCAACTTGATAAAGGGAGGAGTTGGCTCCCTTTGTCAAAATCTTTTTTGAAACTCGCTAGACTTTTTGGCCCGCGAGATCCGTGAAATATTTTTAAAAGGCCCACTGTCCAAAAAAGTTTGGACAACCCTGGATTATGTCGTGTAATGTAAATTTCAGTCTGTTTATGCGTACTTCAGAAATTCAGACCCGATAAGAACGTTCAATAATTGCAATTTTATGCTTTTAAATATAAACTTTATAAAACACGTAGGCGAGGAAGTTACATTAAACGGAGTTGACGTCCTAAGTTTTGCCTGTGTCTAAATCCGATTTGATGACGTTAGTGTAAAATTGGAAGTGGCAACGGGTTTATATGAGGACACAAAAACTAAATCTAAAGCTATACAAAGTCGGGATAAAAGAAATATCTTCTCTAGAGAGCTGCAGGGAATAATCAATGACAGAAAATTAAACGAGAGGAAAGAGGAATATTATCTAGGAAGGTTTGATTAGAAAGCGATTATTTTATTATTAAATCATATTAGAGAGGTCACAGCAATTTCAAAAAGAACTTATTATTTTTATTGCAGTTATATATATGCTCGACTCAATAAAAATTCAGACGCTGAAAGGTAAATCCAGTTACTTTAAATTCAAATAAAATATTTTATTAATCATGCAAAATATTAATTAAAACTGATCTCGAAATATTTGATACATATTTCATGATTCGAAGACTTTGTGAAAATGCATAATTAAAAATTTTAACGTTGTCATTTTTGAAAAACCGTGTTCCAGAATAACTTTCCCAAGAACTATAAAATACTATGGTTGATTGCTAATTTTCAGCAGTTAAATAGTCATTTATGAAATTATCGGAATAAAAGAAATCAATACTTCTTGATTTGTTCACCCTATAACAAAATAACTTTCGTTTAAGATAGAATTTTTCAAATAAGAATTAATAAATCATACTACGTATACGCCCCTTACGAGGTCACGATGGGGATGGTTTGTTTTATAGTGAAGGAACGGCAAAAGCCATACCGGGTCATAATTTACTGTTTTCTGTGGAAGCCGGACCTCTTAGGACGCGCAGCCTAGAGAACCAAACTCCCGGATTACAGTGAGTAGTTTATCAGTAAGCCTTTTTTAGGGGTGGCACTGTTGGGATCGACTCTCAACCGTGCCACTCGGTTAACGGCACGCAAAGCAAACACGTTGCCACTGCAACACAGCACAGACACATCACGTGGGGGAGAGATCTCAACGTTTGTTAAATCCGCAACCAAAACATAAGATGGGTATGTAGACAAACTGGTAAATGCAACCCACGTATATTGCTGTATGTGCTCTAATATTTGAAGAATGTGATGCATGTTTAGTAGGCGTCTTGTTTAGTGTTATTTTTTAAACGGGGCCAAAACCTATTAATGTTTATGTGCATTTTTACGGCGCAAGGACAGGAAAGGTCATGATGCGCTAGGACCTACAGTTTTTTGAGGAATCCGAAACTTTTCTGCCAAGGCCACTAAGCAACAAAACGCATCTAACCATAACATTGAGAATTGAACCCGAATTAAAGGCACGATAGACGCAAATGTTACTACTACGCAATCGTAGGGCAATGGAGTTGCATGTTTCACAGAGGAATCCAAACTTCTTAAGGCCTAAAGAACCACGCTTCGGACTACAGTGCGCAGCTAGTCGATAAGTTTTTTCCACCGTTGCTAGTCGATAAGTCTTTTCCCACCGCTGGTAGTCGTATACTGATTAACGGCACGGTGAATGAATATTTTACCACCGCAGGGCCCCTCATCTGTAGATTAATTTAACCGTGAGCGAGCTAGAGTCAGCAATTAGTCAAGATCTCCGCGTTTCTCTAAAGTTTATGTCTGGCCTACGGGACGGCCGTGTCTCCCATCACGCGAATATTTTGAGGTTGAAGCCAGTTTCTAGTAGAAGAAGCGAAGTTTGAAGAGGCGTTGTCCTGTTGAAAAATTCAAGTCGGTCTGCATATTTCGGGGTTCTTTTCCCTTATCAGAGACGTTCTTGGAGCTTTTTCTTCATATTTCTTTGTATTCAATCTCCGATTCCTAAACATCGAATATATAGTTCCGTTAAAAGTGAAGGCACCCCACACCATTACTGAACCTCTTCCTAACAGAAGTTTGGTTTCATACTCCGTTCTGGTTTCAGATCAAACCGATGATGATAATAAGACTAATAGATATAACACTAATAATAATAAACCAACCATCTGACCCATCCAAGTTAAACTTCTCATCACTACATACAATTTCTATCCATCGGCCTGTCCAATTCATACGATTAGGGGTTCATTTCATATGAATGGACGTATGTACTTTAGTAAGAGTTGGTTTCGCGGCAAATTCGATATATTTAATATAGTTTTTCCTCTGCAGAAACCGCCAGACTGTTGTTTCTGAGATGGGTAAATCTAAGCCTCGTCGTATGCGCAGGCATGATGAAAAAAATAATGAAAAGATATCCCCCACCCAACTAGCCTTATTTACTCTATATACTGGTAGAACAAGAAGAGTAGTCTTTCAGAATGAGCCGGAAATCGGAATGCAAACCAAGAATTGGCCGAAAACATTTGCAGAAAGACCAGATTCGATTGAACAAATTGCAATCTCTGGAGATTTGCGGAGATCTCTTTTAAAATCTCCTAGACCCTCTGCTTTCTCTTTTAATGGAAAAAGAAATCTGTATTTGGGGAGAACAATTTCTAGTTCTTAATTGGCATAAATAGAAAAACATATATTCTTTTATATTACGATGGTACTTTACAATGAACGAACCGTATTAGAATTCTCAAGTTGTATAAATGTGTTTCTGATTTTGCTTTACGTATGTTAAAAAGGAAAGTTAAAAAAAGTGACAAATTCTGGTTTTCAGTTGATATAATATGGAAATTTATAAACCGTAAAACCATATTTATTCTAATAGAAATTAGCAGCTATATTTTGGATAAAATTTGAAATACAGTAGTGATAAGCAGTACGTTAAATATATATATCTATTCGGGTCCTTCTCACTATATATATTTAGTATTACCATCAACTCAAGAATTTGTAATTTAATTGTATTTGTTGGAAATTTAATAATCGTTTTAGACGCCAAGCGAGTAAACGGTGATAAAATTGTTTTGGACATATTTTTCAAGGTTTTACAGGCAGGGACAGAAGTGCCAATATTTGTAAAAGCGCCCAACATCTAGGAAGTAGTGAGAAAAAAAAAACAGTTTTGCCTCCGCCCTCCGAAAATTGGTATTTTTATTCCGTCATACCCACGCGTCAGATTAAAGTGATTTTTTTACCCTAGTAATAATACACACGTTGAGGTCACCCACGTACACGACGGGAGCCTAGCTCTGCTATTACAGTGTTTCATTTTTTCAATTATCCTTCTCTATCTGGGAGATAAAATCTCGTGGCTATTAAACCAGGCACATTACAAAATGCACTTCTTAAGAATCCAGCGACTTTAGGATTTTCGACATGGCACAATGTAGGTTCGTCTGCATTGGATTAATCTTCTAAATCGCACAATCTTTTCATACGACTGTGTCGGGATTCGAATATAGCCCAGTAACTACAAAAGTTGTGATTGAAACTTTCGAACTACCCAGGCGCTTAAAGCATCAAGTTAAATTAAAAAAAAGGCCTGGCAGGTAGCTGATTTGAAATGCACACAACGTGTAATTGAATACTTCAATTGCGGACTGTTGACATACTCAACAATGACAATTCAATTGTATCTCAGTGGATGGGGAGTATGGGTCGAATGAAAATCTGAGGAAAAAACGTATTTGCAGTCATGATTTTAAAGATTGCAGTCTGTTCTCAACAAGATTCACGAGATGTCTACCGAACAGCAGAATCGAAAAAAACTACGGCCTTTGCTGATTCTTAAAACTTTATTTACAATCTAAGCTAAACAAACGAATGCTCGAACACATGCAGAATTTCAGTTAATCACCGAAGTATTTCTGGTGAATAATTGAGCGATTTCTTTGTTAGATACAGACCCTTTCCTATATATTTAATTTAATCAAAATTATAAAAGTAGAGCTAAATATTTTCAGAAGTAATGGAAAATTAAATATTAAAATACAAGTATATATATATGCGTATACATACATCCACATGTCGTCATTCCCAAAGCATAAAATTACGCAGGTTTATTGTTTGTTTGTTTTGTGGTTTTACGGCTCAAAGACTACAATGGTCATGCTGCGCCGGGACCTACTGTTTTCCGAGGAATCCGAACCTCTTATGGCCTAGGGAACCAAACCCCGGACTACAGTGAGCAGTGCGATCTTTTTATGAGATCTCTGAGTAAGCGTTCTTTGTACACTGTTGGGAGTCGAACCCGGATTAACGGCGTACTAGGCGAACGCGTTACCACACTGCGCCACCGCAGGGCCACGCAGGTTTAAAATCGAAGAAAACAATCTCTCGAACTGCCTATTTATACCACAGTGTCATCCTATCTTGCGTTTTTATGGGTTACACATAAAAACAATATTTTACACATACATAAGGGAGAGCCGTGTAATATGGACCACCTAAAAACGAAACACTCTGAATGCATGGGTTTACATTTTTAAAGGCTAATTTTCAAGTTGGAAGACAAGGTATGTGAAGAGCATAATATAATATTTGGTGGCGAATTATCGACACTTACGCAAATATTGGCAATTTTCATTTTTTGAGAAGTAGTCCATATTAAACTTATGGTTTTTAACATAAACAGATCAATGGTGTTGCCTGCATAAGGACGACTTTATTCCTTCATTTACAGCCATCACGATATAGTAGTGTCAGGGTATGAGGTAAGTCAGCAATGTCTTCACGGAACCAGAATGAGCACTTGCTGCGCTGAATCCTGTCGTCTTCTGTGGACTTGCCGCACACGGTACAGCAAACACTATCATTTGTCGACGTGTTTTACCTTGTTAACCACACTGAAATCATCACGCAAATGTCCCCAGCCTCTTGTCATTTCTTTTTCCTAACAGTTATTACCGTACACTTTACTCGTTTGTTACCTTTTCTGTTATATTGAATTTTTGTGGGAAGAAGATGTCAAAATTTATGCCTCTGATTTACTCATGCCTGAGATTTCGCGCGCGAAAAACCAGTTCCTCCAAGACGCCCTTCCCTAAACTGCAATGGAACAACCCGTCTGGTAACGATATCGGGCGTCAAGTCTGCGCGAACGGACTATACCTGCTATATCAATAATCTGAAATTTCGATTTTTTTTCAATTACTTTTAAATTTTGCTTTACACGATGGCAACACAACAGATGCTTATGAAAACAACCAAAGCGCTTTCACACAGCACATTCACATCTTCCTCTACCAGGTGGAACGAGAGTTACGACGCCAGTCCATATTACACGGCCCTCCCCTATAGACAGATACGTTACTCGTTGACTCCTAATTTCTCGCAATAACCGTTTAAACGTATACAATAGCAATTATTTAAAATCTAATTACAGTTAACCATCCTTCGACTAAAAGCCAATATTGAGTTTATAGATGAAAATCTGACCATGAATTTAATTTACGGCTCTTAGTCTGAGGATTAGTGGCAAAAATGGCAAATTGCACGAACCAACTAACGCAAAATAAAATTTATCTTCAAAAGTTCATTTCATTTAGAAATTTAAAACTCCTTTCTAGATTACAAACTACATATTTTCAAACGCGCATGTGCGAAAACTTTCGTTTATATATTTAACTATCTTATAGAACAAACTCGTTGGCTGGATTCTCATGGCGCAAGGACAGCAAGGGTTACTTATTCTATGCCAAACAAGATGAAGTGGTACGCACGGTTTAAATTAAAAGATGAATTAAGTCTAATATAATGGTAAATCATAAAAAGTGAATTAAAATCGCTAAAAAAAACTATGTTACGAAATGAAATGAGATTGAACGTTATAGAAAAATGTAAAATGATTTCATGATTAAAAGAATCACATAAAATCTCTCGAAGATTAAAATCGTTTCGGCTAACAGCTAATCAACGCTGTTGGTTAAAATTTGTTGGTTTGTTTTAGTTTTATGGCGCAAGGATTGGTTAAATTTGTAAAACGTTTACAGAGCAAATTGGGTAACTTTATTTTCACTACTACCTCTTCCTTTAAATATCGTTTTATTTTTACAAAAAAAAAAAAATCTCCCCATGTATTAGTAACTAAAATAGTCGCATACAGATCGTACAAACAGTGGTGTAAAAAATTCGTAGAAATTAATTTGACATGAAAAAATAATCGAAATTTTGAATCAAATGAGAATTAATTTACATTAGAAAATTTGGCAAATTTAAATCATTTTAATTTACATTAGAAAATTTGGCAAATTTAAATCATTTTCCGAGGAGAAATTTACATATCTTAAAGTGACCTAAGAATAAAATACATTTTTAAATTAAATTATTTTGATTCAAATTCTTCTAAAGGTAGAATATGTTTCTTGAACAGATTCGACATACACACACACATTGGCTTTAGCTTTGTTCATATCTACTACTTCGTGTTGTTGGGTATTCTATTAAACATTGCAACATATATTGCTGGTCTTATTTAAAAAATAAAATTCAATGGGGAAAAAATTATGAAAGTAATTAAAATTATCCGAAGGAAACGACAGAAATAGAGCCTAAATAAATTATCTTTATCCTTCACGAAAAAAACTTTGGAAAAATTTGAGCTTTTCTTTAAAAAAAAAAAAATTAAAAAATTTTGCGCCATATTTAGAATCCATACACATCTTAGATTTCTTTAAACGAAAAGAAATAGAGTAAGAAAACGTCCATGGAGTGAAAGCAAAGCGATAAGAAAACCAAATGCGTTTGGAAATAGAATTTAAAGGAACTATTTTCGTAACAGGATTTTTTTTTTTTTTATGTGCATAAGCAACAATACAGTTTTAAATAGTTTTATGTGTTTTACATACTTAACTTACATTACCTGCTGTTATACATTTTTAAACTAATTAGCAAAACGTGCAATACCTAAAAAACGACTACGTCACAGAAAATGCACGTTTTTTAAAGAGAAAAAATTTTAAAAAGGGAAAGGTTTTTAAACAGGAAAGGAACAAGTAGCCGTTTGCAGTTTATGGCGCAAGGAGAGGTAAGGCTAATTGCTGCGCCAGGACCTAGTTTTCCGAGGAATATGGACCTCTTTCGATATGGAATCAATCCCTGCAGATCTGAAGGGAAAAACGTTTAGTGATGAATACCCGTTGGAAAATAATACCCGGTTAATCCGCGTAGTAGCCAGACGAGGTTGGTTTGTTGGTTGTATTTTTATGGCGCAAGGCCAGGCGAGGTACCACTGTGCGACCTGCAGGGCAGTTAAAAGGTAACGGAAAATAGAAATTTAAAGGACATTCTTCTGCATGGCCATACATACATGTTTGTCTATAATGCTTATTATTTGCAACTATTATCTATGATTTACTGTCTTTGTAAAATTTATTGACTGTTTTGTTTCCTTTACGTTTTCCTATCTATATCCATGTTGCTTTCCATTTCTTCATTCCATTTATTCTTGCTTTCGGCCGTTTGGCACTCAAAATGAGGCTTTCCTGTCCTACATGTTTGGGTTTGTTTTGTTTGTTTTTTTTTCACGTCAAGCTCACCATTAATTTGTATTTTTATTTGACTAAGATATCTTCGAATTATGTCGGTTTCCTCCAACTTATTCCTTTTCATGTGATTAAATGAACTTATTTTGAGAGTGAGTTGTTTTGTATTATTGCTTGCGCATAATTCAGGGCTTTCAGCCCACTTTTCACAACGAACTAGGAAAATAAGGACCACTTACTATAAAAAAATGGACCAACAAGGACTAGATTTTTATAAAAAAGGACCAATAAGGACCTAATTCAGTTATTTGTACAAGACTATCGTTTTTCATTGTCACACAGAATTTAAACAGAGTTCCTCGATTTTTTTTTCAGATTTTTTTAAAATATTGGTCCTTTTCTATAAAGAGCAATAATAAGCAATAATAAATTATTTTATATTTCATAATATTTTTGTATTTTTTTACATCACAATACTACATGGCAAGACAGCTTAAATGGGACCGTGGTTAACTTAGTCACTGAACTACTATATTTTTTCATACGACTAAGCTGATGAGGATTTGAATCCGGTATACTGAACTCTAAGGTGGTGATCGTAACCATTGGTACCGAAAAATGTATTTTTTTAACAAAATTAAATTTTTTCATAAATATAAATTGAGAAAATTTGAAGAATAAGTTGCTTGTTGTTAAGTAAGGAAAACAGTGATGCTCCAACCACTCATTGCAGTCATTTTCGTAACGAAAACGCAGAGAATGTGGTGGCTGACCATGGATTATCTTCTTGACAACTAAGCAGGAGAAAATGGAGAGCAGTGAAATATACAAGAGATTCATTATCAATTTCGTGTTCCAACAGCATAACTCTTTGTGGAGGATCTGTCTCTTTCTGACGATCGGCTATAACCAAGCAACCTATCAAATAATCAGCTTTTGATCAATTATCAGTCGGTTGCCCTGTTAAAATCGTTTAGTCGCAATTCCACTCAAACCTCGAAATGCATTCTCAAAGCTGCGGGAAAATTTCGACGAATAACTTACCAATATATTGCTTGCTCAAAAATCCAATAATTCGCTTCGGAGAATACTATCATAATTTTCGAAGAGCTAATATTGCGAAACTTTGGAGAAGCAGGAACGAGGAGACTGTTGAAATGAAAACCAGGGGGAAATACGCTTTCTCAGAATGCAAATGAGAAGAGGAGGCATAAATAATGAATCGAACGATCCCTTCATGCATCTGCTAGAATAATTACGTCAGGTGCGGAGAATACTTCTTGTAAGATGCAGTAAAATATGACAACTAAGAATGTACAGAGAAATACAGAAACAACTCTTCCGGCAGCGGTTAAATATTACCAATGGAATTCTGAGAATGCCGTCTTACTTAAAAGCATGCGAAATTTTTATTTTTTAATGTCTTACAACATGAAAGTTTTAAATTAATTTTTTCTTTCCATGAAATTTGTTCAAACGCGCAGATAGTGTTCATAATTTTAAAGTTCAGTCTTTGACAAAGACGGATTCCTGAAAATTAATGGACAATGGGCGCACTAATAAGTAATAAAATTTAATTATAATTGTGTTATGCATACACATACCATATGCACATTCATATGCAAGCTAATGTAAAAAAAAATCCCCCCCGGAGATTTGCTTCATTTGTCATTTTCTACAGAAGCTTTCTTCTTTCTGCTCTTTAATGAAACATACTCTCGAACCAGAGCACATGCAAATCATCATTAGCAACCATTTTCAATTCATTGCAGGATGGAGGTCTCTTATTACACATACGCGTAGAATACAATACAAATGCATTTTATTTTCATACCTATGTGTACAATTTATATATACATGCATGCATGATGGATTGCATGCTAAAACAAAAAGTTAATCCACGTGCAACCTAAAAACTTTAGCCATGTATATTTGGTTCTGAAATGCAAGTCGTTTCTCTCCATGAATACGCACAGCGATTTGCTGTTTAGCCTCTGACTGTAATTTATTACTAGATGGGTGGGTTTGCCTTATAGGCTATTCTGGTCCTTGATTGGGCCAATCTCATAGCTCTTAGGAAGCTTATTTTGTTAGTAGAAAAGAAAAAGTAGTAGGTTAGTGGAAAGGAGAAACTTTTTTTTTTTAGGGTGTAGATAGTATGTTTATTTAGTATTATGTTATTTATGTTTGGTTAGATAAAAAAATAAGTATTTTTTAAAAAAATTTTATTGGTATTACATTTGAGTATGGTGAAAGAGGAATCGACCTTTTAAGATCAGGACGTTGGCCGGACGTGTTAACAAGCTGAACCTACAGTTTAACAAGGGTTCTTAACCATTTATCTATACGTACATAATCTCTGAAGCTGAAAAGCGCAAATTTCGTTTGCTTACATGTATATTTAATTCAGTATATCAATTGATTTCCCTATGCTTTTTAATAAATATCTGTGGTATAAGGGATTTCTAATTTTTTTTTTTACGGTGAAAGGTCGGCAAAGGTCACACTGTGATGAAACCTACAGTTTTCCGAGGAATTCGAATATTTTTTAAGACCTAAAGGACTAACTCCGGACAGTAGTGAGCAATTTGTCGACAAGCGTTCTATTTTGACACCGTTGGGAGTCGAACTTAGCTTAACGGTATGCTAAGAGAACGCGTCACAACAGCAGAGCAGTTCAATAAATATATATATATATATATTAAAAAAAAATTATCTGAGGAACAACCATTATCAAATTTAGTTGCTAATCTCAGTGTCAAACGCTTCCACAACTCTGACTCCTCGACTGGAAACTTTCTCACAGAGAGAGGTCTTCCTTTTTTTTTTTCCTTCCTTCCTTGCTTGCTTTTTTTTTACGTATCAAACCGGGTTAAGGGCTTCACGAATTGGTAGCTGACATCGTGAACCATTCATCACAGGGGTAATTACTAAGGCCATCTTCGCATTACTGGTCTAAGGAAGGCGAGAGCCTTAAAATCGGCCATTCCGGTCCCGTGTGCCTAGGAATTATATCTTCCTCATTAATATGGGCCTGTCGTAAACATGCTCACTCTTCCTATCCCCAGCAGGCAGATTCTGAATCATGGAAACGTTTTGTCATTTGCTCGATCATTTCGAAGTCGCAGAGGTGTTAATTTTAGGTACAAGACGATCTGCGAACTCTGAATCAATCTGTAGGTTCTTTAAATTCTATTGATACAATCATAAAACGTAAGTAATTGTACAAAGATCGCACAAATGTATATAATTTACTTCGAAACAGCCTTTTTTGAACCTCTTCAATATAAAATTTGCGGAGCCATATATTTTAGGATTTTTCCTAGAGATAAATTATACTTCACGATCCTTCCATCTCCGCATTGATTACGAAGTTGACTTGTGGTACGCTACCATGACATTAATGTGAAAACGTAACTATTAGTTCCATATTATAGATGTAATTTCCCTTTAACGCAGCTTTTCCAATTTATAACTCACGTGCGTAATGCTGGTGAAAGCCACTATTTAATGTCAGTCAAGGACCCTGTTTGAATCTGAAGTCCGATGTCGCTAAACGCCTCACGACTGCGCAAGTCCTGTATTCCTACCATTTCATCAATGCATACACGCTAGGTGAGGGTGCCGTCGCTTTTGCTGGGGATGGGAATCTTGTCGCTTTTGCGGGGGCTACTACGGGTTTCCCCTCAGCAGCACCTGTTTCAGCTTCAGCCCTGCGTGTTCTCTTAGGGGTTGTGTACAAATTTATGGAAGTTATTTAATTTGAATATAACCTTATTTTTACAAACAAACAACGAACAAATTATTGAATAATATTACGTATTAGGAATGTAAATGAGCCTAGATCACAATAATTGAAAAGAAAAAGCAATGAATCACAATAACTGAAAAGAAAAAAGCAATAAATCACATTTAATTCTGATTTAATTAATTCAAAAATATAATACTGTATGTGTGTTTTGGCTACAATTATATTAATCAAAAATGCGTTGAATACGAATTTATAATATGTTATTTTGAGAAAGCTTGATCAAATCTTGTCTAAAAAGCAGTGGCGGCATTCGATTGGTTTAGAAGTTTCTAACCATAGTTGTCGTCATTCTTGTCTTTGGGTCAGAAAAAGTCGTAAGAACTAATTGGTTATGGGACAGTGTGTCGAGGCTTTGGGATGCTTTGTTTGTGGGTACATTTTCTTCCGGCAAAAACTGAAATTTAGTTTTTTAATTTATGTCATAAAACTTTTAATTTAAATGGGATTTGTCCTGTGGCAAAACTGAATGAAACAATTGGGATGTTTAGTTATTTATTTTTGTTTTTTTATATAAAGTTTTTATACTTTTTTCCACCATATGCAACGTCATTAAAAATACAGTGTTTGGGTGAATCTGTATATAATAATAATAATTTACAGTACAGATTTTGACACTCCGTTGATGCCGAATAATATTGTGTTCGCGAATGCATTTAGTCCTAGAGAAGAGGAGGGCCAAAGTCAATCGAATATACCTGAAGAGGAAATATGTGTGATACACACCACCTAAGTAATTCTTTTAGTGTATACAAAGCTTTGAAGAATATGCATTCTTCCAAAAAAAACAAAGATTTATTTGCATTTTTTAGCGGAAGGGTCATTAGCGTTCAATAGTTGGCACACCGACAAACAGAGGCAGATTTACAATTTTCCCGCTGTAAACTTCAGCCTAGTTAACATATAGGGAAATCCTCCATTGCCAATAAAGATATAACAGTGGAACTGAAATAAAATCCGATGAAAGCAGAGAAAAGACGAAATATTCGATGGAATCATCACCTAGCTTAACTGTCTTAGATGCTGCGAAATTAATCGAAATATTACAACATTTTATCCCAAATGTATATCGGAATTTCCTAGATTTAAGAAATATGGCGCCACTACTCCTTGAATAAACCAAACAAATGCAAATATCAGATTACTTTCCTTTATCATAAATAATAAATTTTTTTTTAAACTTGGCTTTTCTAAATATTTAATGATGGAACATTCTATTATACGTCTATATAACTTAATAATACATAATGTTTTCTGTTTTTATATATTATTTATTTTTCAGTTTTAAATTAAAAACGTAATTTCCGATTTTAATTTTATCATTATATACATGCACTTTTAGATTAACGGAATTGTAGTTAAAATACACATATGGTCTTATATTTGCGAATTAATTAAATTAGGATTAGATTTTTGTAATTCAAGCTTATTTATATGCAATATTATTTAATAATTTGTTGAATATATTAATAAAAATAGTGCGGCATCCAAATTATAACTGATTTTCATAATGGACTGTAATCGATTCAACCTTGTCTATAACGATAAATTGTCTATAATGGTACCCTTTCCCGGTTCCTAGAATTACGTTAGAAGCAGATTTCACTGCTGTACGCTTTATAAATATTATTCTCTGATTTGTACATTACTGTTAAAAATACTCTTGTTTTTAACTATAATTAGCAATTATGGGTAATAGGACAATTAAAAATCAAAGTTATTGGATATTATAAGAATTATAAATCACAATATTGTGATTTAACCAATACTAACTTAATAATTAATACGATGATATTATTTCATGAGATACAGAGTAAAACCTCCAGAGTAACCACCCTAGGTTCCATAAAAAGGTGACCTCTTAATGGAGGTCTATGGTAAAGCTGGATAAATATGTAAATAAATTGAAAATAATAAACGTTATATACATAATTGGTAAGTTTTTATTACATTAGTATGCAAAATATCAAATTAAAGAGTACAATTTGTGGTTTGAAATTTTACACAACTTTTTAAGAATGAATTAGTGATGGATTAAGGGCGGTGCGAACCGTGCCGTCGCACTGAGCCGCCAAGCCATGGAACGCTGGCGTACGCAGGGGATGTTTATGGGGTTATAACCCCCTCCTATTGCAATGAAATTTTGTATATTTAACATAGAAATACATGGAGTTGTAGCTCTTTAATACCCCTTATGAACTTTCTGCGTACGCCAATGCGCATCAGGGCGCCAAAATGGCCTAGTTACTCCGGAATGCAGACAAGGCTAAGTCCAATTTGATAATCTAATCGCTTATTCTTAAATAGGTTTCAACAAACCAAATCGATGTCAGGGTCTTAAGCGGGTTATGCTGCAGCATTTACTCGGGACCTATACATGTGATGTGATATTTCCAATTTGTGTTACTATATGCATTAAATGAAAACATAAAATAAATAAAATGTAATATAATTAAATAAATTTAATGCGTACTTCACATGTGTAAATAAACTTACGTAAATAGGTAAGTTTTCTGAATGCAATATATAATTATGTTTACTTCCTCACGTTTTCTGAAACTGATAAGAATAAATTCAGGCTAATAAGTGAAAACTACTTCAAAAAAGATGGATTTACTTGACTGGGCATAAGAAAATCCCAGTTTACTGAAACTCATATAAGGCTTTAATTTTTGACTCATCAGGAAAAGTATTTGCAGTTTAGTTACATGATATTTGTTGTAAGGACATGTTAGTTGTTATCGTGGCTTGCCATCTCGTAATAGTATTCAGTATTTTTTATAATAAGATTAAGTAGCTTATTGAGGAGATTACTTAGAAATAAAAAAAACTGTGCCACAAAGGGAATCTCTTTGAAAATAATGAATACTTAGCTGGTGGGGGAGTGCCAAATTTTGGGTTGGCACAGTGCGCCATGTGATCCAAATCCATCTGTAGCGTATAAATATTAAGAGTGTTGCCAGGACAACCAGTAAAGATAAGATGGGATAATTTCTTTCTACGAGAAGTGAAATGTATAATTGAAAACTTTGGTAACAAAGAAGAACAACTCCATTTTGAAGTTTTTTCAGGAGAGCTGAAAAACTGAATTTATTGTTAACTGCACCAATAGCGGAGGGCCATCTTTGAATGCGATTTTCTTCATGTTCTAGCCGGTTTTGAAACTAAAGGGTCTCAGATTCGAATTTAGCGTGGAAAATCCTATAAGAATGCATCAATAACTCAAATTCGAAAAACAAAATGGAGTTGTCCGTCTTTGATACCAAACTCCTCCTATATATTTAATTCTTTCACAGTTACGATTGAAGAACTATATTTTAAATGAATTCATCGTACAATGAATACATTTTAAAACAAAAGAATTCTAAAATAAATCTATAATTCACACGATAATGACATTTATTAAATATTTACTATTGAATTCATGAAGTGAAATGTCGATTTCACTACATATCCACTTCGAAATACAGCTTGTTCTCTTGGTTGAACTGTATCTACTTATTTCTGAAGGCGATGTTTTAGCACTTTTCGGACATTTTTATAAATAGCAGGTAACAAGCTAATTAGTCTGTAGTTTTTCAAATTATTTTATCATCTTTTTGTATAAAATAACTACTGCTACAGAATCCC
>QLNU02015360.1:72185164-72206645 GCA_006491805.2 Dysdera silvatica
CTTCTGAATCATGGAATTTTTGGCCAAATTCCTGTGCTTCAGCAGCCCCCTATTCCCCTGACATAGCCCTAGCTGACTTCTACCTGTTTCTTAAATTGGTAAATTTCACTGAAAGGGAACAGATTTGACTCAATTGAATACATCTAGGCATATCCAGGAAAGGTTCTTCTTACACTTCAAAACAAAAATTTCCAGGACTGTTCCCGAAAGTGGAAACATCGTTGAAGTCGGTGTGTGAAGACAGAAGGGGACTACTTTGAAGGAGATCATTCGGAATAGCTTGTAAATCCTGCCATTTTGAAATTACAAGCCCAGTCTTAAAACTTTCCAATCATACCATGTATGTCTTCTACAGCTTCTCCAGCTTTTTTTTATGATATCAAATGTAATGTCATTATCACCAGGTGCTCTTCCTTCCTTCATACTTTTGATTGCAAATGCTACTTCTTACTTCCTCTTTCAACATTTTAGGTGCTGTTCCTTCGAGTATTTCCAGGTTTTCATTCAATCCACCGTTTCTGTCATACAGTTTTTTGTACAATTCTTCAACTCTTCTTAGTATTTTTACCCTATTCCTAGTTAGGGTGCCACTATCTCCCTTTAATGCAATGATGTGTTTATTCAAAAAAAACACCACTTTAACATTCCTAAAGCTCTTGTTTTCAATGGCTTTCCTTACTAATCCACAGATGGATTTTTCGTAACTTCCTTCATGTTCTGCGTGGAATTTTACAACCTTCTACACACTTAACCCTAAAAGTGGCATTCTGATTTCCTACCTTCAGATTTCTCCGTCCTTTCATGTAATTCGTCTTTCCAAATAATTTGCTTTCGTGCTTTTTACATGTTACACCACCAATTTCCTTAGCAGTTTCGATTATTGTCTTAACAATGTTTTTATTTGCTTCTGAGATATCAACTTCTTCAACAAGTCCCTCCATGTTTCCTTAAAACTGTATGTACAGTCCTACCTTATCTGGAGCAGAATGATCTTTGTTGTCCTTGCGCCATAAACGTACCACCAACTAACCAACAATTCCTTCCAGTACAGAAAAGCAATTCCAGATTCAATGCTTCGGTCTTTTTCTTTCAGTTTCTTTAAATTCACCCCCTTACCTATTTGTTTTGTGATGAGCTACTGTCTTTCTCTAATTTAGGATTTAAATATACTTCACGTATCACCATTCGATGATAATTTCCGGCATTGAATTGTACGCCGCAATCTTCAATAACCAATTTCTTGTTTGCGAAGATATAATCAATTTCCCTGGTCCCTCCATTGTGTTGTTTTCGGGACCATTTTTTTTGTAGTTTCTTCTTAAAAAATGAATTCATGATGCTAAGATTTTCAGCTTCTGCAAATTCTATGAGTTGATCTTCACGTTCATTCCTTTCCCCGTATCCGTATTTACCAACCACTGTCTCTTCTTCTTGTCAGATTCTTGCATTAAAATCCCCCATGAGCTTGATGTGTTGTTTCCCCTTGGTATGTAGCTGTTTGATTTCTTCATAGAATTCCTCAACCTCCTCATCGGTATGGCTTGATGTTGGTGCATATACCTGTACTATCTGAAGTTGGTATATCTGGGTTAGTTGAATAACAATTTTCACTGAAGGGGGAGAATTTTTATGTGAGAATTTCGATGGTAGCTTTCCATTGGAAACGAGTTAAAAGCATGAAAGGCCAAGAAAGGAGGATTATAAAACTTATATTTGATTTAAATTAAGATGTTTTTTATAATGCAAAAATTTTGTGAAAGAAGGTCACAGTTAAATTTATCATATTCAAGGTCAGAAGACAAGTGAAATTCTCCAAAATCTTCTCACTTCCAGAAGGAGAATAGTTTCTGATAATACACAAATATGTGTAAATTTAGCATTGAGCCTATGGGAGAAAATTCATTTCGGTAAATGGGGGTCTTAAGAGAGGTTTTACTATATTTTACATTACCGTACGGTTAGATTTAATAAACGTAGGGGAACGTTGACGACCGTCTTAAAAAGATGCAATTTTAAGGAACACTTTTTGCTTTGGGAACATATTTCTTTTTATGATATACTTAGGTTTATGACAGATCTGAGAGGCAACTTTCATTGTAATAAAGAAAACTGCAACTACATAAAAAAAAATAATAATTCGTTGTCTTGCCCCATACCAGGGGCATGATGACGAACCATACGGGGGCAAGTTGGCGAACACAATTCGCAACCCATATTCCCCTAAGCGTTTTAGCAGCGATCGCAAATGTAGTCGCCCTCTTGCTCATCGTTTGTGCAGAGATCGTGCCACCATTTTCGGCATACTTTACACTGAATGCAGTCTTCCTGCGGAGGATCAGTGTAGCTCTCATTCTATCCAGAACGGTTAAATGAATTTGCAGCAGATGAGCTTTTGTGCATAGTTTTTACAGTTTTCCTTTTAACAGTTTTACGAAATTTAACTTTCTCTCTGTAAGCGCTATTTTCTTATTGTCAGCTAGCTGTTTGGCATTTTTTAACAGTAAAATCTCTAAGGAGTTGTTTTTAAAATTGTCGTCGATTTTGTCGTGCGTTTTTGTTTCGAGTTTACTCGATGAGCAATCGGGGGGGCCGGACTGCCCAGGGAAGGGCCATAGGTTATTGAACAGTCGTACTAGAGTCATGTTCGTGCAACGTTTCTTCCTCTGCATCAATCTACTCTGACCTTTGATCACACACTTCTTGAATGTATTCTTCCTCGTGTTCGGTCTTTTCTGCAGAAATTGCGGCTGCAAAATCCGCATCACTGAAAACATGTCTATTGAATGGTGCGATTTCTGATGCTTGATATCCGTTTATAGCCACTATTCCCATTGATGCTGCCTTAGAATAGGCTAACATAAAATAATAAATAAGAATGATACCAATTTAATATAGTAAACATAATTGTCTATTAATAAAATAAGTTATTAATAGCAATAATTTACTCTAAGTATTGAAAACTTGGACAAGGTCCCAATATTCATATCATGGGACAAGATGACGAATTCGCCAAGTTACTCCTAACTGTGCCTCTTAGTATTTCACATTAGTAACTTTTTCTTATTGACCAAAATGATAAAAAATGTGCAAGTTTCAATACTACTCAGCTAATATTACACTTAAAATCATTTTACAATTATCGCATAAATCTATAGCTTATCTTCAACTTTCCAGAAGGTTAACAGAAAACTTTGAAGCATGTAAAAACTATAATCTTCACTCACATCAAAACGACGAGTGGTAAGAAGGTTGCCATTTCTCAGGACATAAAGAAGTTCTTCGACTATGCGGTAGCCATATAGTGATAAATATTTAAAATAAATGCAATTCGTCATCATGCCCAGCCCAGCTCGTCAAGTTGCCCCACTTTCCCCTATATCATGTAACGGACCCCAAGTAAATACTATTTTGTATAACTAATTTGGGACCCTCCATGTGACCACAGACACTAAACTCTATATTATCTTTTCTGTTATTCGCTCTTTTATCATTTTCTTGAATATTTTAAAGCCGCTTATTTTCTGTATTATTTCTGGTATTTCTTGTTACTTCTGGTAAGTTCCAGATTTGGTCCTATGTAATCAACGCTATCCCCTCTTTTTGAAGTTTAAAATTTGGGTAGGTATAATTTCCTCCCTTAATCTTTGTTTCCTATTTCTACGATTTTTATTACTTCTATATATTTCTGTCTAATTATTCTTTCGTACGTTTCATTCAGGGTATACGACAATCGTTAATAATACCCACAGGTTCCTATTTTTTTTCCTCTAACAGTCCCCATACAATATTGGTAATCTTTGCTCATTACTTTTAACAAAATTCCGTAATATCTCCAAAATTTTTAGATTAACTTTTTCAAAATTTCCCCAAACACTGAAACCTTAAAACGTTACAACAGTTCAATGATAATATACAAATAAGTAATAATTAAATTATAAAATCACAGGCGCTACAAGAATCTGACGATACATGACTGATCGAACTTTCTCATTTACAGAAAAGGAGTATACCACTGTTCTTTGAGAGTTTGATTCTGAGAAAGTACTAATGATAAAATTCTCTACTTTGTTAATATTGCTATCGCAGAGATATACTTTTCCTCCGTTTCTATCGTTACTGGCGTTAAAAGTCACTTTTTGATAAATTCTCTTAACTCCATGTGTTGTGTGTTTTTATACATATCTTCATTTATTTTCTATATTTTATTTTTAAAGTTATGTGCTTTCTATTTCATACATGTATAAAATAAATTTTAATGTTATCTTTTTCACATATTTTTAAGAACAAATATTTCTTCAGTATTAAGAAAATTAAATGCACCATTTTTATTTTAAATCGCAAAGTTTTGTAACGATGTGTTATAAAGGAGAGAAGGGAACTTACAAATTACGTACGAGAGTGAATTACTCTTATATTGTGGTAATAGAAATTTTACTGTTGATGGAGCCCAATAGTAAATTTGTACACAGCCCCTGAAAGGAAAAAGAGGGATATGGCTGAAACGCGAGGTGATCTTAGCCTGGAGGGAGACTAATTTTAATCAAGATAAGCGGACCCCGCAAAAGCGACCAGATTCCCATCCTCCGCAAAGGCGACCACCGCAAAAGCGACGGCTTCAAAGATGAGACAGGCTGATCCTGAGCTCATTAGGCAAGGGCGGATCCAGCGTGGGCCAATGGGAAACTCCCCGAGAAAATTAAGTATACACTAGATTAAAGGACAAATTACAACAAAAATAAAAAGGATACGGATTTTTTTTTTTTTTCACCGCCGCTGTCGTGCTTAAAAAATTCCGAAATGGATACTTTTTAAATTTCTTAATATTTTAAATTATGACACACAGTGGAAAGAAACCAAACGATTTTATCAAAGTTCTTCCCTTAGAACAACATTGGAAGCCATCGCCTGGATATAACTACCCATTTTCTATATCTGAAGGAGTCAAACGGGGTATCTCTTGCCTCACCATATCACCAGCTTCCCGTGGTTTGCCTATTCAGAAGTTAAGAAAGATTTGTTCTGCAAATATTGCGCCCTTTTTTCGGTTGAGAAATGTGGACAAAACAAGGGAATGATATTAAAAAAATTCCCTCTACAGCCCATTGCCGAACAACTTGATAAATAATTTAGAGAACAAGCTCCCTGAACATTCCTTACAATGTTTTGACCTGAGACTTCTCATACCCGACGTTATAATAAATACCAATACAGAAGATGTTCAAGCTGAACTGGTAGAGTTAACTAAAACATTTGAACCATTCTTGAGAAATTCAGTAACATGCTTTCCAAGAGATGTTGCTTTGTAGAAAGTTAAGTGGCAGAATGAGGAGGCGAACGAAGCCCACATCAATTATGGAGTCCATTGCAGCTGGCGACTAAGACAGTAAGCTAAAAACTGACTTTTCAATATCGAAATTCTCCCAGGAATACAGCTATGCGATTCGTGTTTGAGGATTGTAAAAGTACGTGTATATGAAAATTCGAAGGAGATTAAAAGTGTAGTTTAGCGTTTTTTTTTGAAATTTTAATCATTGTCACAGGATTAAGTTCTATTTGAAACTTCGGGCTCGGGCGGGCTAAAATTGCAAATCGTTGGACTCAGACCTAAAAAAATTAGCCCGAACTCAGCTCTAATGCACACTATTAAGACCTATTTTAAAATTATATAGTAAAACCTTGCTAAGTTGCTACCACAAATGGTTCTATACTTTCTTGGCCAATTTAAACAGATGGTCAACTTATGAAGGTGTAGGCAGGGCAGTAGCTAAAAGATCCTTACAGAGGGGGGGGGGCTCTGTAAGCCACAAGAGAGCTTAGAATTCTTCAATATTTTAATGTATTTTATGGGTGTTTTCATACATAATGATGCAGTGGAACCCCTCTTTAAGGTTACTCCTTTATTACGGTCAGAAAAAAAATTCCCCCTTCAAGGAACTCCTTCACAGTAATACCCTACTTTTACGGATGGATGTTTCTGTCTGGGCAATGTCCGCTAATGAAGGATTTTACTCTACTAATTGTCTGAAATAGACACGATGTTTTAATAACGTTAATTCTTAATACTGTCATTTTGACATAATTTAAAGACATGAAACAATACACGTGCAATATATAATGTTCAAAATGGTTTATGTGGGCAAGTTATATTTAGTAATGAAATCAGACTAATCCACTTAACGTTAATAATTAAATTTCATAACAAAAATTCTGCATTGAAAATTTGTAGAGGCTTTTAAAATTTTTATTTCCCTTCTCCCAGATGAAGACAACCTTGTTTGGAAAATAGGATGTATACAATATCTAGGATCTAGATAAAAATCCGTTTTGAATTCATTTTTAACATCAATTTTCACTGTCGTGTAATATTTTCCATAGTCTAAAGCAAAAAATGCAAAAGAGAATTCTACAAAAATTTATTTTGATAAAAAATGAAACTAACACTATTTTGTGTGTGTGTGGGGGGGAGTATTCTGGCTATAGCTCTGTATAAATTTTCCTGAACGTTTGGTATCTTAATCAAGGGCTCAGGATAAGTAAGTGACCGACTTAAAATGTTCAATTTATCAGTTTCACTATGCGTCCAATTAACATTTTAATTAACAATTATTATTAATAAATTAATCAAATAATAATTAGCAGTGCTTCACAAAAAAATATATATATATATATATATATATATATATATATACCATTCAATATCCACATACTTTATATTTCAAACAATTTTTAGTAAATTATCAAAAATATATCATTACTTTTACCAATTCGTAATTTACGGTGTACTTTGAGATACACATTTTCGTGATATTTTAGCCAATTTCTACATTTAACAATTACGAAATTACCCTTTACTCAATTTTGCCTTTTTATATCTAATCAAATGTTTCTGCTGTTTATCGCCTAAGTTTTTACAGAATTTTTAAGGTCCATTATCACCGCACGTTTGCCCTTAGCCTTCATTACACATACGATAAATCTGTTCAACTTTTATCATTTCCCTAATACTCTTTCTGTTCCGGTCTCTTCAATATCCAAAACGCGTTTCTCCACACATTTCTCGATTGCTTACATTATCTAAAAAAGCTTTTGAGTTACATTCCCGACCCTGAAGATAAAAGATAATTAAATACGTACTCTTCCTTTTTTTTAGGAACATGTTTCACTTTTTTCCACAATGTCAAAACCATTCTTTTTAAATGGAATCGTGTACATGCACAACCTTCAAGTAGGCTCTCGATATTATCATAAAACAACTAATAGCATAGATACAGTTGCATCATTTGTCGTTTTATAATTTCGAGAACGTTTCTGCAAGGCATTGTCGCCTAATACCCTTATCTTCAAGTACCTCGCTTCAATTCGGATATTGGCGACTAACATGGACCATAATCCCCAACCTCTGCTTCTATGGGTAATTCCTTCTGCGTAGGCTTGTAGCCAAGCCGGGGCCAGGTTCCAATTGCCCCATCGAGCTATACACACACACACACACACACACACATATATATATATATATATAATCCTCGGGCGCCTTGTACCCCATATGTCTTTTGCTTTGCCCGAATTGCCCCTTCATCCTGGCTACAGGCCTGCTTCTGCGTTTAGTCTTGTCCAAGTATATTTAGATCGTACACAAAATAGAGGTGTGCAAAATGGTGCACTGACTGGTCAGTGAATGGTTTTGCACACTACCACACACAACCATGTTTATCTACCTAGTTGTGGCATTCAACTTTAGTTTTACAGTAACCTGAATCCATCATGTGCTGCGCAGTTATCATCAATGTAGTTTTAGCAACACGTTTCTTCTATTTCCATAACATTATTAAACGACTATTTTCAGTATCAATTAAGTCCTAATATTTAAAATTTATATTATATTTCGCACAATTACTTTTCACACCAATATCTGAAAATTTTAAATGATTTATACCAATTGTAAATGCTTGAGAAAAAGTTTATCTGTTGATTGTTTTATAGTTCAGCAACTGCTCAAGTCAACCGAGAAGGATTAAGCTGCTCAACAGGCCGTCTAAGCTACGCTATGTTGACAAGCATGGACAACGGCAGAGGACAAGGAAGGGCTTCTGTCCTTCCCGGCACAGGATATATACTTTGAATCATTTTTGAAATACTGCATTCGAAAGATCTGTATAACTTAACCGTTCTTTTACCCCAATGCTTTCTTGTAAGCAAGTCGTTTAAGATTCGAACTTGTAGCGAGTGAAGTGAAACTAGGTTTTGCCGAGGATTACGGAGGAAAGAAATGTCTTTATAAAAGTGGACAAAGAACAACCTAATGTTCCCACTCAAGACTTGGAGCACGGGACTAGAAGATAGGAGAGGATAATTCATATTTCATTAAGTAATAGCAATAGAACTAATCACGAGTCGCAAAGCACTAATACAAATATTTCAACAATACGAAAAAAAAATCAAATTTATATGGATCACGAAAAAGTTATATTCTACGGTATATTACCAGTAGACTATATTATAGAATTATGTATATTAAAACTAAGGTATGAGAGAATGAAAACAAGCACAAGAAAATAATTTTAAAAGTATTGTAACAATCAAAAACCAAGAAAAAACATGATATAAAATTGCCAAAAATAGAGACGGAAATATATAGAAAAAGTGTAGAATACAAGGGAGGTCGAACCATGGAAGAAAGTATTAGAAATATATAAATAACATGAATTTATTTAAAAGTTAAAACAATAGAGAGATTGATTGAGAAGTGCCCAAGGATAGGATAGAACAGAACGGAGCCAGTTATACTAATGTATTTTCCTTTGACTTGTCACATTTGCATACAAATTTAGCAAATAAGTTAATCAGTATAAGAATAAGTTATTCATAAAAATATGAAGTATGAAAATTAAAGATTTTTTTGTAAAAACGTAATGTAAATAAAAAAATATATTGTTGGGGGAAAATACATATAAAAAAAATATACAGCGTGTCGGCGATGCTAAAAAATAAATTGTTAATTTCGGATTTGCAATACAACTTATGACTTTGGAAAAATATTTTTATACGAAAACGAGAGCTTCCAACAGATATTTAATATAAAGGGAAAATGAAGTCGGTTAAACGCTCCTAGAACAAAAAAATCGAGAAAATCTTGCTTTAGATGAAACAACGCCTTTAACTGTACATTATCAAAACAGTAGTTGAAACTAATTTTATGATAATGCATATCATGGAGTGGTTATTCCGACGCCCTCTGGCAATCTCCACCAGCAGGCAATCGAACTTATTATTCGACATATAGCAAATATTATTTCGCAACAATATCGCGAATGAAATGCAAGAATAATTAGGAGAATGTTTAAATGGCTACACATAATTCCTAGGCAGGAATTTAATTTCCTTAATAACGTCAACATTTATACTGGTAATTGAGCATTGGAAAATTAAAACTATTTACACGGATATGATGGATAAGAAAAGGTTTTTTAATCATATAGCTATTAAAGTAATCTTTTAATCCGTCACCCTTCATCTGAAGCTGTATCCAAAAAAAAGAAAAAAAAAATGAACAACTTCTTACGTCATGTGAGCATATTCTTAATAAGGTATCTCCTTATTTCTTCTTGTATATGATTTTTTTGAAGTGTACGAAGGATAGTTTGATTTTTTCTCTACTCTTCTCCATTCTCTTGTTTTTCTTTTAGTGTTTCTTCCTTTTTTATCACTAACTTTATTCTCATTTCCTTCAGCTATTTCCCTGAGAGGATAAACTTCTAGTAAGAAAAACATCGAATGCCGTTCACACTAACGCCAAATCAACTTTCATTAGTATAGGATGATCAACGTCATGGTAAAATACATTGGAGAAAGTAGATATAGCGCTTTTCTAAAGAAATATAAAGGAGAAGTCATGATGTCGCTCTTCCTCAAGTATTACATCGTTTCTTTGAAACCTCAATCATGACGCATGATTCACAATTTTTTTTAACCAGGCCATAATATGAGTTTTGTCCTACAGACATCAACGGGTTTCAGTTGCTTGAGAATAACCTTTTCGTAAACAATTTCAATGAAGCTGTATAAGCCCTAATTTTCTTCTTTCAAGAAAATGGAGGGCGACTGAGTCACATTGGAATAAGTTAATTCCGTTTAAGAACTTGAATGGTACACCTTTTCACTCTTGGCTCTAAGATCTGACCCGCACATCGACGTAACTTTCGTCGGAAGTAACTGAGTGTGTCCTCACATCGCAAGGACAGCAGATATCATATTGCGCCAGAAACTATAGCTTTCCGAGGAATCCGAACCTCTCAAAGCCTAGGGAATGAACCTTCAGATTACGGTGGGCATGCGTTACAGCATGTGTTCTAAGATAGCACTGCAAGCGTTACCACTACGACACCATAGGGCAATGTAAATACATCCCCCCCCCCCATATACCCGAACCTCTTAAGGCCTAGGGAACCAGCCTCCGGACCATAGTAAGCAGTTAGTTGATAAGCGCTCATTTTTTCTTCGTGCGGCTGGGAATCGAACCCAAATGAACGGCATGCCTGGTGAACGCATTCTTACTGCACCACTATAAGGTCAGGTAAATCAGAATATTTTTTTTTCGTAAGTGCTATTTAACACACACACACACACACACACACAAAAGCAGAGATCCTCTATTTTTAAATTGTTTAGTTTTCTATATCCAATGAATTGAAAACTCATTGTTCCTATAGGTAGAAAATTATTCATGTGGATTGCAAGATATTACCCTTCTCACGGAGAAAACATAGGTGTCGGAATTATCATGGTTAGTTGTATTTTTATGGTGCAAGGTCATTCTGCACCGAACAAGGTGAGAACGTGCACACAGGTGTAATATAAAAATAAATTAAAGCTAAAATGGTAAAATCATATCGAAAATAATATAATAAAGGTACCAAACTAGACGATATAAAAAATCATATGAGATGGGAATAGCCAATATTAGATAAAAAGTTAAAAATACTTTCGTGGTTAAAAGAGTCACATAAAATGTCGCTACATTATTTTGGTTTAAAGTTAATGTAAGTTTCTGGTTAAAATTGGGGCGGATACATAAAATATGCAAAACATTTAATGCTTCACCACATGTGACACACATCGGGGCGCCTTCTCCCTTTAAAATATGTTGATGAGAGAAGAGTATATGTCCGATGCGAAGTCCAGCCAGTGTGACCTCTTTACGACGGTCATATAGCTAGGTCCTATAGCCAGACTGCCATACCTCAAAACTAGGTTTAATGTGGTGAAGCTTATGAAAAACTTGCTCGTCCCATTTCAACTGCCATTTTTTGTACAGATGGGTTGAGACATTGGTGTTAAGATCTAGAATTGGAATGCTTATACACTCGGGTTCTGCAGCTGCTGTCTTTGCAGCAATGTCAGTTTGTTCAATGGCAGAATTATCACGTAAAATCATTCATGTATATACGTAGAGAGTACTTCAAGAATTGAATGGAGAGGCTATTGAGAGTTCAGATGAAAGGAACTCCGTTGCAAACTACAAATTTTGCTGCGAGACTGCAACATCACGAGCGTTCATATTTCAAGTTGAATGAAAATATAAATTGTTCTAATTTACATTATGTTATCACATTCATACTATGTTATGCAGGTTTCAATATTGAAACCGCTGTTGTTTTTACTTCATCTGTCTACTTGTAAACAATAAATAGGGTAAAGTAAAGGTTTTCCGTGAGTACAATAACTATCGTCAACGTTGAAAATCCACTTAGTGTATGTGTATATATATATATATATACTATTCATTGATTGTGGCTGTTCAGTAAAACTCGTCACGAAATCCCATCACGGGAAAATCGTCACGTAATGCCGTCACGGAAAATCATGAAAAACTGTCACTGGTAATCGTCCCGAAACATCGTCAGGAATACAGTCAATGGTAAATTGAAAATTGGAATGGGGCGAGTTGGAATTTGGCTATGAACTACAACTCGCCAATTTCCAACTCGTCAAATTCCAGCTCACCAAATTTAAACTCTCCAACTTTTGGCGAGCTGACTCTGACTTGCTCTCTGAAGGTTGGTGAGTCAACACGCATGAACAATACATGTGTAAACAACATGTGCAAACACCATCTAAGGCATCACTCACTGATTAACATTTCTATTAATAACAGACAAAGTAAAAAAAATAACAGATTCAATGTTAATTGAAACCCGCTAAATTTAAATATCGACCTTGCCCGGTTTCTTTTATTTGCTTGCTATAACCATGTGTGCTATATAAATAATATGGTTTCAATGTGAATTTTGTCGATAGGTCTGTCAGACTCGACCTGTCTATTTGAGTGTAGCTCTCTATCGCTAAAATCTTTTTTGTTACTTGTTTGTTTTACGGTACAAGGACAGGAAAGGTCGTGCCGTGACCAACAGTTTTCCGAGGAATCAAACTCTAAAAGGCCTAGAGAACCGAACTTCGAACTACAGTAAGCAGTTTGTCGGTAAGAGTTATATTTTAAGCACCGTTGGAAGTCGAACCCGGATTAGCTGCAAGCTAAGTGAATGCATTACCAGGGCCGTAGCCAGACCGGGGATGAGCTCCCTCACCTGGAAAACGTTCTTTCTCAAAACAAATTATTGCAGAATTTTGTTTTAAATTTGTTTTGTTTAAAATTTTACACAAAAGAAAATTGGTCTTTGATGTTAAAAAGTATTCAAAACAGATTTTCACGGTATATCTTGGGTACAATATATGCTTTTTACAGAGATTTAAGTCTTCGTCTACTACACAGTAAAGATGAGGGAAATTCCAAATTTTAGTATACCTCTAAATTTTTAATACAAAATTTTTGTTAAGAAATTTATTAATGTTAAATGCACTAGTTTGCTTCGATATATATTTAATACTTTTAAATATGTTAATAAATATATCAAAACATTAACGAATTCTAATCTCCTTGTAGCTTTCTGGGCCGCCCCCCCCCCCGTACAGAGGGTCTAGATACGGTCTTGCGCGTTACCACTTCACGGCCTTCTCTAAAAAAAGAAAAGATTTATAAGCGACTTCTTGTTTAATTTTGTTAAACTTCTAGCGCTTTTTACGTATATAGCATTGGTTTCGTGCAAAAATCTCCTTTTTTTTCCTTTCTTGAATAGGAAAACGCACTTTCATAACAGTCAGATTTTTATTTTGTTTTCCGTACAGGTTGGTATGAAGTAAATTTTTAAATCGGGATGTCAGTTTAAAAAGTATTGTAGGAAAATATGAGGCAAAATTTCAAACTTAACTGCCATAATCATGTAACTAAAACGTACATGCCAACATAACTATGACGTATTTACTATTCTCAGATGTTGTAAAGGAAAGCTTACTCTGTATTTACACAAGTACGGTCAACACACCTCACATGTAATACGTGTCCGTGTATCTCGTCATTACGTCTTCGGAGTTTTGGCAAGTTGTCTACTTGAAAATGTTCATTCGAACAGGAGTTATAAATTTAAAATTTAGATTCAACAGAGTATAAACCTATCGCGAACTTCAGAAAAGTGTCCGTTCCAAACACAGCCGCTGACTCTGTCACGACCGTACATACGTTTAGAAGGAAAATTGCCCTCTTCGAGGAGAAGCCAACTGAAACATTGATGCAAAAGACTTTGCAATAAAATGTGGAATAAAGCTCTTTTTATGGCGCTAGGATAGCTAGAATCCTGCTGCCCATGACCAACAGTTTCCCTAGGGGAATCTGAACTCTTTCGTTGCCTAGAAAACCGAACTCCAGAGTACATAGGTGCAGGAAAATGGCATGCGCTCTACGGCACTATTGTGAGTCGAATTCCGAATTTCGGAGCAGAAAACAGTCGCCTTGCCCCTACGTCACGACAGGGCGGGGTTAGTGAATTATCACCTAGACACAATATTTGTTCCCAGGCCCTGATTACCGCCCTAGGCCCCCGATTTTTAGGAACCACCAAATTTTTTTTTTTTTTCAATGTTCAAAAATTTTCACAGAATAAATAAAATGTTTTTTCTCCTTGGATTAAAAATTTCTCGGCATTTCCTAACTTCAAATTGGGCATTTCATTTATTATACATACTAGCACAGTGGACCACGGTCAAAAATTGCAGAACAGGGTATATCCTATCACAGAAACTGTGCGATACAACGGCATAAATAAATATGTGCTTGTATATATATTTTTTTTTATATATATAAAAGTAGGCCAGGGGCCCTAAAATTTCTTTGTGCTCTAGGTCCCAACTTACCTTAGTCAGGGCCCTGTTTGTTCCTGTTGATTTATGGTTAAGATAGCGGATATTTCAAGAGACAGTGGAACGGGATAAAGCCATGGTATTTTGGGACATGTTTAAAATTTGAAAAAGCATGATGTTTTATACATCATATTAAAACTAATAAATTATATCATTTTAATCTTTCAAGTCTTTTCAAAATAATGCGTTGTATTATTTAATTAACTGTACCGAAATTGAAAAAAACATTGAAAACTCCGTTACGGAAGGACATCATTTCATGTTTTTTCTGTCCTTCCGTAACGACACGCATTTTTCAAAGTGCATTTTTTTTTACACTGCAGGAAAATTTTCATACCATTTCAGTTAAAAGTAGTATTAGGCCCTTTTCTTAAAATGACTTACGAAAAACAATTCAGTTTAATATTTTGAAATTGTAAAAAACATTAACCATGAATGTTCTTCGTTCTTCTGTAAGATTTTGAATACCATGGCTTTACCCAACAGGAGTACTATATTTTTGTAATTTACATATTCTTTTACCAAATTACACTTACACTCGTCCAGATTCAATCCAGTCCATTGCCATTTATGTCTAACTTTTTACAGAGAACTGGCTTTTACAACAGTCTTTGATTTTACCATGTTTGGCGCAGTATAACCCAGATGCTCTTGCGCCATAAAAATCCAAACAAACAAAATCACTGCCGTTTACATTTGAATTGTCATTAGAACTTTTATTGTAAAACTGGGTTAATAAATTCATATTTCCATAGAAATTGGGTTTAATGGTGCAAGGGCAAATACGGGCACGCTGCGCCGGAACCTATAGCTTTTCGAGGAACCTAAACCTCTGTTGCCTAAGGAACTTAATCTAGTTAAGGTGCTGGTTTTGGGGGTTATCTTGCGTCCTTGGCAGAACCGTCTCAATTGCGTTCCTAGCCACAGACATATTCTCCCCTATGAATTACTTCAGCTGATTTTACGCCCTTCCACGCCTGCGCCCCTAGCGTGGGCCTTCTACTCACCCCCTAGCTACTATCCTGCCCCGAACTACAATGGGAAAACGAAAGGCACATATTCTGCGGCAACACTGGTATCGAACCGGGTTAACGGCATAGTAAACAAACCCATTACCTCTACGCCACCCTAGGAAATATTTCTTTGGAAGTTGGACACGTTATAATAAACCATTAGTGGCGTACGCAGGGGGTGTTGATGGGAGTTGTGACCCCCCCATTGCAATGAAATTTTGTATATTTAACATAGGAATATGTGAGTTGTATCTCTGTAACCCCCCATTGAGTCTATAACCCCCTTACGAACTTTATGCGTACGCCTATGTAATAAACTTACGTCTTTCTTCAGTATTTTCTTACAATGCAGCTTTAACCTTTTAAGACACGAGAAAAATTCGACGAAAGAAAAAACGATTCACCACTTTTAAACTTTTAGTTGGGACAGGAAGAGATGACTTTTGTATAACAATTATGAATTTTAATTTAAAAAGTTGTTTTCGTAAATGCTGCCAAAGAAAGGGGCTCATTAAATCACTTTTACTTGACTTTGTTTTACTTTAAACCTTTGGCAGTACAGAACAGATAGATTTCAATAACTCTGTTTCAGTTAGTGTGTTTTAAATTTTTTAGCACACACAAACACACTTTGTATTATTTGCTGCAAATGATTCTGGATCTCGACCTGCAGCTTGCAAATCTCAATTCAATTCAAAAAATGTTTATTCGGTAAGCCAAGTACAAATGTAATATGTACACATAATTTTCATAACACGATATTCTACATTTAGATGCCAATTTTTCATTGCAAAATCGTGGTAGATGTCCGATGATATCGAACTTCTACCACTGGCTGTGGTACAACTTTTCAATGTTTCCTTGCTGGTGCCGAATCAGCTTTTGGTTCAGAATGTTCTTCTGATTCGGTCAATGCTCTATGCCGAGTGGACAATGTTAGGCCATATCCTTCATACTTTACAAGTGCCAAACCATGGGCGCCCCGAGCGGGTGCAAGGGGGTGCACTTGCACCCCCTCAAAAAATGACTGAATCCACAAGAAACTACAGTCCAACAACATTATTCAATTGGAATTTTTCCTGGATGCACCCCATTGCATATAATTCCGGGGCGTCCATGTGTCAAACGCAAGCTTATTCTGTAAGCTAACAAACTTTTTCTTTTCTGGGAACTTCATTCTTTGCATAATATCGTATGCACATGATCCAAGAATTAACTAAAACCAAATCTAGAAAATGATTGAATGCTCTTGTCGTCCACTTTTTGAAACGCGCAGTATATTTGCAATATGTAATAAACTAGGAATTTGTCAGTAATAAGGTAAGCCCCCTCAGAAGCGTGAAATTTACATGTGAAATGTGCAAAAAAATTACCTTGTTAAAAGTAATATTTTTTGGACGGTCAACCCCCCACCCCAAAAATTATGAATCCATAATATTCACAGCAATTAAAAATTAATTTTGTTAATCTACATACATTCCCCACGGTAATCAAACATAAAAATTAACTAGTGCCTTCTTACAAAATAAGGTACTGTAGTTAGTTTCTTCGTGCTTGTGCGAAGGTGCACATGCGTATACCTCTTCATAAAGTGGTCACAGGAAACATTATTCCCGATGACATACGCGATTCTGACATTTATGACAATTACTAAGCTTCTTAACAATCGAATGATTGCTTTAAATTAAAAATACAAACTATTTATACAAGGTTATTAGCACAATTTTTTTAACGGCGAGCGTTGGTTGACATGATGCAACAACTTCCGCAAAAGCAAGTTCTGGTTCCTCGTTTTTCTAAGCTTTCCAGCGACATCTAGTGACACTAAAAGAAAGCTTAAAATGTGCACAAATGACACCCTTCGGTCTGAGTTCGCAGTTTATATTAGTTTAATAGAAAAAACGCCTCAACCCAAGGTACACATATGTGTGCCTCTGGAATTAAGAGGTTAAAACGATATCATGATCAATATAAAATCAATCTAGATATCCCATTTCTCAGCGAAGGGTTTTATCAGTTAACAAAGAAATCTTTATATTTAACAAAAACGATTATTTTAAAATTCGCAATTATTCTCCACATGTTCCCAACGGCCAGCACTAACGTTAAGATATAGGAATATAATACTTTTTTAATGTTTTACTCCTATTATAAAGAATATAGTGTTTCGACGATAGATGGCGTATGACGGTTTCGCTAAATACTAATACCCATACTTCAGAAACGCTGATCTTTTAACTACTTACTACTCTTACAGTCGAACTTCGTTAACGGGGACATCAGAAAGGAACAAAAAAATCTGTTCGATAGAGTTTAAAGTCCCTTAGACATGCCTTATTCTGTTTGCCACTTATCTTAAAATAGTATTGTATTCCCACGATATTAAGGAACCCGATGTCATTGATCTAACCACTCGATTTTCTGTTTTGGTCGTTAAAAATTTCGTTATATAGAAACACTTTCATATGTAATGACCATGGGGATTTACCAAAACTTCACTATATAGAGAATTTCGCTATACGGAAGTACGTTATATGGAGGTTCTACTGTATTTATATACTTATTAAATGGAGTTTGTGCGCCAGCGGATTAATAGGGTCCTCTGTCGTAAAATTTTACGATTTTTATTGGAGACCTGTCACGAGGAAGCGCAACTCGTATTGTCTATACTTCGTGAAATTTGCTATTATATTTAAATTTAATTTCAATAGTGGATGCCATATGTAATCCTTGTGACAAATAAACATTATTATGCCTGGTTAATAATAAACGGTAGTATATTATAAGTAATCTTAATCATCATACGTATTAAGGACTACTTCGTAAGTCGTATTAGTTTTCGAAAATTATGTCTAATCTCTTCTACGTCCTATGATTATTATTTAAATCTGTAAGCTAATTTCCTGTTCTCGAGTATCTTAAATTTGCTAGTTATGAGCTGTATTGTTAAGAGAATGTGAAAACACACTGACTTAAACATGCACAGTGTGCATATTAAATGTGTGCAATGCACACATTTGTACATATTGAACGGAACACGATGTAGCATATTGCTGTTTGGTTTTGAGCTTCAGAAATTGCTTATGACGTATTCTGAGCCTTCACCGGCGCCTTAATTTGACCTGCGAACCAAGATCTATTTGCAAACGTCCAAGCTTGTCTAAATGGGAACGTATGACCACTAAAATGCAGAGATATGGATTTGACCAATGTTATTTCAAACCTCGACTATCGCCATTTAAATAATGGACAGCAAATGTTTGCAAAAAGCTATTAACTTAAAAAAAATGTTTAGAGCGTTAAAACTTTAAATAAGCCTAAAATGCCTATTAATATATTTTTATTGAGCAATGTGCTTTCCATAGTTATAGGTTTAAAAAAAAATGCGTAAAATTTAATGTCCCGGGCAAAACACTTAGAGCTTCCACGCAAAACTTATATTTTTAAAAACTTGAAACACCATTCGAGATATTTTTAATAATATAGTAAACTTATATATGTGGTTGCACTGCGGAAAGATATTCATATCCCGCTTGTATAAGTCTGAAATGAATGTTATTTTGTTGAGAAAGTAAACAATGGATAAGGCTTCCAAAGATATCCTGAAACATTTTGAAAGTTAAAAAAGAGCACATTAATCATTCGTAGGAAAATGGGACGTATCATCTCACACGTGTCGGTTTTTTTTTTCTCACGCGAAGAATGATCTTCTGTAAAACTCATTATTCACTGGGAATAGGTGGAGATCAAAATTTGGTTTCTTCCGTGATGCAAGAAAAAGGAGAAATAAGCGTCCAAATAAAACAGCTTTTAAGAACATCGAAAACACTTTTCTTCTCGGTTCCATAGAAAAGCGACTATTGGAGGATATGTTTTTCTGGAGACGTCTCTTCGATGGCCCGGCTTTTATGTGAAAGCCGGCTAGAGCAACGTATTTCTCAATATCCAGTGGCACCGATAATGCATCTTGGTCAATATGCATTGTTTATTTTGAGCCAAAACACAAAGGAGGAAACAAGGTACAACTTCTTATGGATGTTGATAGATTAACGTAAAGCACAGGTAACCCGGAACGGTAATCTCAAAGAAAAAACCATCAGCGGGATCTAATAATTAATCTAATAATTTTTTTTCTTTAGTTGGAGAGAAATCTATTGTTTTTATTCTTTTGAAAAATGAATGAATATGTGAACTCAGAAATCCTTTCAGTATGGCACATCTGTTCACCGCTTCAATGAAATCTTTCTAAGGAACTGATTGTGAACTAGTAAAAGAATGCTTTATCAATGATACTGCTTCCATGGAAATATTAACTGCGACCGAAGTTCGAGTTATTCATGTGTGCGGTTTTGGTCGGTTTATTTTAAGCGGACGTCCAAAACTGGACACCAGAGGACAGGACACCACCTATCTCACTGCTATATCGGTATGCATGATTTTGTAAATTTACAAGTTTTTTAACCTTCGGTTCTGGATCGCATCCAATGACGGACGCAGACTTTCATTTGGGGGGTCACGGACAGAATTTGCCATGGTCTTGGAATAACACCCTTCATTTATCATGAAAGTTGGAATTTTTTACAGTGAAAAAATATATTTTGGGGGTCATGACCCCTGTGACCTCCCTCCGGTATCCGCCCTTGATCACGTCTTCCTGTTATACTACCTTTGATGTAAGTTTACGCAACTGAAGTCAGCAGAACTCGGCATAGGGTATACATAAGAAACAAAAAGAGCTTCAGACGAACTCTGAACAGTTCAATAACTTCCGAACAAAGCGAAGTTCAAAAAAGATTTTTAATGGCCTTCCGAACCCATTTCGTGGTTTCACCTAGCAACAGCACAAAGTCATTACTTATGTTTCCAGTTGATAAGATCAGCTCCTCTCACCCACGCGAAGAGGACTAGGACAACTACAAATGTCAATTGAAACCAGCAGAAACAAAACTTTTTACGAAGCATTCAATGAACTTCGGACCAAAAGAAAGGAAACATTGATGATAAAGGTCAGCATATAGTGAAAAAATGGGATATGACTGTTCATATACGCATGCCTTGATGGTTCACAATTGCTCGTGTACAAAAAAAAAAAAGAGGGGCTTCTACCCTCGTTTTAGCAGTGATAAATCCTTTGCTATAAAAATCTTCTAAAACTTTATGTATCTCTCAATGGCCAACCTTGTTATGTCCAATTATTCCTTCATTATCGATATCTCTGACGAGAAAACGTCGCATTAAATGCTTTAATTGCTCCAAGGACCACCTCAGTCCAACAACGCATATTCGTTTCTTCAAAGCAATATTCTGATTGACAAACTAGAGCGTGCGCTCTTAAAAAAATTCAGATTTCGTAAAGACGAGGCCATCCCGACACCCACGGAAAGGCATTAAAGTGAGGGCCCATTTCTTCTTGAGGACATGACAGATCTATTTTTTTATTCTTTCATCCACCAGGGATGAGGTTTATGGCCATTCTTTCATAGTACTGGACGACCGTGTCAGTGCAGATCTTAATGAACTGCGAAGCATGCTTTATACCCGCGGCGTCACATATTTTATGGCTGAAAGTGAATTCGCACAGAGGATTTTCCAAGCTTATCGTTTAGCCCAAAACTAGTGGTTTTCGGAACCTGTAGATCAAGCAAAATGACAGCTTTACCAAAAAAGATTATCAGTGCTTCTTCCGGACACAAGGAAGAGGACTTCCTCATGTCACAGAACAAGGTTTATGAAATGGCATAAGCATGAAATATTCGAAGTTAAATTTTGTGTTTTTAAGGCACAAGGACAGCAAAGACCATTCTGCGCTGAGACCTGTAGATTTAAGAGGAAATCTGAACCTCTTAAAGCCCATGGAACCCAACCTCCAGATTACAGTGAGCCGGATGGTTGTAACTTTATGGCGCAAAGACAACAATGGTTATTCTGCGCAAAGACAACAATCGTCATTCTAAGCCAAGCTACACAGTGAGCTCGGTAAGCGATTTTCTTTTTGGCATCGTTCAGTCGAATCCGAGTTAACGATGCCCTAGGTAAAGGCGTTAATATAGCAGGGCCATCAAAATTAAATAATTCTCAACAAAAATACAGTGAAAGTTATACAAAATTTTTGACTGTAGCAACCTAATTAGCAATTTTATGGAAATGAAGGCTAGATATGTGAAGTTTATGGAACGAGTACACAGTAGTTCATAAATGTGTGTATATCTTATGAATTATGT
>QLNU02015360.1:72206745-72233012 GCA_006491805.2 Dysdera silvatica
GTTTGTTTGTTTTTTGGTTTTACGGCTCAAAGACTACAGTGGTCATGCTGCGCCGGGACCTACAGTTTTCCGAGGAATCCGAACCTCTTAAGGCCTAGGGAACAAAACCCCGGAGGCGTATGTAGGAAGAGATTGGAATATTAAACGGAGTTGTGAGTTTGTTACCATTACTGTGGGAAATTGAAGGCAGACAATTTGAGTTCTTAAGTATTTAATTTTCATTCATTCAATTCACGATGTCATCACATTCAAATTCAGAGGAGAGCCGTGTAGCAAGCCATAGCTCTTTCTGCTCTCCTCCACGTCTAACCTAATCACCAGTCATCATCTTTAACCTCAAAACTACCAACGTAACATTCAAAATATCACATAACAGAATGTATCATCCAAACTGTAAATATACAGGTTGAATAAATTTATTATTATTCTTAATGCGCAAATTATTAATATTTAAAGTTTAGGCCTGAATTATTAAAAATCATTAATTATATTTATATATTTATTTTTTAATACCTTATATGAATTATTGCAAATTATGATTACTCGGAATACATAAAATAAATTGTAGTCATTCACAATAAAGACCGTATTGCGCGTAAGTTTTTAATACACTTTTACTTATACAACTTTTAATACACTAAATATTATTTAATAACAAAACTTAAAGACTTATTCGGTGATCACTCCATATTTAGCAAAATTAACCATCTTAATTAAATCTTAAAAATCGCAGAGCACTTTCACGTAAACAATGTCAGTGAAATCGTTGTCTAAGAGAATTTTAAATATGACTCTTCCAGATTATGACTACCCCATATTAACAAAATAGAATAGAATGAATTACCTTTACTGGCCATTAACTTCTTTAAAAAAAAAGAAAAAAAGAAAAAAAAGTGTTCCCGTGCAAGTGGTTTTTTCTTTTTTTCCCCCTTCAATGACATGGACACAACTTTTGAGTGATATTTATATTTTTCAGCGCAACGGCGACTAAGGTTACGATCACGCTGGAATCTACAGTTTAATTAATCCGTATCTCTGTTGCCTGAGGAACTAAGTTCTGGCCTATGATGGACAGAACAACGACGCCGTTCTACGTCACCATTGGGGTCTAGCCCAGATTAACGGCACAACAGATTGACGGGTTATCATTGCGTTGGGAAGTGATATTTGTCAACCACGGTTCAAAACCTCGACGTGGTCTTAAAATGATAACATACTACTCCAGTTATTTTGCAGAAATTACCCAATTCCGACCTTACCTAACCATCTTTATATGTGACGGAGATATCTTCCCGCCTGAAAGCAAAGTGCAACACGCTGAAAAACTTAATTACACAGAACAATGCCGTGACAAATGGTCAACTTCCATCCTCCGAATACCACCACAAACTCAGGTGCGTGATATGTGGGTATCATCCAAGTTTGGGTGAGCACGCGCTGTTTCATGCGCAGCTCATCTCATGATAAAGTGTGAATCTCTATACATTTTCTTCTCCAAACATAGATCTGAAGAGTGGCAGGTGAAAGACCCCAGCAATCGTTCTGCCGTTCCATGAAAACCGAATGTCATAACGTGGGAAAGGAACTACGCTTACCAACTCTCGGTTGGACGGTTTAATTATGCGTCGAATAACTACTAATAAATTAACTTACCGTTAGGAGTGATGGTAATAAAGATATACTCGGACACTAACGACAGGTGTCGAAATAATTAGCCTTGTATTAATGATCAGAGGTATCGATATCCGAGAGTTCGCGTTACGTATCCTGTTATTTGCTTGTGCTGTGTTTCATTAGCGTGTCTGCTGTCAACTACAAGAGTCCAACTAGTCGACGTGCCTTTGTTCCGGAGCTTACTTTCCGAGTTTGGACAATGGGTTGGTGGAGCTGGGATGGATGGATGAATCTGGTGACTTCTGCACCATAGAACACGCAGGTCCAATCTCACTCGGGTGCAAACAATGTTCGGAAGTCTTGAGCGTCACCAATAAAAATTAAGGTGCTCATATTCTTTTCAAGTACTTCAAAGCCGAATTTAAATTGTATAGTTGTTTATGAAGTTTTAAAAATGCAGTACTGTTTAATTTTATTAGATTATACAATAAAAGGCTGGCTTGTTAAGTTTCATATCTTAAGAGCGCTTATGTCAATTAAGATGGGAATGATGGACTTAACGTAACTTTTAAACTAAGGACAACATTTCTTCCCAAGAACCGCACTACAGGTGATGAAGCTGGATGGTAGCACCCAATGCACACCATCACCACCATAATAGCGGCAATGACAGTTCAGCTTCGCAAATATATCATGAATAGTCAAGAGATGGGTGTTGTTTAATTTCCGGCCCTGCGGTGGCGCAGTGTGGTAACGCGTTCTCCTAGTGCGCCGCTAATCCGGGTTCGACTCCCAGCAGTGCAAAAAGAACGCTTACTCAGAGATCTCATAAAGATCGCACTGCTCACTGTAGTCCGGGGTTTGGTTCCCCAGGCCTTAAGAGGTTCGGATTCCTCGGAAAACAGTAGGTCCCGGCGCAGCATGACCACTGTAGTCTTTGAGCCGTAAAACCAAAAAGAAAGCGAAAGTGTTTAATTTCCGAAAGACATTGGGATTTATATTGCATACACTTGATTTAATTATAATAACCTTTAAAAATAAGCCATCATTACAAAATTTAGTAAAATCAGCATGCCCCGTATAAACAGTAGTAGCAGTGAATTTCCATCGTTTTGTAATAATTATTTTAATTATTTAGCAAATAATTTTCGAAGAAACGTCTTTTACTTAAAAAGGTTTTGAATTTCTAAACAAGTTTCTACAAGGACGACACTGTTCCTCTGGCTAAAGACGTTAAAAATTAAACCTATTTCCTCCGAGTGTAATGATAGTCTTAACCATCGTTAGGATTATTTCGTGAGAAAACTCAGTCAATTGTAGTTCCGAATCTGTTTCTCAGAAGTGTACCAACCCGGAACGATCGTTCAAATCCTCACGCGCGTTACAAGGTTAGTATTTGCAAATTAGGGAATGGCTCATTAGTAAAAAGTGTTGGAGCAAAATTAGAATAGCATTGCTCAGTCCTATATATTTATCGTTTTGTTTCTCCCATTGTCTGTTATTTTGTAACTGTTCACGAATATTACCGTTAAACCAATTTTTCTGATATTAAATAATTTACGAATTCGCGATCAAAAAGTATTTTAGTCGAAATCATTCTTGATCATAATGTTTAGACCCATTTCATGGTTATTCTCGGGTATTTTATAAGTAATAATTTTGTTTCTGGCGCAGTATAGCCCAGATGCTGCGTTACAAAAAGCCAAACAATTTTGTTTTCTATAGTGTTTACTTTGTATTTTAGAATGCAAGCTATTACTGAAAATATATAAGCACAAACCTACTAAAATTGATAATATAATGAAAAATATTAAATTTGATGTACATATTTTGATATAACGCAGATGAAAAAAAAAACCATGGTTAAAATATTGCTAACCACACATCCCTTACGAAGTCTCATTTAAGAAATCCTGATAGCCATGTTTACTAGCGCCTCTGTCGGTCTTGAACCAGTCATTTGCCTATTTAAACGTCCGACGCTTTTGACGTCATGAAAATATTGTTCTACTCTTCTGTTTATGTTTGAGTTTTACGGCGCAAGGACGTTAAAGGTCGTACTGCGCCGGAAACTACAGTTTTCCGAGGAATCCGAACCTCTTACGGCTTAGTGAACCAACCGACTCACTATGGCGAGCAGTTAGTCGGTTGGCTTTTTTTTGGGGGGGGTGGAGGGGGACAATTAGGGCTCGTACCCAATGTAACCACACACTAGCCGAACTCATTACCACTGCATTACGACAGGGATTTGTTACTCTTCCAGCATACAATTATTGTATCAGTGGCTGATTCACCGGGGCAAGTAGGGAAATCCCCCCAAATCTAAGAAAACTGTGGAAATCTGTTATAACGAGCGCTGATTATACCAACCGCATATAAAGACGGAATTTTTACAAAAAGTTTGATTTCCTATTTTATTTTTTTAATTGCTCGTTAAATCCGGGGTCCAAAAAAGACTCGTTCGATTAAAGCGGTTAAATTGTATTGTGCTTTATCATCATACCAACGAAAATCAGTATTTTCCTAGCTATATCCGTAAACTTGATAAATGCGGGCTTGTTAGAAGCGAGTGCTACTGCATTTTATATCCCCCCCCAAATCCCTCTACATCCACCTTGATCGTATAAACACTTTCCATTCACTAGTGTGTTTTTAAACATGTAAATAAGAACGCAATTCCTTATGAATTTAATTATAGCCTATTCCATGCAGGCAGACTGGGACCCCCTGGGCAATGCGCCCTCATGGACGTTAGACCTCGCGCCCTCCGAAAATTCAAGCGCGCCTGCAACGGGGTGTGTTTAATGGCCAACCGCCCAAAGAAGTTTCTTAACATTGAAACTAAGGTCAATGGATCATTAGTAAAAAAATTACAGATTGAACCAAATTACAGGTAGAATTAAATTACAGATAGAATCAAATTACAGATAGAATCAAGTTACAAAATGTTGTAGCAGAAATTTTCTTACACTGTAATCGAATTTTTTATGAAATAATTTCAACTATATTTAACCTACGTATGTTAACGCACCGAATCTACAGACTGAAGACTAAATCTAAATTCGGCTAAATCTACACACTCAAGTTACAATGTTTAAAATAAACTAAACGCTTAAAGTTTAATAAAGATAGCAGCTAAAACACACTCTGTCAAAATTATATTCGACACATTGAAATCTGTTTATAACGACACCCAAAGGAGCGAAAAAACATATCGTTATACACATAGTTGAATGCAATGCCCATTTTATATCTATCGGGGCTATGGGAAAATATTGTTATGGACAAATTTAAATACATACCACTTATGCGGGGTACAAATTATACCACCGACTCAAGTAACGTATTGTTGGAATTATGCAAAATCATTCTGCAGTTACATTTGCAGAAGTAAATCAAATTTAGCATTGAAGTATCCACCATAGCTGCAACTACTTGCAAAATTTGTGCATTTAATTTATTCGCTTTTAAAATTATTTTGATTCAGAATAACGGCATTGCTGTGCTAATAGGAATGGATTGTCATACAGAAACTTCTCAGTTACCATGTGATTGCCAAGTTTTAAAATACACTCATTTAAAAAACAGCCCATTAATTCACAGAAACGTTACAGTGAAACTTAGTGAAAATAAAACTGAAATACGTTTTTTTAAAAAAAAAAAAACTATCTGCAAAAACAATAACTCCTACAAGAGTATCTTCAATCTTTTCCAAACGTATTTTTTGCTGAACAGTAAATGGCCAGCTGTAACAGCAAACCGGCGGTCAACAACACGCGCTTGGAAAACGTTACTTCTTGTTGTTTTGCAACGTGAACAGAGATCAAAAATTACTATTACTTACCGAAACATTACCGGTAATGCCATAAGAACATGTTGTCTTGAATTCGCAGAGCGAAACCTGTCACCAGATACAGAGGAAGAATTCTTCTCTTGCATGCACCAGTCAAGTCATCCCTCAAACGTCGAAATAATCCCAAAGTTAGGTTCACAGCTGTTGAATGGGCTTTTCGCCAGCACTCCTCACTATGCAATACTCGCTGCGTAACTCAGACGTGCGAATACCACCCGAACCACTAGATCAAGACGAAGTGAATGTGAGTATTCCTGGACTTCGTTTTCGCATCAAATGATTCTGTCTCAAACCGCGCCAAAACGCGCCAAGCTGACCTTCCAAAGCTGTGCCATCGCATGGCGTTTGGTGAAGGTTTGATGCGCTGGAAGTAATGAATGGTGTTACCTTCAATCTATGTAGCTTAATTAGTTGTGGGACACGAATCCGTAGCGCTTTTTACGAAATCGTTGACTTGTGATATTTAACGATGAGATAAACTAAGTCGAATACTTGTTGGCATAGGCGTAATCTGGACGGGGCAAGTGGCGGGGCACCTACCCCCCAGTTTTTTTTTAGAACAGAGGCAAAGTCGTATTTTTTCTGCCCAATTTTAGTTTTTTTGTCCCCTTCCCAAGTTTAAATTATAATTAACCCTCAAATTGCTTATAATATTATAATTATATTATTGCTATAATAATATAATTATATAATTGCTTAATATGCTTATTGGTATCGAGAAGGCATTCATAAATACATCAAGACCTATCAAATTCCAGTCGAAATTCAGTGTTAGCCGTGACAATACATTTATTATAATGCACATGCCCGTATTCGGGGTCTTAAGACCCCCATGAAATTGAATTTGTACTAGACCAAAACTTGTAAAAGGGGAGGAAAACCTCAAACTTTGAATAGTTATAAAAATTATGACTACAAAATATCGTTTTGTAGACCACTAATTTGAGAGTACTTCGAGGAAAAAATACAAAAGACATTTTCTTTAAAAGATTGCATTATAAAAATTAAAATTTTGATGTCAAAACTACAAAAAAAATTTTACAATCATGTCTAAAGGCAAAATTGGTATTTTCTCATTTATTTTTGTGTAATCTATTTATATTTTCTCTTTACACTAAAGCTAACTCATCGTCATTCAACGTTATTTTGTAAAAAAAATTAATCCCCCGAATTTAAATCCTCGCTACGGCCTTGATAATACATAATTTTACAAGTGTATTTATAAATTAAGTGAGACAACCATTCGCGTCTGGTCACAGACGTATGCAAAAAAGTTTAAAACGAGGGAGTTATAGACTCAATTATGGGGGCGAGTTACAGAGCTACGACTCATATATTCCTATGTTAAATATACAAAATTTCATTGCAATGTGGGGTTACAATCCCCATCAATACCTACGCCAGTGCGTCTGGTTTCCTCATAATCATATTACGTAGCATTTATATTAGAAATGTACAATTTTTGTCTTTATGAGTCATGACCCAAGGGGGATAGAAAGACAATTTTTTTGTTAATTTCCTTTTTTCATTTATGGCTTTCTCCTAAGTTTATCAGGCGTAGGATCGATATCTTAAAGCCAAGGCATTGCAATTCAAACATTATGGGGGGGCTAAAACAGCTTTAAAGGGGATATCAAATGATACGGCGTGAGGAGAACAACGTACTTCGTTACCCAAGGGGGGCTTGAGCCCCTCCCTTTTCCTACGCCATTGGCTTAAAGTGACTTTTAAATTTGTGATTGGTCTTTGCACATGGGGCGCAGTATAGCCCAGATGCTCTTGCGCCATAAAAAAGCCAAACAAACTCTGAACGTGGGAAACAAGTCTAAAAATAATAGGAGGGAGGGTATTGCTTTATGGCATAATACACTCGCGATATATGTTGCTGAAAAATGCTCTCATTTAAGAATAGTGTTTTATTCAGAAAATATTTTATTTTCAAATATATTATAAGTAAATTCCATATTGATTCTATAACATATCATCTTACAGGTACAAATTTTAGTTATATTCTTATTAAGTAGAACTATTTGGGATAGCTGTGTTTACATTAGAAATAAAATCAAGAAAGAAGCATCTATCTCCCTTGGTTATAATGTCCTTCTTAATGAGGAAAGCATTAATCGCTTCACCCTTATATATACGCAATGCGCTCAGGCACTTCTGTTTTTATCCGTCCATAAAAAAAACAACTATGTCTATGTTAAAGAGTCCCATTTTTATATGTCGTCAGTGGGTGCCAATAGCCCAATATTTACAATAGGATATTCGAGCCTGGACAGGCCTGGGGTTGCTTCCGAACAGGCTTCGTTGTATATAAACAGATCTTGATACACGTGGAACGCGCTAAGCCATCGGTACCGTCCGAAATGACCAGTTGCTCAGTTTTAGAACACAAAAAAATAAAAACGAACGAATGTCCTGAATGCTGATTGATTTATATTGAGGATGGATGAAAGAGCCTAAATCAGCGGTTCTAATTTTTTTGACGCTGTGAAAACCCTTAAAATAATTTTCATGCCTGAAGAAAAACCTGTGTATCAATTATTATATATTATAATAGGACTTCTTTTTTAAAATAACGATTTTTCGCAGAAGCGGAATTGAAAAATAATATTTGTCTAGACCGATGGTCAGCGATCCACCGATCGCGACTCTGATTTCATTCGCCGGCAAACACCCCATCCTCAATAGCGTTTTTGCAACCTCCTTTGATATTCTTGGGACAATAATTTTATAACTGTTTAATAATGAGGAATGTCATTATAAAATTATACTGTAAGTATAAAAGTATAGTAACATTTTTGTCATAATGAAAAGTAGGAGAACGCGGAGCAAGACGAAAACCATAACGTTTCAATTAGTTTCACTCATATGAGACAAAACAACGTAAAGAATTATATTGGTCTGCTTATTATCCATATATATATATATGTGTGTGTGTGTGTGGCCTGCAAAAGGGTTGCTGGTATCTAACTGGAAGGAGACCCACACGCTGAACGTATGTGACGATGTGTGGAACCGGCCAGGCCAGTAACCTAGTGTCCTACCCCGCCTTCAAGTGGTGCAGGCTGAGCTTTCTATTTATGTGGCAAATTAATATTTGCTACACGGATAGAAAGGCGGAAGGGGAGGGCTAATTCACCAACCCGTCTAGCCAGCGTGGTGAAATTATGGCTAATTCCTCCATTATGTTGACACACCAGAAACCATGGCCCCTAGTCTCCAGGTGCTGGAGTGCTCCTGATCAAGGCAGCGGTCAGTGTGGCATGAAAGCAGGGGGTGCTAAGAATCACTGGAATGGCCCAGGCTGCCGTTTGTTATTGACCTTGGCTACGTTTAATGGACGATCCCTTGCTTCTGAAGCAAAACTTCAGGAATTGGAAGAAGAACTTGACAAGATCAAATGGGACATTGTAGGACTCAGTGAAGTTAGAAGAAAAGGTGAAGAGTTGGTGGAACTTAAAAGTGGACATTTGTTTTATTATAGAGGAACGGAAACTGGAAGAACAAGTGGTGTTGGCTTCTTAATCAACAAAAGAATTAAAGACTACCTTCTTGAAGTCGAAAGCACGTCAGATCGAGCAGCGAGGCTCGTTGTTCAACTAACCCAGCGATACCAACTTCAGATAGTACAGGTATATGCACCAACATCAAGCCATACCGACGAAGAGGTTGAAGAATTTTATGAAGAAATCAAAGAGTTACACACCAAAGGGAAACAACATATCAAGCTCATCATGGGGGATTTCAATGCAAGAATTGGACAACAGGAACAAGGAGAGACATCGGTTGGTAAATACGGATATGGGGAAAGGAATGAACGTGGCGATCAACTCATCGAATTTGCAGAAGCTGAAAATCTTAGCATCATGAATTCATTTTTTAAGAAGAAACCGCAAAGAAAATGGACATGGAAACACCCAAATGGGGGAACTAGTGAAATTGACTATATCCTGGCAAACAAGAAATCAATTATTGAAGATTGCAGTGTACTGAACAGATTTAATACTGGAAGTGATCATCGAATGGTGAGATGTAAAGTGCACTTAAATACTAAATTAGAACGACAGAAGCTCATTAGGAAACAAGTAAGTAAGAGGGTGGATTTAAAGAAATTAAAAGAAAATACCGAGGCATTCAAGTTGGAATTAAAAAATCGCTTTTCTGCACTGGAAGGACTTATTGATGAAAGTGATATCTCAGAAGCAAATGAAAACATTGTTAAGACAATAGTTGAAACTGCTGGGGAAATTGGTGGTGTAACCTGTAAAAAGCACAATAGCAAATTATCTGAGAAGACGAAACAGCTCATGAAAAGGCGAAGAGATATGAAGGTGGACAATCAAAATACCAGTTCCAGGATTGAGTACATAGAACTTTGTAAAACTCTGCGCAAAAGCATGAAAGAAGACATAAGAAAATTCAACTGTGAGCTAGTAAGGAAAGCCATTGAAAATAACAAGAGCCTTAGGGTTGTTAAAGGAAGTTTATCTGTTGGGAAGAAACACATCATTGCATTAAAAGGAGAGGATGGCACCGTAACAAGAAATAGGGAAGAAATACTTAGAAGAGTTGAAGAATTCTACAAAAATCTATACGAAAGTAACAGTGGATTAAACGAAGACATTGAAATAGTCGAAGGAACAGCTCCTAAAATCTTAAAAGAAGAAGTTTCATTTGCAATAAAAAGTATGAAGAAAGGAAGAGCCCCTGGTGATGATGGTATTACATTAGATATCCTAAAAGAAGCTGGAGAATATGTAGAAGACATACTTGCAAAATTCTTTACCAAATGTCTTAACAGCGGTAACATACCAAACCAATGGGATTCTGCAACAGTAATTCTTTTGCATAAAAAAGGTGATAAAGAGGATTTGAAAAATTACCGACCAATTAGCTTGTTACCTGCTATTTATAAAATCTTCACAAAAGTGCTAACACATCGCCTGCAGAAAAAATTAGATGCAGCTCAACCAAGAGAACAAGCTGGATTTCGAAGTGGATTCAGTACAGTGGACCATATTCAAGTATTAAGAGAATTAATTGAAAGAACACATGAATATGAACTTCCATTGTGTGTGGCATTTATTGACTATGAGAAGGCCTTTGACTCTATTAAAACATCAGCAGTCATCAACTCTTTAAGATCAACAGACATTGAGGATGTGTACATTGACATGGTGAAACGTGTGTATAAAAATGCAAGTGCAAAATTTCGGTTACATAAAGATACCAAAACTATCAAAATTGGTAAAGGTGTGAGGCAGGGAGATACCATTTCTCCAAAACTTTTTACTTCAGCTTTACAGATGATTTTTCAGCAGATAAATTGGAATAACAAGGGAATAAAAATAAATGGTGAATATTTAAATCATTTGCGGTTTGCTGATGACATTGTTATTTTTTCAACGAACCCATTAGAACTCCAAGACATGGTACAGGAGCTCTCAACTAGAAGTAAAGAAGTTGGACTCAAGATGAACCTACAAAAAACTAAGATCATGTTCAATAATTTCGTAGAGGAAACAAAAATACAAGTTGACAACATTGAGCTAGAAATTGCTGATTCATATATTTACCTTGGCCAGCTGATTTCAATGGATGGCAACATTATGAAAGAACTCAACAGACGTATTAAACTTGGCTGGAGTGCATTTGGAAGAAACAGTTTTATCCTGAAGGGGAAATTGCCTTTGTGTCTAAAAAGAAAGGTCTTCAACCAGTGTGTATTGCCAGTCCTCTCTTATGGATCAGAGACATGGAGTCTAACAGTTGGAGCAATACGAAAGTTACAGACAACGCAAAGGAGCATGGAGAGGTGCATGCTTGGAATAACTAGGAGAGATCGAAAAAGAAACACTTGGGTGAGAGAGCAAACTAGAGTAGAGGACATCATTGTTAAAGTAAAAGGGCTGAAATGGCGATGGGCTGGGCATATTGCAAGAAGAACTGATCAACGATGGACAACAGAAATTCTGAACTGGATTCCAAGAGACCACCGAAGACCTAGAAAACGTCCTCAAACTAGATGGGTGGATGAAATAAGAAAACAGGTTGGGGTGACGTGGAAGCGAATTGCTCAGGATAGACTTGTGTGGAAAGCATTTGGAGAGACCTTCATCCAGCAGTGGATAGATAATGGTTGAATATGATGATGATGATGATGATATATATATATATATAGCTTTAGCACATATCACAAAAGTTTTACTTTAGTAAGAACCTGTAAGTAAATATTGAACTTTATGTAAAAATTTGTAAAGTGTTCCGTCTTACTTAATTCTCGCGGAAAGATAGAGCTGCTGAATGGTTGGTGAAACAAGATTATTTCAAACTTATTACAATTAATTTAATTCTGATTAATTTAACTTTGATTAAGATTAATTTAATTTTGTCTAAGATTAATTTAATTTTGACTAAGATTAATTTAAATTTGATTAAGGTTAATTTAATTTTGATTAAGATTAATTTAATTCTGATTTTTACAGTTAATTTCCAAATGATTACAATTAATTCAATTGCAGTTGAAATTAGAGCTCCTATGTAGGTGTTGAGTGAAGTTTAGTTGGAACAAGCAGGTGGGGCAGTGCTGTCGTCCGTAGGGGCCGACTATGACTGTTAGGGGCCCCCAACTTGCATTTGGGACCCCTTGACTTGCGCATATAAGGATTGTATATAAATCTGAAAAATGTGCACACCCTTATTCCCATGTAAAATATAGGTAAGAATATATTTTCGATTCCACTGTCACTCAACGTCGTAGTTGTAATTGGATAACAGCCATGATTTCGCTAAATTCGTTTTGGATTGTAAATCCGTAGAAAAAAGAATGAAATTTTTTTGTATCAATTTGCTGATTTTTACATTAAATAAAATTGTCAAATAAATTTTTGGGGCCCCTCCTTTCGAGGGGGCCGGAAGATGGCCCCGCGAGCCCTTGCCATAATCTGGCCCTGGTCGTCCGCATTTTCAATTGAGATTTTAGTTGAGAATGATGGAGCACACTACTTACACTCCCCGCCTTGCCCTACACACTACTGAAAATATAATGACAGCATCCTAGCTCAATGCATAATAACATGAGCTAATATACCCGTAACCTTTTAGCTGATAAGTATACCTTACCTAAAGATTATTATGGTTTAGATCAGATCGCACCCTCATCCCTACAGCGATGGAGGCAATTTGAAAAGAAAATTATAACAAAACGCTTCAAAAGTCATAAAAGTTCATCAAATTAATGAGAGATGTCGTATATCCATTTATATACTTGTCCAATATACTTCACGGAAAGGGTAACTACTTGCTAAAACAATGGGTAGGTAGATTCACTTCCGAGAAAAAAAAAATTAACCCCGTCTTTCCCCGATCCCCGTCTTTGAAAACAGGGTTCCCAATATTGAAAATCTGTGGGTTTTTTTTGGGGGTTTTTTTTTTGTAAATTTAGAAATAGATCTTTAGTAAATAGCAAGCATGGCTAAATATTTTGCTTATGTGATTAGATTACAGGCCACTTGTCTATACTAACAAAAGTAAAAAAAAAAATAATGATAAAGCAATCGAAAATTTAATAAGCATTGGTGTAGCTGGCCTCAAGGTCTAAGAGGGGCTGAACTCAGGGCCTTGCCGAAGGTGTGGAAAACTAGGAAGTTGCCTCAGGTGAAAAGCCTGAAAGGGCACCAAATAAGGTAAGGTGGGAGTATGTTGTGGTTCTAAGCAGACGTCCACATTTGTTGGAATTAAAAAATGTACAGGATTAATAATTTGAAATAAAAAGTCCCGAAAACAAATATTTTTTAATAGGGAGGGGTGCCATTTTACACCTTTGCCCCCATTAGCAAAATTATTCGGTACGGTCCTGGCTAAACTCTCACCCCAATGCTCTCCACATAATATTCATTTGTAATTTTCGTTTTCCTGGGGTAAGGAGCTGATTTTTTCAAGGAAGGGCTAAGCAAACCCTAGCCTCCTCCCCAAGTAACGCCCATGTCTATGAGTCATCGATCTCAAATAAATGATATACGATTATGTTTTTAAAGAGTCCCTCTTAAATCATTTATCTAATCATTAATTACTCTCGAAATTGATCTCAAAATTACTCTAGTTCGAGGGAGTAATTTATACTTAATTTTTCAGATATTTTTAAGGATGAGAGGTTTTATTCTTCAAGTACATTGTTTGCCCCAATAACTTTGCATTGTATTGTCTTTTACGTATTTTACACAACTACCAACTCTTCCACTCATTGCATACTCCCGAATTTGACCATATTCGATAACCGGCGCGTGAATTATTTCTACTTTTTAAAACGAATATGTTTTCCCTAGTTTCTTATATATCGGCGCAGTATCTTTAAATCATCAAGGGAAAGATCTTGTAAAATATATTAATTTTCAAACTGTGGAAACATCCTAGAAAAAATGTTAAAATTCAAATTCACACTGTCGCTACAATTTTAGTGGCATGATGTGTAGTCAAAAATAAAGCCAAAAAAATAATAATAATCATATAAAAAACTTTTATCAACTGCCTGTCCTCCTAAAAATATATATTTTGGTCGCCAGATAGATTGTAAACAACAAAATCAAAAAATTTTAGTAATCGTAAAAAAGATAGCGGAAATGTCACACAATCACGGCTATCTATAAATATCATTTATACACATCAATCATAGATACCCTCAAATATCACTTGCAGATAAACTAGCTGAATTTTATTTAGAATTGGGAATTTTAGGTGATCAATATTTAATGATGCCCCCACACCTCTATAAACCCTTACCCTGGTCATAAATATAAACTATCCCAAATAAAGCTTTTCGAATGCAGTGCTTGTTGTTATCATATTTTCACATCAATCACTTTATATTAGATAAAAATCTCTTAAGAGCCATCAAATCTTTTTTTTACACGTGTCTGTCAGTTTCTATTCTGCGAATAATATCTTTGGATTGCTGATAATGTTGTTTGAATCAGCTGAGCAGTCTCGCGTCCTTTTCGTGATCATTTTCAGATTAAATTTTAATATGATATGTTAACCTTAAACTTCGTTTTCGAACAGATTAGTTTTTACTTTTATTTTTACATTTCAGGACAAATAAATTGGGACCAGGGCTGCATCAAGCGGGGGTACAAAGAACCCCGATGCCAGGGTTTAAAGGGGGAAAAAATGACCAAAAGCGTGATTTTTTTAAGTAAAAAATTACCACAATCAACTTTGTGATATATTTTCTTAAATACTCTTAGTTCGATCACAAAATGCTTGATAACAAACATTGCTTCGATGCTCAATTAAGCGAAATTTAGCCAAGTCTATAATATTAAAAATAAAGTCTTACAACTTTATATAGATTCCATAATTATTTGGTATAGCATGCTAACCAATAAAAATATTTTAAGTCATTTGTTACAAAAATCAAATGCAGTTGTATCGGAAATTATACGAATGTTAAAAAAAAATAATAATTGCATAATACGTTGACTGCCAAATACGTGTTAACTCGTAGTTGGAAGAAAAATCAACCACGCACACGCGGCGTCAAAAAAATTCATTAAAATAAAATATTTGATTTTGTAATCTGTAAATATTATTTTTGACGCCTTCGTCAATCATTCTTACTCCACAAGTCCACTGTCTCTTAGTTGCATACACTTATTTGCTATGCACACACTCGTATCTAGCTGTTTGCGAACGGCAAACTCCATACAAGTTCGAGTTAACTCATATGCAGTGTCATGGGTCAGATCGTCAAATACAAGTTAACTTGTATTTAGTAGTCAACATGTTAAAAGAATGTAAATCAGGTGGCGAAATTTTAACGGTATGTTGGATGAAGCGAAAACAAATGTTGAAGAAGTAGATTAGGAAACGAAATTCTTAGCTATTAGTGTAGTGAGACTTCGTAAGAAAAGAAATGTTTACATATGAAAATGCGGGTGAAGCATGGATTTGCCGAAAGAGATGATAATATAAATTTTTACTTTACTATTTTGGATACAGCAATATACAAAATAGAAGGAGAATTCAAACTCATTAGCATGCATATTGACTCTTTTGCGTGTTGTAGATAATAAATACTATTCGTTTATTATTTACAATGAGTAGAGAAGATGAAATATTGCATGGATTTATAAATTAAATTTTTGGCTGTTGAACAAAAGGAATCTGATAAATGGCTTAGATTTATGCAATGAAATTGAAATTCCTTTAACAAACATTAAGCCTAATATGAAGGCGTTAACCATTTTAGAATGTGCATCTTCAAATGATCTTATTGAAACGCTTCAAAATGTTACAATTACCCTTTTGGAGGGGTAAGTAGCCCCTTAAGGAGCCCATGTCTGTAGAGGCGATAAATGAGGTCTGGAACTCCGGCGGAAACTACCCTTGGAGCAGCCTTGCTTCGGTCGGGAAGATTGGCCTAGAGTGTCGTCATAAATGAAAATCTATAAATTATGTCTAAACGTAGGGAAATTTACCCCGCCTAATAAGCTAACAAGTCACTACTGGTAACCGAATGTAATAAAATTCTATATAGTATTGCATTTTCATGATTTGTTCCACTTTTATGCGTCTCTGTTGAGATTTTATTTTGGATATAATTTTATTTTCACCTGTGAGGGTTTTTTTTCCAGCCATTCATCTATATTATACCCACTCCATTAATTTTAAATCTATCTATGTTCATTGACATATGTGATCGTAAACGGTATTGTCCTAAAGTAAAAAGTCGCTTTTAAAACAGAGTCCACAGATACTTGTGGGATATTAAGAATGAGGGGTGTTTTATTGCGCAGATTTGCAGTTACATTTTTTGCAGTTTTGCAAATGATAAATACTTATTCTTTTCCGATGCCATTACCATAAATTTAAACAAAATGGAAATGGGTATTTTAATTGCGATATTTATTTTTTGTAATAAATGTGTTTCTTCCTAAATTTATTGGGTAATTTATTTAATATTTGGGGCGCAGCAGTGGAGTTGAGACTCCTTGTGCTGCAAAGCAAAAACTTCAAATATTAAACTGAAGATTATCAAATTTTAGAAAGTTAAATAAACAGCTCTTGCTCAAAATTTCAGCGTCAAGTGCATAGTGAACGCTATTCCCGAAGTTTTTAAGAAATAAAAAATATTTTCAACGTTTTGTTCATTTTTAAACAATTTCGCCTGGGAGGATTTTCTTCGGGGAGGGGAAATTTAAAATTCCATTTTCTCGCTTGGTCTCGAAATTTTTAGAAACTATGTTATAGTTCTTTTTAAATGGAGAAATCAACACTAGAAATTGACACAGGCACATAAATGTAATCACTACCATCACTTCCTTCTTCATCGTCGTCCATCATCGTTTTTAAAATCGTTACTTTTTCACTCCGACAAAAGTTATACAGGGTGTCCCGAAAATCCAATAACCCCGAAATATCTTGAGAAATACACTTCGGATTGAAAAATAAAAAACCAGGTGTTCAATATTTTTAAAAAAGCTGTTCAATGATGCCAAAATTAAATTCCCTCCCTCCCGGGAGTAAGGAAGGGGAAACTGTAAAATCTTAAATGGGAACCTCCATTTTTTATTGCAGATTTGGATTCTGCAGAAAAAAAGTATATGGGTTTGACTTACGATTTTTAATTTTTACACTCAAATATGGCGCTATAATCGATAAAAATGGAAGAGAGATTTGTTTGTTTTGTGGTTTTAAGGCTCAAGAACTACAGTAGTCATGCTGCGCCGGAACGTACTGTTTTCCGAGGAATCTGAGCCTCTTAAGGCCTAGGGAACCAAACCCCGGACTACAGTGAGCAGTGCGATCTTTATGAGATCTCTGAGTAAGCGTTCTTTGCACCGTTGGGAGTCGAACCCGAGTTAACGGCGCACTAGGCGAACGCGTTACCACACTGCGCCACCGCAGGGCAAAAAGAGGTAAATATTGCATATACGGGCCACGTTACCAAAATTTTCGCCAAGTTCTTGATGTTTACGCCATTACGGTTTCCTCGACACTTTTTCTTGTTGCCAGCTTCCCCAGCAGTATTTCCGGATTTTTTCAGCTTTTTCGGAAATATTTCTAGTGCTTTGGAAGTTGTCACAATATTTTTATTGTATCAGTGAATGCCTGGTGAAGGAGCACTTCCCTACACACCCTTCTGAATATTGGCATTGAAAGTAAACAGACTTAACCTCCTGATTGAATACTCTTATGAATCAGTATTGCTTGATCAGTATTATTTGATCTCTAAAGTGGGTTTGTTTGTTTTTGTTTTTGTTTTTTTCGCTATTTCTAGCGCAAAAAAGCGCGTCGAAGTGTTCGCGAAAACTCCCAAACCTTTGAGAAATACACTTCGGATCGAAAAACAAAAAAGTACGTGATTTTTAAAAAAGCAAGCCACTGATGCCAAAATTGGCCCCACCCCCTTCCCCCAGGTGTAAAGTAAACGTTATCTTTTTTTGGAATAACAGCGCCATCTATTAGAAAGTAAAAAAGCAATGTTTAGAATGAAAATTACGTATCATTTCCCTAAAATCTTGACATTATTGAATAGCTTTTTTAAAAATACTGAACAAGTATTCTTTTTCTATCCAAAGTGTATTTCTCGAGATATACCCAGTTATACGCTTTCCAACTCTTCCATTTTTATCGATTATTGCTCCATTTTTGAGAGTAAAAGTTAAAAATCGTAAGCCCAAGGACATGTATTTTTTTCTGGAGAATCCAAATCTGCAATAAAAAATGGGGGTTCCCGTTTAAGATTTCGAAATTGCCCCTCCCCTACCAACGGTGTGGGGCAGAGAAAGGTTCAAGTTTGGTATCATTACATAGTTTTATTTTAAATATCGAATACGTAATTTTTTTATTTTTGGACCCGAAGTGTATTTTTCAAGGAATTTCGGGGTTGCCAGGTTTTTGGGACACCCTGTATATATTCCCTTCTCTTCACCACATATATACTCTGAGCTTTACAGTATTCTAACTTGTCTTCTTATTTCATTCGGCTAGTTTATATCATATGGGTACCTCTATTTGTATCTTAGTATTTAGTTGTGAATTTCGATAGTTTTTGAGCGACTGGGTCTCTAAAACTCGTCATTACTTGTGAATTGACAGCGATTTAGCGCAAAAACAAAAGAAGTCTATGAGTTTTTGTTTGTATTTTATGGCGCAAAGCAATAAAGGTCATGCTGCGTCAGGACCTACAGTTTTATAAGGAATCCGAGCCTTTTTATTTTAAGGTATCAGCCCCTGGAAAGGAGGTTTGTTAAAAAAAAACAAAAAAAGCAATGGATGGATGAACACCTGCTAGAACTAAACCTACATCTTTCGCAAGCAAACTGGTCACTACTACACTATGGCAGGGCGAAGTCTGTCCTAACCAATGAACATCATTGTTATGTACGTATACGCAATTCCTATTCTAATTTTTCTTTGGTGTAAAAAAAGTAAATTGTGTATAACGTATATCTCTATCAAGAGAATTTTCACCTTAAGCTCATAACGTTGCTTTTTACTTGTAAATATCTCTTTCTCTCTCTCGTTTGTACCTCCCACTCATTTATCACCCTTTCATTCTGAACTAAATTCTTGCTCTTGTGCTCCAGACTAATTCAATAGCAAGAAAATTTTTTCCACGAATCCCCAAAATCATTGCGAAACTTTCCAGGAATTCAAGACCAACGAAACAATTTTCATTAAGGTTTTTCAGCAGATATAAACGAAATGCGGCTCTGCTGAAAAGACATGAAAGGACTATTTTCTCGTCAATTTATTTCGACTGAATAAACAAAATATTTTCTCGAATCGGTTAATTAAACAACTTGAGGCTGTAGTATGTTCTTTATTTTCCCCTTTCGATATGAATGCACGTTTTGGCGTAGCTTCGAAATAATAAAAAATTGCCAATTATGGCATTTTTAGCAAAATTAATTATTCGTCATAACATAAAAATGTTCTTTCCCTAAAGGACGGAATCTAGTGTTTTCGGAACTTCCATTATTAAATACTTATTTTTATGAGGAAAATCTTCAATTCAAGGAGAAAAGCTTTTAAAATATTTATTCCCAATGAGATTAGCAATTTTAAAAGTTATTTATCCCATTCTAACATATTATTATTATTTATCCATCCATTCCATTATTTATCCATCCATCCCATTATTTATCCCATTTTAACATATACCAGGCCCGCGTACAGGACACCGAAAAGGGGGATATTTTTGAAAGTGTTTTAACAGAAACAAAATTTTTTTCTCATGAGGAACCTTTTATTACAGCTTATAATATTGTTAAAATGGGAGTTAACCTACAAAAACCCACCTCCTTCTGCAGAGCCTTGACATATGCATACACTGAGCAAAATCAAATAATAAGAAAGGCAAGCGGTGAATGAAATGCCAAATGGCATCAAGGACTAGTCAGATGGTTCTAATAACTATCTTTTTACTCACTGCCGCAGTCACTGGAAAGTTAGTTAGGATACATAGGGAGTAAGGATAGGAAATATATCATTTGTGATAAACATACATATTTTCTAGTACTTTACTGTCGAATAATATATTATTAACTAAATTCGGAAAAATTGTAAAAGGATTGATGTGGATGACAAAATATTTGTATACCCCGTTGCTGGAATAAATTAATTTGATTTGATTTTATAACTGCAACACTAAAAAAAGGAAACCTGCGAATCGCCTGAAACTTATGGACAACTTAGGGAATAAATAAAACAAAATATTTTCGGAGCAAAAGAACACATCTATTTTAAAAAAAAAATATTTACATAGACATACCAGTTCCGAATGGCTCTTCCTTTGTTAGCGATGCATTTTCGCTACCTTTTTCAGCATTCAATCACACATATATCGTATATTTTTGGGATAGGGCTCAATATGTTGGAAAAGATTTACTGCTGTCTGTAGAAGTTGTGTTTGAGTATGTGGATGATGCCTCATGAAGTTTCAGACATTTTTTGTTGGGAATAAATCCGGGGATCTGGCAGGCCATGGTAGCAGGTTTGTACCTCATAGACATTCCCATGAAGGTTTTGAGCGCGTGTGGATGGACGTTATCGTGCTGAAATAAGGAGTTCCCCACAACAATTATGAAGGACAGAGTTATAAATTCCTGGAAGTTATAAGTATATCGGCGATCTATGGATGGAGCAAGGTTTTGTAGGACCTTGGAAAAAATTTTCCTGACCTTTTGTGGCATTAATTAAGCCTGTGTAATTATTTCGTTTGAGGTAATAAGGAAAAGTAGGAAGTTTTATTACATAAATCCTTTATTGAATGAAGATTTCTTAAAATGCGTATATATATTTCCAGAAATTTAAAAAAGAATAACACCATGAAACTTTCATTTGTATTATACAGGTTATAAAATTTATACTAAAAATCTTTTTTTCTCTGGTTTTTTTTTCAGAAAAATTATCAGTATCTCTTCAAAAATAACATTATCAAGAGGATATTTTCTACCTATAATCCAGTTAGACAACTTAATTTTCACTGACTTGGGACGAAGCTTCGTAAATATTTTTTTACTCGAAGTAACACTTAAAATCATTTTTCGCCAGTTTCATTTGATAAGTGGCGTTCAACTTTCACCCCTCAAAAAGTGGACCATAGACATTTCTCTTTGCTTTTTTTTTGTCAGTGCTATAATCAGGCCCTGCGGAGAGCCGTTAAATTCCATGCATTGCACACTAGATTAGACCGGCTATCGTAGATCATCGATTTCTAGTTCATAACGCTAGGCCGTTCGACAGAGTTGACTAGATTGTCCCGTTGGTCACGTTGCCTTAAAATACGTATCTGACCATCTTTAGAGCATAAACAAAAGCAGAATTCGTCACTGAAATTGATTTGATGTCACGCTGCATCCCAGGTCACTAATAAAAGGCACTATTCTAAGGTCAATCAACGATGAGTTGAGGTCAGCAGTGAGCAGCGAAATGGACGATGCACATGAAGAGCGATAGGTCAACTGATTACAGATATCACCGCCATCAATCAAATATAGATTTGTGTAATCTTTATACTTTCGAATTTGAAAGAGGAGTGTTTGAAAAAAATTTCTATTAAAAATTAAATATCACCAAGTTTATGGGATGGGGGAGAGCTTCTTGTACATTCTAAGCAGATGCAATATCTCTAGTGTAAGAACAGTAGCAACACGTAGCTTGTTATTTTCTAAAAAATCCAGATACTTTAATTCCCATTTGATGGCTACTTATTGATATAAAATGTTTTAGTAATAAGAATTCATCTATCTTAGCAAATGGTTGGATTTTCTCCTGAGAGAATTTTTTTTCCCTTGTATCTCATTCCCGATATTACATCAAGCAATATAATCACCAAATTTCCCTAATGTTTGATATCGATTACGTTAAACAATTCGCTTTAATTCGTTACTTCTGCGTTGAATTTCAGTTATGTGTATTTCCGTTTTATTGTCCATTTTTTCTTAAGCTTTACTTTATTATAAAAAGATATTAATTAAAAACCTAAGAGTTTATAAGTTAAAAGGTAATAAGATTTTCTTAAGTACATCCTGTAAAGTACCTCAGACCAGAACTTTTCGTTTCTTTCTTTCTTTTCCTTTTTTGATAAGAAAAGACATCTCAATTTTCGAAGTCAAATTAACAGAGAAAGACACAAACACGTAGAAAGCACATGTAATTACATTATTTATCCTAAAGATAGGTTTCCGACCTTTAACGAGTCAGAAAAGACAGCAATCTCACATCATCTATTAAATTTTCGGCACTAGTTGATTTCCAAATTACGAGCAGTAATTTTAACGTATAGCGTTAACTGTGGAAATATATTTGGAAAAAATTCTCAGTATATTACTGGATTTCCCAATTCCTCAATATTGATATTTTAAGCGATTTGTTTCATTGTAGAAAGGGAAAATTTGGCCACTATTTTCTCCGTAAAATTGTAGGTATGTTTTAATGACTTCTTTTCTTCTGATACATTTTTAAAGCTATCATTTGAGTTTTGTGAGAAGATAGTTTCAAAGAATGACTATTGGAGTAAAGTATGACACTCAGCTGCTTCCGCAAAGTGCTCCGTTTTATTAGTTTTTGTTTTTTCATTTTTTAATAATCTTTGTGTTTACGACTTGAAAGCAGAATTTGGCTTTGAAAATGGTGGTGTCGTTTGGGTCTCATAAAGCTACGAAACACGCCGTAAAAAAGTTCTGCAAAATGCTTCACCTGAAGCGTTGTTCCCACTTTATTAAAATAACTTGCGGAATCGTAAACCGTTAGTTTTCGTGTACTCTAGAAATGGAGAAGCGTTCATGTTTGTAAGTCGACTCGTTTCAAAGATTTCATTACGTTTACACCTCGGGGAATGCGTTTTATTAAATTGTCTGCATTTTATGGGGAGAGGAGTTCAAGGAAAGCTAAATTAATGCTGCCCCAAGACCTATAATTTTCTGTGGGATCCGAATCCTTTTTTCTATCTGTATCTGTGTGTGTGTGTACCGTGTGTACCGCCGGTATTTAAAATGTTAGCTGCGATGCTGTTGACAAAAAAATATAGATTCGTATTTCCATATCTGTGTCGTCACTGATGGGCATATGAAGTCGTCGCCTGATGAAGATTGCACTAATTCTCGAAACGTAGTGAAACTCGCAATTTTGTGCATAGATTTTCTATTTTCTCTTATCCTTTCTTGTTTCGTATCCCTATTACCCGTAGATCCCTTATCTTTATTACCAGCATATTCCGTATCTCTTTACTGTTGAGATGAATGAGAACTTTTTCTTTCTTTTTTTTTTCTAATAAATGAATTATATATTGCGAAAATGGTGAATTAATCTATGTTTTTAAATTATGTATTATTACCCTTTTCTCGACTTCTGATGAACTTTACGTCTTTTCTCTAAGATTAACTATCGAAGAAAGCGCAAAGATTTTAGTATTGATTATTAGTTAATTAAGGCGATGGCGTGATTTAAGTATTTAAAGCATCATATTGACATTCGTCTTTTTATAGGTTCTTCCTGTTTGGATATTTCACTTCGGTAATTTCAGCTTTACTTGATAAGTGCAAGTTAAGAAGCTTTTGAAACAGCTTTTGAACTAAGAAGTCTTATAATCAAACGGCCAATTAAAAAAATGGCCGAGGTTTAAACATGTATAAAAGTGAAACAATAATATAAATTTATAAATAATTTAATCTGCGTAGTGTTCGATTTATTTAAATGCATGAAAGTACTTACATCAACTGGAAAGGGTTTTTTTTTTTTAATTCGAAGAATTAGATTAAATTAGCAGTCTCTCTAACTGTAGGTCGTTAAATATATTGAGTTATGAGAATTTGTGATTATTTGAAAATAGAAAGCCGGTAAAAGTGGTAAATTGAAAAAAAAATAAACAAACAAACAAACAGGAAGACCAAAAGGAAAAAAATTAGGCTCATATCGTACGAATGCGCTTTCCTAGCGCCTGAAAATGACCTATATCGACATGGACGTGAATGATGTCATCACCAGAAACCAGAAATGAGAGCATCCTCAGCAAATGCATTATGAGAAATAAAATGCTTTTTATTGCAAACTTATATTTAATAATAAATTGAAAAAAATTTAAAATAAAAAATAATACTCTCTTCGCAGTCATTTTAATTAGGTCGGTCCGAGAAATTTATCATTTTAAAGTGTGGGCTGAAATTCGGAATGATTTGGGAACCACTGTATTAGATTAAACAAAGATTAGCTATTAGCGTCAGTCTGATAATAATAATAATAATAATAATAATAATAACCAATATATTTTATAATTCAAGTTATTTTTTAATTTTTTTATTTCTCGGGCTAAAATAAGGGTAACATTCTTAAGCAGATAATTTCTTATTTAAATATGCATATTAAACTACAACTCCATATTATAGTTTAATAACAGATGCAAACATTATAAAAGATCATTTCTTTTTTTCTGTTAATACATAACTTGCGATGAAACCAGACCCAAATAAACCAGAGAACTGACTCTGTATCTATTTCTTTTTCGTTGCGCACAACCGACCAGCACTCTATTGTGAAACAGAATCGCGCATAGTGGGATTTCAAATTGTAACAGACAGTTTTTAAGCTAGTAACAAATGTCTTTTCAGCCCATGTGGAATCACTTTTACTTTTTCCTCACAGTATGTCCCGGTTAACCGGCGAACCGCAGCGGTTGCTTTGAATCGATCAAACCTATCTCATTTTTGCCAAGTTACTCTGCGTGTCCAGTCAACTATCCCACTACCTAACCAGCGGATGCGCGGTGTTTGAACTTCTCTGTTCACCGTGTCTTCCATTGATATTCATTGCTGAGCGGGTTTTGGTCAAACCTGCTTGATTGTGGGTCCCTGCCTAGGCAAAATACTGTTGTAGCCTTTCAATTGCGCTATTGTGTCGCTGATGATTAGACCATCCATACTATGAACTAGAAAATCCCAAAGATTGATAATGTTGCAATGATATTTTCACTACAACTTTCCAAAATTTCTTACCCTCAGTTCCACCACTTACTAGGGAACTCCACCAACTGTCACTCACCAACTGTCACGATTTTTTGCATGTAGTAAGGTATGGTAAATCTATTGCCTAAAACATTAAAAATTTTCTCTATCTCGGAAGAGATCAAAAGATATGACATCTTGAATATTAGTAAAATCAGCAGCATTTGGCTGTAACCCGTCCATTTGGCGTCCTTTCAATATCATCCATTATTTGAAGGACAAATTCAACCGCTCGGTTTTCAAAAAAACCTTTACTTTGGATATCAGTTTTTGTTACGAGTTTGGTAATTTTTCGCCCAGAAATATTAAATTCTCTTTTAAATGAATTTATAAATCCATTTGAAACTTTAAAGTCATTTATGCTTTTTTCTTTTGCGCATGCAATAAACCATTTTTGGGTGTCTTTATCATGTACACAAAAGCCATTGTATCGTGCTGATTTAAAACGATTAAAAACTGCGTTTCTTATTTCTTTTTTACTTTTGCGATCTATTGCCATTATTTACTATATAGTTGCGCATTCTATATATTTGTCTATAATTTAAATCTAAATTATAAAAGTATCGACATATTGTTGCTATTTTGTGACATCGTCCTTTCGTTGTCCAAGCAAACTTGACAACTTTTTTCCGCATATTCTAAAGTATAACTATTGGCAATTGAGCTGATGGGCTCCTTATTTTCTGATGAATTTTCTGTAAAATCGTTATTTGCAACCCTTTCGTCAAAATCAAAATCCAGCGTAGACTCAAAATCCACGTAAAATTCCGATGACTGTAACCTTGTTTTAGCAATTGCAAAAAGTTCCATCCCTACATTCATTTCACTTTGAATTGTTTGCTGTAATTGGATCTCCAAATTTAGCTTTAACTAAGTTCAAAAAATGTATGTCAACATTTAGTAAATTAAGCATAATTCACGATAACTGCGAAACGAAAATTCTAGTGTCAATATCTCTGTTCTTTATCGTGATCTCAGGCGTTCGGACGTTCGCCCAAAGCGTTTAATTTAAACAACTTGGTGAGATTTGTTTTAACTTGGGGAGATATCTTTAGCTTGGCACGTTAAAAACTCTATATTCATATGACCATATCTTCTGTTCTATTCCGAGATAGAGAAAAATTTTAACGTTTTAAGTGATTGTTGTACCACATCCTACTAGATACGAAAAATCGTGGCATTTGGTGAGTGACAGTTGGTAGAGTTCCCTAGTTAGTGTCTGTCATCCAAGTCAAAATTCTCACAAAAGCAGTTTCTTGTGAGCTTGTACGTCGTTTTATAATTGTTTC
>QLNU02015360.1:72237148-72257525 GCA_006491805.2 Dysdera silvatica
TAAATTATATGATATGTTATATATGTTAAATTATGTGATATATTATATATGTTAAATCGTTCATCTTCAACTATATTCTGCATTTCTTTATTTATTGTCCATTTATTTTGGGGGCCCGTCCCCCAAATATTTTTGGGGGTCAAAGAGACCTAGGGCTCTCAGAGTTGGGGCCCTTGTTGGAGATTACGATCACCATCATTATCGCCTTTCATCCACCACTGAATGATGCATTATTCTGTTACAGTGATAAAATTTATATTTTAAAATAGAGACATAGACTTATTCACATTTTAAACTGCCTATAGGCGAACTGACAAGGGAAGGGCCCGAGCTGGACGACGCCAATTTTAATGAGAGTGGTCTCATTTGAAAGCTTTTAAAAAAATTGTTAAACACGTATTCGAGCATTTTTCATAGTGAACCTCAATATAGATGCCAGGAGTCAAAAAAGTGCAAAATTAGAGGCATTTTCAAAGATTTCAAACGGCTTTATCTCGGTTAAAATTTAGAGCTAAAAATTAAGTTTTGACGCATTATATGCATCTTTCAAATATATCGAATACTTGTTTCAGGATACTTAGGGTAAAACATTATTAAATGTTATTTTGTAATTTTGGATATCGCCTCTATTACTGCTATTTATCGAAAGACTTCTTGGCAGTTTGGTGAAATCAATGGCGATCTTTCTAGAAAGCTGGCTGTTTGCGTTTGTATTATTGAATATGCATGAAACATATAAAAGGAGGTTGAAATATAAATTCACACATTAAGGATACAAATTAATAATGGAAGATCTTACTGCTCATGGGAAATATCGTGAATTTATTGTTTGTAATCATTTAATATCTTTTCTTGCGAAGATTAAAATCTTCGTTCAATAACTTGCATTCGTAATACCCCAAAAACTACCTTGCATCAGAACAGCGGACCACTCAGAATTCTCCGAAGAGGGAGGGAGGGAGGAGGGCAGTGGCACACAGAATTTTTTCAAAGGTGTATGTATGTGTGTGTGGGGTTCCACTGAGAAATTCACCGAGAGAAACACCGAGAAATTCACCGAGAAATTTTTTCAACTGTCATATTAATTCGTAAGTACTTTGTGCATTTTTTTTTCAAGAGCAATATCAAAATAATTTTTCCGTTTGGTCAACCCAAGCCCTGGCCCTTAGATTCTGGGCACCATCGCTCCTCCCCCCCCCGTGGGTGCGTCACTGCGTTAGAGTGTACTACTTTCTTCATCATGTATCGCTCGGGGTTTTTTTGGAATAGTAAAAGAAGGATTGTATTATTCTATAGAAATAATTTTCATTTTTTTCGTATTGTTATATTATAGGATGAGCATGTTGTGTATGAGTAATGTATATGTGTGTTTGAACGATATGAACTACGTTTATACGTTTTATTCAGATTGATATTAAGTTACAGAAAACTTGTGTAGGAAATTATAACGTCTTGACAATTATTATGACTTTAGTTGCAAAGAACGTTAGCGAAAGTGAATATTTGTTACTTACAAAAACAAAAACAGATTTCTCAAAAATATAAAAAAAAATCGGATAATTTTTTATTCTGATCAAGTAATACATGTTAAATTTTACTGCAAGAATATGCAGAAAAAATGCAAATGTTAGTCACTGAGTTTTCCGTAAAATGTAACTCTACTCTTACAGGTTCAGATGAGATAATGACAAGAGTAGCCAGTTTTCAACATCTTTCTGGAAATATCGCCAATGATTTCGCCGAATTGCTAATAAGTCTTTTAATGGATATCAATAATAGAGGCGATGTTCAGAATTGAAAAATTAGATTCAATAATATTTTATCCGAAAAATCCTGAAACATGTGTTCGATATATTTGAAAGATGCATACAATGCATCAAAACTTAATCCTTAGCTCTAAATTCTAACCGAGATACAACCGTTTGAAATCTTCAAAAATGCCCCAAATTTTGCCCTTCTTTGGCACCTGACATCTATATTAAGGCCCACGCTGAAAAACGCTCAAATACGTGTCTAACAATTTTTTGAGAGCTTTCAAATGAGACCACTCCCATTAAAATTGGCGTCGTCCAGCTCGAGCCCTTCCCTTGTGAGAGGATGAAATAGAATCCAGGTTCTAATAAATCAAGATACAATTTTTTGACAGCTTTCAAATGAGACCACTCCCATTAAAATCTGTGTCGTCCAGCTCGGGCCCTTCCCTTGTGAGAGGATGAAATGGAATCTAGGTTCTAATAAATCAAGATACAATAAGCCAAATTCCGGATATTCGGGGAGCCTAGAGAGCTCAAAGACTTTGCGTTCCGTTGTTCCCTTTTCAATCAGCAAGTTTCTATTGAACTACTAGAGTTGTCTATGTAGATTCCTGGAAACGAAATTATTTAATTAAATTCCTATTTATTCTGAACATATTCGTTACTGTGTAAATAACGAGGATTACAAAACGGTACGTTTAATCGAATTTTCCGTAATTGGTTTTGAATATCCTTTAATCCTTTGGACTAGAGGGCTGTGCACACAGGAATAAAAAACAAATTTTCTAAAAATTTTAAATTAGAGTTTTCGATGTTAAATTTAGAAATAAGATTAATGTTTGTTTCGAAATCCAAAATTTTCCTTTTTTATCAGTACTGAATAAGAAAAAAAACTGATTTTTTATGGCAAAATATGGATATTTTATCCATTAAGGAGAGTTACATTTATATGAGCAAGAATTGTGTATTATTTTATGGTTTGAAGAAAAAGTTTGTGGAGACAAAATGGAAGCTAATGAGATTAGTTTTGGAAAATTAAAAATTTTTGACAGCATTAAATAAAGCTCATAAGAGGAAAAAATACAATATAAGCTATATATCATTGGAGTGTAAGCAGGTGGGCGTTGGTGGGGGTTACAACCCCACATTGCGATGCAATTTTTTATAACATGAGGGGGGCCCAAATTTCGTCCCATGGTCACTTTTTCGTACTTGGAGAGCATATTAATAATTATTATAACAATTATTAATATTTTCCTTAAGTATCCCTCTACGTGAAAACCAAGGCAAATCGTTTGTGTAATTAATTGTTAAAATCAAAAAAAGTGTAATGTAAAAAATTTGTACTTTGGCAAAACCAAAAAAAAAGTGTTCTTAATTTCATCCCCCGAAAAAATTAAACATAATTAGTCGAATATAGTGAACTGATACAAAATGTTCTATTTATGGAAAACTGAATGCACACATCTAGCAAAAATCAAGAACAATACTGAGTTTACTTGAAAAATATCAATAACCTTAAGAACGGTGGCGGACTGGTCCCCTTAAAGGGCGCATACCTCGGAATTTCGGTGGGCGCGGGTCCTACCTCCCATGAGGGCGCACCAGACGGCAGCTCACTCCACCCCTGCTTAAGAATTTAGCTTTCCAAGCAAGTAATACAAATAAATTTCACTCCATCTTTCGTGCCGATGCATGTTTCATGAAACGACGTGCGACATTTTGTGTAGCGAATCCCGTTTTTAACCATGGTTACCGCCGGAATATTTTTTCCCATGGGTTAGATATTCGGCACCATCATCTTCATTGTTGCTTTTCTCAGTTGCGTTGTCATATGGAATATCATCACTGTAGTCGCTGTCGCGGGTATTTTTTTTTAGCGGGTTTCAATAGATATTGAACCCGCTATTGCTTTTGGTTTTTCTGTCTGTCTGCCTGTCTATACGCAATAAAAAGGACAAGGTAAAGGTCTTCCGTAAATGCAATAATGATGGCTATTGTTAACGTTGAAAACCTACCGAGTTACTTGAGAATTAGAGAGTTGCGGATTAGAGAGTTTCAGATTAAAGAGTTGAGAATTAGAGAGTTGCGGATTAGACAGTTTCGAATTAGACAGTTTCGAATTAGAGAGTTGCTGATTAGAGAGTTACGGAGTAGAGAGTTGCGAAGTAGAGAGTTGATATTTAGAGAGTTGCGAATTAATGTTAATTGAAACCCGCTAAATTTAAATATCGACCTTAGGCGATTTTCTTTTACTTGCTTGCTTGCTTTTTTTGGAGGATGGTTTCACACCCTTTTGTTTGAAAGCCTTTGGTAACACAATTTTTTTAGGCGCAGGTTTTTTCTTTGCAGACGCCTCTTTAATTTTATTTGGAGAACTTGTGACGAGGGTTACTACACCATTTCGAGTAGAAATTGATGGCTGAATCACTGGAACATCTGATATCGTTAGGAATGACTGTGTGCGATTTTCGTCCAGGAGACGAAATTAGAACAACCGTCAAACTAACATGGGTGCCCGTACCTTCTGAGCAAATGAACCTGACGGCACCTAACTCACATACTCTTCTATTAACAACGTATCTAAACCAATGACATGCAGAGAACATAAAATCAACGCTTACATGAGGCAAAAAAGTTTACTAATAATGACATTGCAAGAACACACCTTACAAATAAAAAGTAAAATCTTCGTTAAATGAAAACAGAAGCTTTCTATATCACGAAACTTTCGCTGCTTACTTTATTTGCCTTTATCTACATACGCGTGCTGGCGACGACAACACTCTTAGCGACAGGTCCAAAAAATTGAAGGGGACGAAATTAGGCCCGGGAACGAAATTTGGGCCCTTTACTATATACACATGAATATATGGAGTTGTATAGCTACGTAATCCGTATTGAGTCTGCAGCCCCACTTATGAACTTTCTGTGTACGCCTATGCTTGATTTGAAGACATGCTATATATATATATATATATATATATATATCATCATCATCATATTCAACCATTATCTATCCACTGCTGGATGAAGGTCTCTCCAAATGCTTTCCACACAAGTCTATCCTGAGCAATTCGCTTCCACGTCACCCCAACCTGTTTTCTTATTTCATCCACCCATCTAGTTTGAGGACGTTTTCTAGGTCTTCGGTGGTCTCTTGGAATCCAGTTCAGAATTTCTGTTGTCCATCGTTGATCAGTTCTTCTTGCAATATGCCCAGCCCATCGCCATTTCAGTATGTATATATATATATATATATATATATATATGCATGTCTTCAAATTCATTCCTACAATAACAATTTAATTTGATTGGTACGCAGTTCTGATTATTATTATTATCATCACGGTGAATTTATTATGATTTTTTATTATATCTACTATCACTATCATTGCAGTGAATGAGAGAAACGTTTCATCTCTCTTGATAGATTCCTTTTCTTAATGATTGAACTTGCGTTTTTATTTGACAATCCGAAAGGTTTGCGTTTGAAATATATTTTGACTTTGTAATTTCTTTTTTTAGATTTACGTTTATTTTAGTTTAGATTTACAAAATATTTAGATTTCGTATTTTGTGTCATTGCTTAGGACGGTTTCCCGAACATTGCGGAAGCAAAAATCATGAGAATTTTCCAAGCACGGATCCCAGATAGCAAAGATCGTCCTAAGGACAACCTGAGGATGTCCAGAACGTCCTCAGGACGTCCCAAGGGCGATCTTTGTTATCTGGGATATATAAATAATTTCTAAACAATTACTCCTTACTTCTGAGTGTTTAAAATTTCAACTAAATCAGTATATTTATATACAAAATTATATTTTTTCAAACAGGCAGAGGAATCTTGAAAAAGAAAATGCTATTTAAAGTATAAAGCAAACTTCAGTAAATGTGTACTTTTTCGACTTCTGATGCGCCTCAAAATAACCCAACTTGCTTCCCGTGCTGCTGAAACAAATAAAAGCTTTGTCCCTTCAGGCGAAACGACTGGTAACATAGTAACGTTTACGGATTGCTCGCACTATTTAACATTGAACAAACAAGCTACCTGTCGCATTGAAAGTTTTGGAAAAGCTTTTGTCTAAAAAGAAAGGTATATGGCATTCATGAGTGACTACTGTTTGATGACTTTAAGGTAGGTGAAATAGCGAAACGCATCGATTGCTATATAGTTTCGTGTTGGGAGCATCTCTTCCACTCTCACCGAATTTATAAACTCGCTCATCTAGTCATGACATAGTTAGATGGAGATTTGTTTGGTTTGGTTTATCTGAATATTTCTAAAGCCTCTCTCCATGTAGGACTGAAAACTGACGTGTCGTTCTCCACATGAAAATGAAACACTGCAGTTTCGTGCGAATGTTTTTTTCCCTGCCCGATTCACTACCGCAAGCGCACGTACAAACTGTTAGTTGTTTTCTATAAATACGCTGTCAGGAATCGCTAAACAGACATCTAACCTTAAGACCTTTCGAACGTTTTGATACTATGGATTTCTAAGACTTCCTACAGGAAATGAAGGCAAAGTCATCGGATATTATGTCTCAGAGAAATGAATCGGTCTCTTGTGGTGCACGAGCATAAAGAGAAAAACTGTGTGAGTGTGGGGCTCAGATTGTGTACATATCTCCTTTCAGTTGTTCTCGTTTTTCCTCTCAGCAAAAAAGTTAGCCTTGCAGAGTGCAACGATTAGGGAAATAGATGATACATAGTAAGCTCTCTTGTAATGCTTGCCATTGCTGTAACGTATTGTCCAAAAGAATGGACCGTCTTCTGTGTATTGCCTCTAAACCTTTCCTTGAGATTTCATCGCCTGCAGATTTACAAATGAATGATTCTATTAATTGCATTGACATCGGGGGATGATTTCCCTCACATAGACAAATATTTACTTCTATGCAGTTTTATATATAAACCACTCTCTTAATATCTCTTGCGTTGTTCAAGACATTGCCGATAAAGCAAAATAGGTTATCGATGTCTGAAGTGAGCTCAAGGAGTTAAAAGAGATTTCTCCAATAAAAAACTTCCGAGCAAGTCCCATTTATTGGAAAGCGATATAAATGTGCAATGACAGTAATTGGAAATGCGCTTTCGTGGCTGAGATTGACTTTTTTGTTAGAAAAATATTTATATTTGATGTCCTGTGTTTTTTAATTTCGCCTTAAAAATAAATAGAAACAATAAATTTGAAGCTAACATATAGGTATTAAACCAGATATATGGATGAAAAAAATACTCGGTACATAGAAAGCACTTGAAGCTGGCGTATTATTAAGATATACTATATATAAAATAGCAATTCATTGAATGAAATGAGAAAGCTCCTGTACATCATACGGACCAACACATTTTTTTCATAAACGTTGCAAAAATGCAAGAAGTAAAAATTAATTTTTTAAATATTTTATTGTTTTGGGGCTTTCACCTTTTTAATGCAAAACATTGTTTATTAAATGTGATAATTGGATTTATTTTGATATAAACTGAATATATATTTTTATATATTTCTAGTCAATCTTTCAGTCTTTTAATAAAGTGATATATGAGGGATTACTCTGGTATAACAGATAATAGATAATGTAAGATAATGGATAATAATAATAATAGATACTAAGAATAAATTTACTTAACTTTCTTACAGTTTTGGTGATACATTCAGTTATGTGATATTTTTGATGTTACAGTGATAGTTTTGAGATTAAAGACATCGAATAGTGATGAAGTTAGAAATGGGAGAGAGCAGAAAGCTATAGCTTGATGGATGGCTCTCCACCAGATGGGTAACGTATTACATAAATCGCTTTTTTTACGGTTTGGCTGCTTTGATATTTTTGACGTATGTTTGCAAATTTAATGACGAAGAAAACTTTTATTTCATGTTAGTTCGTGGCCACATTTGAAAAAATGCGATAACGGGCAGGATGAATCCTAGATTGACGTAGGTATTTTAATTAAAACAGAAATCATTATCGGGTTTAGGAACGAGAATTTTTAAAAATATTGTTCATGAATTTTCGATGTGAATTTGATATGATTTTTTGGTACGATTTTTTGATGAGTTAGTTCTCAAAACATGCAGATATGTCTTTTGTTGTCGTTAGTGAATGAGGAAAAAAAAACGAGTTTGGTGAGGCGTCGTCGTGTGATTATCACAATTTTATCTAGGGAAAAGCGCATTTACAAGTAGTATTTGAAAGCTTTTTATGATTGGAGTTTATAATTTTCCTGAGATTTTAATAAAAATGAAAAAATCTAGCAGCCAATGTATTACTATCATATTACGTTCCGCGAATTTTGAGGAATATCAATATTTGCGCGTTTGTTCCGAGAGTTGATATTTCTGCGGATGGATCGTTATTTGAAGTTGGGGTAGAAATTCCGAATCAGTTTGAAGCTCTAAATCATTGTTTAAACACTCGTTCTTCGTTTTCCCGGAGGGCCTGAGACATGACGTATCTTGGTATATAATTTATTGCTTCTAATATTATTAATTAATAAATAATTAATTAAACGTTTTTACATTTAACCAGTCATAAGGTTTTCTTTACACAGTAGCTATATAGCACGTCCAGACTATACATACGTTAAATATTATGACCAACGTTATAAAGAATAGTTTTTTATGTTTGGTAGAACGTATTGAGACGTTTCGGACAGTCATTGCCGACCCTTGTCATGAATCTGCGTTCATTTAGAACTAGCTCCAAATGAAGGCAGAGTGTTGGCTTCCCACGCTACTGTCTTTTTTCTGGAGGCAATGCCCCCGAATACATTGAAAGCGGATTAATGGAGAGCAAAATACAGGCTGGAGGATAATTGGCGTGTGAAATTTAATAGGGTCTTCCACGCAGTACGGAAGAAAGGAGTAGATTTATGATCATTAACGACGTTACGTACGTTTCTTAATTTGAGCCCCGACTGTTTATGGGGCGTTATTTACGCTTATCGTTCTTTTTTTTACTCTATATTTTCTCTTTCTTACTATTAATAATCAAGAGAGCAGAGCAGAATAGTTCTTATTCTATTCACATTTTTCCTTATATCTCATTACGATACGTAATAAATATCAATCGTTCGCAAATAAATAGAATATAAATTAAAAATAGACACATGGTAATATCCACTTACGGTTTATAGATGTGTTTAAAAGTAATTGCAAAAGAGCCAGTAACTCAAAGGAACGTACCATAAAATGGCCCATCATCCTGACAACACGATATAAACGTACATGCTAAAGTAATTGTAAATAAGTCATTTCTTATCAAATGAAACGTCGTAAAACGAAAAAGAAAAAATAATTACAAATTGTTAAATGACAAAGTTAGTAAATCTCACGGTCTTGCCTCCTGCGTCTTTCAAGGAGACCGTTGAAAGGCAAAAAAGGAAGAAATAAAGAAAGAAAAAGGATTAAAAAGAAATTTGTAAAAAGGAGAGGCAGAAACAGAAGTCCGAGAAACCGAGGCGCGAAATTGACGTCACGTCCTGCGGAGACACGCCATGTCAATTGCGACCTCATCACGTGGCTAGCCAGAACAACATGACACGTACGAACTTCGTCTCACCCTCCCGGAAAGAACGCCTCTTTGTACTTTTTGTCATTCTTTTTCGAAGAGACGAAAAATGAAGTTTTGTCAACGGTCACGTTTGTTCAAGTCAGCTTGACGAATTTTATAACTCTCATCGCTCATCCATTGAAATCAAAATCGGATGTCTGTTTCTAAAACACTGATCAATTTCCAGATCAATGACTGGGTTTTTATAGCGGATATACGAGTCCTTTGAGATTGTAAATCATTATATTGAGAATGGACCCATTGTGTAACCATTTGTAACTTACTAGATTAGCGAACAGATTTTGAACACCATTGAAATCATATACAAAATCTGAAAAGAGTTGAGTTTCCTTTTTTTTTCCAAATCGAACGTTATTATCTTTCCAAATGTAAGACCTAATCACTAGCTGTATTTTAATTCTTTCTTACAGTTCCCTTTCAAAACTGTATTCTTTTTCTCTTTCTGTCAGAGCTTGTTAAATTCAAGAGAAACTCATTTTTCTCTTATCCAATTGTTACAGATCTGGAAAACTGGGTGTGGCAGGTATTGGTTTTGCAACTATGATCCTCGATGATCAATATCGGATTTCTAAATGCATTTTGTTCTATTTTACTGAAGGATTTACATCATAAATTTTTTATCTCGAACAAAATTGTAATCAATCCAAATGAATTCACAAATAAATGACTTTTCACAGTTAGGCGAAACTAAAATAAATATGGAAATGAGAGAGCAGAAAAGAATTTTGACGAAGATGTTACAAGACGATACGCGAAACGATAAGACACATACAAATATTTGAAGGGAACTGGAGAATTTTGTGATGTGGGCTAAAAAGCTTGATCAGTTACTGAAAAATCGAAATCGATTAAAAGAACAGTTTCATGGTGTAACATAGTCGACTCACTTTAATTTTACTTAAACTTAAAAATTTAATATTTTAGTAACTTCCTTAAGCTTGCTATGCACAAGTGCACACGCTTTACAAAACGCCAATTTAATAACGGATCTTGTCGTTTTCAGAAGGAAGGAATCCACATCACTCTTCTCTGTCTGCGGTTCTAAGTTCTCTCTAGTAGTGCGTTCTTTTTTCCACCTTTTTAGGTTCACGAAAATTCCCCTTCTTCTTATTATTTTCATCGCAGGTCTCTTTCCATGAAAATCAGTTCTCCGAATAGAATTATAATTTCATCATCACTCAACACCGTTGACCTGTACAATGGAAAACTTCTTGCCAATATAAAAGAAAACGTGTAGGGACTGTCTAGAGAACAACAACGAAGAATAGAAATGTGTAGTAGATATCGAAGGTATATATCCAATGCTGTATTCGTTGTAATTGAGGACTACGTATTAACGAAATTCTTCATATACATTATTTGTTATAAAAACTATTGCACCTGGAAAAAGCATCTACTTTGTAGGTGTGCAACAGTTTTTATTTTTTTTGAAGGCTATACTTAACTCAATTACGTGTGGAAAATAAGATATTATACATACGAAGGTTGACCACTTTTTGCTTCACCACTTACCTTTATTCTTTTGTTATTCCAGTGTATCAATTTAAAAAATCATCTGTAAAGCTGAAGTAAAAAGTTTTGGAGAAATTGTATCTCTCTGACTCACACACATAGGCGTACGTAGAAAGTTTGTAAGGGGGTTATAGGATGAATGGGGGGGGGTTACAGAGCTACAACTCACATATTCCTATGTTAAATATACAAAATTTCATTGCAATGGGGGTTACAACCCCCATCAACACCCCCCTGCGTACGCCAATGCTCACACCTTTACCAATTTTGATAGTTTTGGTATCTTTATGTAACCGAAATTTTGCACTTGCATTTTTATACACACATTTCACCATGTCGATGTACATGTTATCGACGTCTGTTGGTTTTAAAGAGTTGATGACTGCTGATGTTTTAATAGAGTCAAAGTCCTTCTCATAGTCAATAAATGCCCCACACAAAGGAAGTTCATATTCATGTGTTCTTTTAATTAGTTCTCTTAATATTTGAATATGGTCCACTGTACTGAATCCACTTGGAAATCAAGCTTGTTCTCTTGGTTGTGCTGCATCTAATTTTTTCTTCAGGTCATGTGTTAGCACTTTTGTGAAGATTTTATAAATAGCAAATAACAAGCTAATTGGTCAGTAATTTTCAGCTTCTGCAAATTCGATGAGTTGATCGCCACGTTCATTCCTTTCCCCGTATCCGTATTTACCAACCGATGTCTCTCCTTGTTCCTGTTGTCCAATTCTTGCATTGAAATCCCCCATGATGAGCTTGATATGTTGTTTCCCTTTGGTGTGTAACTCTTTGATTTCTTCATAAAATTCTTCAACCTCTTCGTCGGTATGGCTTGATGTTGGTGCATATACCTGTACTATTTGAAGTTGGTATCGCTGGGTTAGTTGAACAACGAGCCTCGCTGCTCGATCTGATGTACTTTCAACTTCCAGAAGACAGTCTTTAATTCTTTTGTTGATTAAGAAGCCAACACCACTTGTTCTTCCAGTTTCCGTTCCTCTATAATAAAACAAATGTCCACTTTTAAGTTCCACCAACTCTTCACCTTTTCTTCTAACTTCACTGAGTCCTACAATGTCCCATTTGATCTTGTCTAGTTCCTCTTCCAATTCCTGAAGTTTTGCTTCAGAAGCAAGGGATCGTCCATTAAACGTAGCCAAGGTCAATAACAAACGGCAGCCTGGGCCATTCCAGTGATTCTTAGCACCCCCTGCTTTCATGCCACACTGACCGCTGCCTTGATCAGGAGCACTCCAGCACCTGGAGACTAGGGGCCATGGTTTCTGGTGTGTCAACATAATGGAGGAATTAGCCATAATTTCACCACGCTGGCTAGACGGGTTGGTGAATTAGCCCTCCCCTTCCGCCTTTCTATCCGTGCAGCAAATATTAATTTGCCACATAAATAGAAAGCTCAGCCTGCACCACTTGAAGGCGGGGTAGGACACTAGGTTACTGGCCTGGCCGGTTCCACACATCGTCACATACGTTCAGCGTGTGGGTCTCCTTCCAGTTAGATACCAGCAACCCTTTTGCAGGCCATGAAAAATATACATACGCGTATATACGCATAAATTTTTCTTTTCGTCATCTATCCTTGAAGGTTATCATTATTCAATCTCTGTTTACCATACACAGAAAATGTGTATAAAAATATACCCCTCAGAGGGAGAGACTGCTTTTATTTCACCTCACAAAAGAATCAGTGTTTGTTGGCACTCATCAAATTTGACGCGAAACTCTAAATTTTTATACTTAAATTCTTTGAAAAATGCGTGGATCATACGATTTTTAAATTTTCCTAGAATTCCCAATAAGTTTCCAAATCGAAGCCTGTGATTAACTTTTTACAAATGGTGGATTTTTCTTGAGGAAGGATGTTCAAAACAATAATTTAACTACACGTCCTATTAGCTCACCTAATGACTTACAACACATATATTTTCTAGCATAAATGTTCAACATACGTTATAGCTATGTGTCACCACCGAGTTTTCGACATTTATATCATTGTGTTTATCCTATGGAAATATTTATTATCTATCTACTAGAAAATTCACCTCGTTTTTCTAAAAATAGTGAATATTTTAGAAAGGTAGAGATGGTTAAGCATAGGATGAAAATTTATAGATATCCTTCCAGATAAACGGGCTGGAAATAAAGATGAAACTATATCTGTATTCTCGCCAGCTATATATTTGCTTTTTATTTCCATTTTATTTTTAAAATGGTGATAAAAGCAACCCACATAATTAACAGCTTTCGTTTCGATGTTGGCCTGTCTTTTCAGCAAAATAAGAGGAATTAACCATAACTGATTTCAACACGATACTTACGATTCTTAAATTGTAAAATATTGTTATTTTAAAAGCTTTTCTCTGCAGTTTTGCTTTTTTGAAGGCGGTTTTGAAATTTCTCAAAGTAACATTTTTTTACCATCTACTTCAAATTTCTTTCAGGATTTTATTTCGAGATTCTGAAAAATCTGTTGAAAAAATGTCTTTGTGCTATTTGTTGTCTCTTCGAAATATCAGAATGCAAATATATTATTTGCTCTTAGGAACGAATATTTAATTACTCGTCTGTATTTGATATACAGTGAAAACCGTTTATAACGACGGAATTTTTACAAGAAGTTTGGTTTGCTATTCTACTCCATACTAAATATATCGGTTATAACGACATCGTATATAACGACGAAACCTGCTATAACGACGGCGATTTTGTAGTCTACGTAGATTCTAAGTAGGGAAATTCGTATCGGATATAACGACGCGACTTGACAGTCATAAATCGGAACAATGTGGGTTAGTTATCAAAATTTAAGCGTTATTTTAATCTTGTTTATTTACAAATGTCCAAGAGATTTTTATTACTGCTAAGCCTAAGTATTGAAGGTAATGGTTTAAAGCAAACAAAAACGCTGATATATTAATTAAATATCACGAGGGTCATATTCTTTAGGAGTCCATTCTATTTTTTAAGAGTAGGACCCACAAAACTCTTAAACCGGCACTGTTCGGAAGTCATTAGTATAATATAATAAATATTATTCATTAGATTTGTTTTCTACATTATATACTTTAGTATTTTCTAGAATTTTTGTCAATTTAAAAAAATAAAAAGTACTATGTACACTCTATAACAAAAAAAATCGACGCACCAAGAAGGAGTTGTCCGATTGCGATAAAAATTGGTGGATATGAAGAACATACATAGAAAAAGAAACGATTAAAATTTCAGAACAATTGAATGATTTATTGCAGAGTTTGACCGTTACAAAGGGAGGAAGTCAATAAGGCGTTGGTCCACCTCTGGCCTGGATGCAAGCTGTCACCCGGCGTGGCATAGACTGATAAAGATCCCGGATGGTGTCCTGCGGAATTTCTTGCCAAATTGTCTCCAACTGTCGGGCTAAATCGTCAACATTCCGGGATGGTTGCAATCGCCTTCCCATAGCGTCCCAAATGTGCTCTATGGGAGAGAGATCAGGAGACCTAGCTTGCCAAGGAAGTGTTGGGCAAGCTTGAAGACAATTCATAGCAACACGTGCCGTGTGCGGCCGGGCATTGTCTTGTTGAAACGTAAGTCCAGGGTGTCGCAAAAGGAACGGTAACACAACCGGTCGTAGAATGTCGTCTACGTACCGCTGTGCTGTAAGTGTGCCAGAAATGACCACCAAAGGGGTCCGGCTATCAAAGGAGATGGCACCCCAGACCATAACGCCCTGTTGTGGGCATGTGTGGCGTGCGATAGTAAGGGCAGGATCCCCACGCTGCCCTGGACGTCTCCAGACACGTCTGCGGTTGTCGTCAGGACACAGTTGGAAACGGGACTCGTCACTAAAGACTATACGTCCCCAGTCAGCGCAGTTCCAAGTTGATCGAGCCCGGCACCACTGTAATCGGACTTGACGGTGTAAAGGCGTGAGAGGTAAGCGGCGTAACGGTCGGCGCGAGCGTAAATTCCGCTCTCTCAGTCATCTGCAGAGGGTCATGTTGGACACATGTGTGCGGTCCACACTTTTGATAGTTGATAACGACGAATCCGGTGCTGTGACAGCTGCTCTGACAATCGCTCTGTCTTCCCGTTCTGTTGTGGCCCTAGGTCGACCGCTGCCGTCCCGACGCTGACATCTGCCGTTGTTGACCCACTCTTGCCAGCACCGTCCAATCGCCGCATCGCTTCGACCCACATGTCCAGCGATTCTTCGATTCGTCCAACCAGCCTCTTTCAATCCGATAGCACAACCTCTTTCAAACTCTGACATATGCTCGTAATGAGCACGAATCTTTCGGCGAGGCATTGTTACAGTCGACGTAAGATATCCGCAGTCAAAATGCAACAGAAATTTTGACCACATATTGAGAATCGCTCCTTATATACACCTGCTGAATGCGCAGTTCCGATGCGCTGGAGTTCCCGCTATTCATTCATTGGACACCAAATTTTAATCATTTGCATGTTCGGTCAAAATGTCTTTGCATACGAAATTTCATTACAATCGGACAACTCTTTCTTGGTGCATCGATTTTTTTGTTATAGAGTGTATTTAGTGTGGCTATAAATATAATTAAATATATTCTTATTTAATTTTGAAACCAAATAGTTTAATACTTTTTACTATCAAAATAATTTATAAAATTCTAAAAGTGTATTATACTATAGGCTACTATGATTTTAAAAAGATATCGTTTATAACAACTGAATTTGCACAGTCCCTTGAAGGTCATTATAACAGATTTCCACTGTATGTATAAATTTTCATTTGGAAAGGTGAATATTCTCCTTACTTAAAATATGCTCAGTAACGCCTAAATATAACTGTTATAAATAATATGTTCAAGCAACATTTATATATTGATTAATATAATTATCTAAGAAATTTTATTAATTTAAGATTATGAAATGCTATCAATCTCTCGATTTATTTATAATCTATTGGATTTTAACGTAAAAATAATATGAAAGGATAATAATGATATAAAAAGTAAATTCCTAGTCTCCGAATGACGACTAGGAGGTCTTTTTTGAGAAGGGCGAGTATCGCTTTTATTTGGCAAGTGAGTCGCCTATTGGCAAAACTTTTTGTAATTGTTATTCATGGCAAAGTCATGCAAAATTTTAAAAAGCCAATAAGCTTATTCACCACGTCTTAAAAAGTGTATTTTTGTAACCAGCCGTGGCTTCTGTATTTTTTCTCTATGCAAGGTGGTTGAATTTATTTATGTTAAAGATGTAACGATTCTATAAGGGAATCAAAGTTAAATAAACGAGTTTTATGCATAAGTATATTTTTCTATACAGTCCATTTAGTATTTGATTTTATAAGTTTCGAGTACGACCTCATACAGCCGGGATTTATTGAGCTCTGTATACATATACTCTTACTAATAATGTGTATTGTGAAAATACAAGTTGGTGATATTGGACTAGAAATTTTTGATTTGTATACTTACCTTGACTAACTGATATCAATAGCAGGCAACGTTATAAAAGCACTATACAGACGTAAGCTTTGCTAGAGTGCATTCGGAAAAAACAGCTTTATTCTGAAGGGAAAAATACCTTTGTTTTTGAAAAGAAAGGTCTTTAACCGGTATGTATTATCCGACCTCACTTATGGATCAGATACGTGAAGTCTAGCGAAAGTAGCAATACTGAAATTGCAAACAACCCTAATGAGCATGGAGAGATGCATGATTGGAATAACTGGGAAGGACCGGAAAAGAAAGGCATGAATGAGAGAGTAAACAAGGGTATGACGTCATTGTCAAGGCAAAAGAAAAAGCTGAAATGATACACAAGAAGTACTGACCAAAGAATTCACAAAGTGAATTCACAAGAGGACTGGCCAAAGATGCACAATCGAACTTCTCGATTGGATTCCGAAAGACTTACGAAACATTCTCAGACTGGATGGGTGAAGGAAATAAGAAACCATATTGGGGTGATATGGAAAGGAATTAACATGTATGGAAAGTATTTAGAGCGATCTTCAGCCAGCAGTGGAAAGATTATGATGAAGAATAATGACGATCTAGTGGTGATTCAGTAATTATAGTAAGAACTGTAAAATGTAATACTGAGAATTATATGAGAAATACTTAGCGCTGTGCATATAAAGTGTAATAGTGTAATAGCGCAATAGTGATAATTATAAGATTAAACGCAATAAATAAAATCATTTTTCCTTCTGTAAAACGGTAGTTTTCCTTTGCCATTAGGCACTATAAAAACAGTTGTATGATATTTACTAAATCTATATCTTTATTTTTTTCATTCTCCTCTTTCTTTCTTCCTTATCTTTTTTATTTATTTATTTTTTTTTTTTTCAGAAAATGATTGATCACTAATAAATTCTTTTTAAAAATTTGATTGAGTTTTAGTCAGACCAAATTATAAAAGTTTCCACTACTCCATTCGCGATGCATTAAACATGTGAAAGCGTACAGTAAAATCCATCTTAACGGACACCCCTCAGATACGGACAGATAAGAATTTCCCTTAAAAAACTCCTTCATAATAATATTCCCCTCTTTTACGGGCAAAATTATCTGTTCAATGTGTGTCCACTAGTAAAGGGTTTTACTGCACGAAAGTTCAAAAAAAAGCATCAAATTTATTTAAGCTGAAATTTTGAAAATTTTTGAATAGTAATTCACTGGGAAATCAATGGGATATAAGGAGCTAACTCTGGTTTACTAGCATCCTTTAGAAGAAAGCAGCTCACCTGCTGAAAAAAAAATTCATATCGTTCTATCTCATTCGTACAGGAATCAAAATATCGCCTTTCAGGCTCTCTATTCAATATACATTAATTAAATAATTGGCTACGCCAAATTCCATCAATTTATATTAAATTGGTTACTAACAAGGAGAGTACACGAAGTGAGAATCGAAATTTCGCTTCATTTTAGTTTTATAATAAAGTGTAAACATTTCAATAAGAAACTAAAAAAAATGCAACTTAAATCCTCCATGGGGGTGGGGGGTTTATAGCCCCATTAAATTTGGCGAGAAAATGTTATTTTTGCCAAATTTGGCTTGATGCGCGTTTCATTAATACAGGAACGTTGCGATATTTTTGAGGCAATATCGCCAAAAGAGAATTAACAAACAATCCTTTATTCGCGATAAAAATATTATTGATTTTGATTTTATAAGAATTCATGAATGTATTTGTATAAATATTTATAACTTTATTATTAGTGTATATATGTCTCTCTTTAGTTATATAAAAGCATTTATTATTTCACTTTAAAAAAATAATATATGTACTTGGCTTTATTAAAAATATACCTACCTGGCTTTATTAAAATCATACCTACTTGGCTTTATTAAAAATAAAAAATGTGTGTAAAAATTAACAAAAAAAGCGAAAAACAAATTGGGTTTGAACAATGACGCAACTAATAAACGAGGGATTTTCACAATTTAATGCGTAACATGAATTTTTGGAAAAAGTGAAACACACTTGTTTAACATTGCGAAATGTATTTGGTTTGAGAACTGGTTATGTGCTCTTATACCAAGCATATTTAATCACGTCACTGAACGTTGGAGCTGATAATTGGTTGTGTATTAATGATTAATGAATGTAATTTTGTTATGGTATTTCTTTCGTGTAAATTAATGTCATTAAAATGATGAAATACAATATATCGTGTGACAGTTTTTATGAAATATTTCCTGAAAACATACACATCGCAAGGTTGAATTTATGCAGTGGTGCTTGCAGGTATATATAATAATTCAAGTGAAGATTTATCTTCCAAATGGATTTTTTCCCCTCGTTTTTCTGTCCTGTCCAGCAATTTAATAAAATTACGCCATATTGATCTATTAATTGGGGTTTTATTATTTCTTTTAGAAATGATTCATGAATATCTCTGCAGGATTTCCCACTTTTTGTGTATATAAGTACTACGTTTGGTGGTTGGCTGAATAATTTCTGCGAACACGAGAGCCAAAGGTACCTGTTTTTTTTTTGGTGTATGAGTAAAAATTTTGCAAAGACGGTACCATTTCATTACGATGACTGGTTGTACGATATGCGAATGCGAAACTGCCTTACTATCCTGAACAACATTGTAAATGTGTTGAACGCCATTTGGCGAAAGGGTGCGTAATACTGTCAATTCTTTAGTCTGTTTGATCACTATTAAAAATACAAGTGTGCGAATAATCTTGCATTTTTTCATAGGCTTGAAGTGGAAATGCAATGGCTGCATTTTCTATTTGTTCGTCATTTTGTAATTTTACTTTCATAACGAGTTTAGTAATTTTTAGTCCAACTTTACCAAATTTCTTTTTAAAAGACGCCAAAAAAAAACCATGAGATGCTATAAAATTTGGAAATCTATTTTTTTTTTTCGCAACATCAAGAGTCCAAATTTTCAGATCAATTTCACGCACTGGAACTCCATTGAACTTGGCATTTAAAAATTAATCGTGCACTTGTGTTTAATGGTATTTAACTTTTGAATTCTATTCCATATATTAGCAGCGTATGTTTTCATTCGATAAATTTGTAACAATGTTAAATTGTGAATTTCCAAAACGATTTTGAATTGAGCTTATAGACCGTCGACGTCCTAAAGCCGTCCAGAAGTAATCTACAATTTCTTTCATATATATTCTAGTGAATGTGATGACGAACCACATGCAAAATTTTCAGGCGTTGTTTCGTCGTATGAGAAAGCTAACCATCGACAATCTTCATTGTTATTAACAGGTTTTTCACAATAAAGATCAAAATTAAAATCGTTCATAAACTGGAAAGTATCGAATTCGGCAATGGTTTCAGTAAAAGCAATAATTTTATTTGCTATATTAATTTCCGTTTCAGATAAAATTACATTCATTAATACACAACCAATTTTCAGCTCCAACGTTCAATGACATGATAAAATATGTTTGGAATAACAGCACATACCCCGTTCTCAAACCAAACACATTTCGTAATGTCAAACAAGTGTATTTCACTTTTTCCAAAAATTCATGTTACACATTAAATTGTGAAAATCCCTCATTTATTAGTTGCAGTCATTGTTCAAACCTAATTTGTTTTTTGTATTTTCTTGTTCATTTTCATACACATTTTTAATAAAGTCAAGTACATATACTATTTTTTTAAAGCGAAATGAATGCTTTTTATATAACTAAAACGAGACATTTATCCACTAATAATAAAGTTCTAAATATTTTTGCAAATACATGCATAAACACTAATGAAATCAAAATCAATAATACTTTTATCGCGAATGAATAATTCTTTATTAATTCTCTTTTGGCGACGTCGCTTCAAAACCATCTTGCCATTCCTGCGGTTAATAAAAAGTGCATCAAGTCAAATTTGACAAAAATAACCTTTTGTCGCCAAATTTGATGGGGCTATAACTCCCCACCCCCTTATGGGGGATTTAGGTAAAAGAAAATTTTTAGTTCCGTATTGAAACGTTTATACTTTATTATAAAACTAAAATGAAGCACATTTTCGATTCTCACTTCGTGTACTGTCCTTAT
>QLNU02015360.1:72266786-72281022 GCA_006491805.2 Dysdera silvatica
CTGACGGAACACTTTCGAAGCTAGAACAACCCACGGCTCCCTACTACGCTCCATCGACATATGTAGCTTCTTTGTTTCCCATCTATATTTAAATCAGTTTCCCACACGTACACAAAAGATATTCGCTTTTTCTAAATTCAGACCCAATTATAAGCGCTTTTCGGTAGTGTGCAACAGCGCATTTCGCCAACAGAAAGAGAAACTACAATTTGCGTGAATCAGAAGCAAAATTCGCGACATACAAGGTTATAGGTACAATATTAGGTATGAATATACTAGGTATATGCAGATATATTATTACAACCTCACATTATATTGAAAAATCCTGTTACAACATCATATCATAACACCATAGTATATTACAATATCCTGTTATATTGCAACATCATATTATACAACAATATTTTGTTATATTACAATATATTGCAACATTCTGTGATATATATCTGTTTCTGCCTGTTATAGTCTGTGTTCTATCTGTTATTTGTCTATGATATATATCTGATTCTGTTTATATATCTAGTCTATAATTTTATTATCTTATTCTCTCTTAAGACGATAGAAAATTTTTATTTTGGTTCTCTATTTACTATTTTTACTTATATTTACTATTTCTCTGTTATGATATTTTAAAAAGTAATATTATTTTGCTTCTCCCCTCTTCTTTCTCTTGTCTCCCTCTCCCCCACCCCCTCTCATTTGAAAGCATGTATCTTCAAGTAACGTAAAATGGAGAATTTTACTTAAAAATATTCAAGGAACGTTGAAGTTACTAACAGTTCATAGAAAATAAAAAATAGTACAGCATATTATACAGCGTTTTCACAGCAAAAATTATTTGTATTCTTTTTACATACATGCGTTTAGCCGAGCAAGAATTAATTTCAAAATTCAAATCTCGTGTAGCCCTGAAAAGTTTATTTTTCCCTTTACGGACCGTAGGGCGCCGAAGTCGGTGTCCATTTATCTATTTTATATAAATTGGTAGCCGCCACACAACGTAAATGCAGACTTCAAAAGGCACTGACGTTTGAAGTGGCGATCTCTGAAGAATGGTGGAAATTTCAGGTGAAAAACATTCGTTTTTCTTCTGGAAGAAGGCTATTGGGGACTAATCGCTCGGTGGATTAGTCTTGGACTTTATCTCGGTGGAAGAAAGACGAATTCATTATCAACGTTATAATGTCCAGTTCTTGAAAAGCAAAGTTAGGATTGCATTCACGCATTCATTCATTCATCAATCAGCGTCGGACATCGGAAGTTCATAATGGAGCAGCTATGCTTCGTTCAATTGTTATTGGTGCTGTGTATATATGTGTGTGTGTGTGTATAGAGTCCGACCTTAGAGCAAATATAAATGAGTGCTTTTTATATAACATGGAAAAACCCGAAACTGGACGCCAATGACACAGAATAAAGTAGATGTACGTTTTGTATGAAAACACCTTCTGTACAATTCAAGGTAAACGATACACAATGGGTAAACCGTTTACCGATATTCCATAGTGACTGTTTCTGTCTCCATGTAATGGGCAATTATAATAAGACAAGATTTACTGACCGCACTTTTTACAACACTCCATTCACTTAATTTTTTTTATTTTTTGGGTTTCTCTCATGCGATAGAACATGATTCGGCAATTTTTAGAGGTTGTGTCTGTCTGTTTCCAATTCATTCGAAACCTACTGGATAGATTTCGATCAAACAAACACTATCATAAAGCAGAGCGCCGCGATTGGATCCTGCATTTTGTTTTAGTAAGATAGTAGGGCAATGCTAAAAAATGTTCCATTGAAGGGGGGAAAATCGAAAATTCCGAGAGATAATTATTTATTGTATTGTTAGATAAGGAAAAAAAACCCACTGTTACTTAATTTTTTTCCTCCATTATAAATATTGATTTTTTTATATAATGGCAACAGAACAAATTCACCTGATAAACTGAAAATACATAAAATTATAGAAGCAAATTATAGATGTTAAATACAAACGAATAATAGAAACGAAAAGAGAGGGTAAGAAATAGTAGTGTTTTTTTTTTGTTTTTTTTTTAGTTTTCAACAACTCAGAGCGGACATTTGACCTCTTATAGGCAGAGCATATAGAGATCTACATGGCTACAACAGACCCCTGAGGTGTCCCATAAGCAGGGCATGTTGCCGGATACTTTCGCAGACCAATAGCCCAGTGCCGGTTGTTTTCTTCTTACAGGAGCAATGGGAGCACAGAACAGTTATTTATTAAATAATTTATATTGCTTAATTATTAAATACTTTATATTGCCTAATTATTAAATTATTTTATATTGCTTAATTATTAAATTATTTTATATTGCTTAATTATTAAATAATTTTATATTGCTTAATTATTAAATTATTTTTATATTGCCTAATTATTAAATTATTTTATATTGTTTAATTATTAAAATAATTTATATTGCTTAATTATTAAATATTTTATATTGCTCAATTATTAAATTATTTTATATTGCCTAATTATTGCAACTATTTTATATTTTCCAATTATTAAATAATTTTATATTGCTTAATTATTAAATAATTCTATATTGTTTAACTTTTAAATTCTTTTATATTGCCTAATTATTAAATTATTTTATATTGCTTAATTATTAAATAATAATCTTTTCATTGTCAACGTTGCTCTCCCTTGTTACTAAATCAGAGTCCACATCGTTCAAAGATTCATCATCATCATTTCCTTCCCGTGGTTGAAGGAATGACGGTTCTTCACCGTCTGACCCTGATGAGTCATCATCATCATCATGCAAATTTATATCGCTACCATTTTTTGAATAGTAATTATCAAAAAACAAATCCTGTATTTAGCTATCGAGTGGCCCACGCTGACGGCGAGACATTCTTAATTATAAAATTAATAGGTAATGGACAATTAAACAAAAATAAACAAAATGAAATCTTCAAAAATTGCGGATGCATTAAAAAAAATTGTAAGTAGCGTCTGCAGTCCAAGTAAAATAAATCTGGAAGCAAATATTTTTGATCAGATACGCTGGACACACTAAATAAAAGACCAATTTCTTGTTTATATCGCACCCACCTTTTACTTTTGAGAAAAAATGGAATGGAGCAGCCGGTGAAATTTAAAGCGTCCGGTTATCAATAGCGGCAATCCCCCCCCACCGCCCTTAGGGAATTCATGTTTTCCTGAAGTTCAAAGCGTGCTACCTGTTTCCCCATATCCGCCCGTATCCGCCCGCCTCGGTAGTGAAATCCTGAAGGCGACTTTGGGCGGCTTGGGAAGTAAAGAGTTAAATATACAGGAATTTCTTTACATTTCATTGTACTTCAAATAGCAATAATTCGTTTTGCTATTTCTTTACATTTCATTATACTTCAAATAGCAAAACGAATTATTCCGCTAACAGAAGGCAGATCGCAAAACACCTTTGAAAAGCAATATTTCCTATCATTTAGGTACTTACTCTGGATGTTGAATGGACCCTTTTGAATCTTCATAGAAATCCTTTCCTTATAGGGATAAAAGAATAACTTATGGGAGATGGGATTTTCTGAAAGCACTGGATAAAATCAACCATGAAAGTAAATCTTTATTATTATTTTATAGAAAAATACATTATTTAAACCCCTAAACATGAGAATTCATTCCCCGTAGAAAAAAATATGGTTAAATGTACTTAAGCAAATTGTTTTCGTGTTTTGAAGCATTTTACATGCAAAATTTAATTTATTATTGATAATTTCTCTTTTACCTTCGCGGATGGTGACGTGGATTTTCGATGAATATTCGCGACCCTCATTACTCAAACACAAAGGGTATATATCCGTCATTAGTGACGTTTAATAAGAAATATGTGAATTAGGGTCCATAAAATTCAAATTCGGCCGAAGACTATCCAGTAATTTAAAAGACAGGATTATGATAATGAACTCATACGTTTCTAAGTGCTAAGGGCATAAAATAGGTCAATTATAATTTTTTGCTTATGACGGCACCCTTATAATATAAATCATAACTGACAATGATTAAAAGCTTTATCTTATTATAAGAAAACAATTTTCCGGGATCAATGGCCAAATCTTAAATTATTATTATGCAATAACCGCCCCATTATTTTTGAGAATGATTATATATATTTTTGCTATTGAAACCAACGCGTGTACCGTCGATTCTGTATTATTTGGATACTGTTTCAACGTGTGTATATTTATATATAAAATTTGATTTATAATATATGATATTAATATAATATACGGTCGAACTTCCATAGGCTGAAACAGAATAGAGTAAAAAATTTGAGTCATCGAAACGCATACTGATATAATACATTTTTATTTATCATTTTTTATTAATTAGACTCGAAGAAAACTTCGACTCGTGAGTTCGATTTATCGAAGCCGCACTGTATATTAAATTTGACGATTTGCTTTTGTTTTAAGAAATGGAGAGTGGTGGATGTTTGTTCAATGTATACCCAGAAAGAGAGTTAAATGACGACGACTATGCGAGCGTGCATCTTCGTGTTCTATGTATGGTCGATCAAGGCAAGTGACATGCACTAGCTTTGGATAAAAACATTCAATTGTTTTTCTAGCTTTTACTATGTTTTTGTGGCATCCTTTAAAAAGAGTAAAACTTTTTCATGTTCTATTCTGTTTGGCCACAAAAGAGTAAAATATTTCTCAAGTAGCTGACAGAAGGTTGAACGATTAACTTTTTCAAGTACCTCCAAATTCAATAAAAATACCTAATATAAGGTAATAGTTGGGAAGTGTGACTACAGCGTTGAAATAAAAGTTGGGAATGGCGCTAAAGGAAAAGTTAAAAAGGCTATGATTGATAATGTAAGCTGTTTAGGCTTTATTTGTTTGGAAATAGTAGTTTTGGTTATTGCAACTTGTTTGCAATTCTTACAAAATTTTAATTTTTGACAAAAAAGTGGCAAAAATGACCTAAAACAAGGAAAAATCGCATAAAATGCCCTAAAAACGCAAAAAAAAAAAAAAAAAAAAAAATGCAAATGTCATCAACATCCGGGCCCTATTTTTTACGAATCTTTAAAGGTTTTGAAGGTGTGATATCGGAAAGTAACTTTTTTCCGAGACGTTAAATTACGATTGGAGTCGACGGAGAAAGTAAGTTTCCTATGATTTCTGCAATGGGGACCACGGGAGACCTCAATTCTATTTTTGCATACGAAACTAGAAGCTATCCTGCTTTTGATACACCTAAATAAATGTTCGGAAATATCGGGAAAACGTTCGAATTCAACTTCAAAAAAAAGTCAATATATATATTTGCAGTTGAATTTAGGCATGTTCCCGACGCTTTCTGAATATTAATGTGTATGCGTTAGATGAAGCATAGCTTCTATTTTCCTGTCTATAAATATAATTAAGGCCACCTGTAGTTTCTTACAGATGTCTTTAAAAAAAAAAAAAATCGTGTTTCTTCCATAAACTCCTATTGTAATTTGAAGCACCGAAGAAAAGTCACTTCTCGACATTGCACTGACAAATTTTTTACAGGTTCGTAATCAGAGTTAAAATACTCTTAATCAGGGTTAATAATGTTCAATAAATCCTGAGGTATTTTTTATAGGAAGCGGAAATTGCTCTTTCATACACACAAATTATAACTGATAGATAGACAGATGAAAATCTAACAAGATAACAAACAGTTATTTCGACACTGGCGTAAGGTTTAAAAACACGACGTTTCGGGAGCCAACTGCTCCCTTTGTCAAGTGAAGGCAGAAATTCTGCCATCACTTGACAAAGGAAGCAGTTGGCTCCCGAAACGTCGTGTTTTAAACCTTACGCCAGTGTCGAAATAACTGTTGTTATGGAATCTTCTGGTGAAACTTTGTATTGTTTCGTTAACCTAACAAGATAGAAGAGCCAACAAATGTCGGATAAAGAAGTTATCAAAATAAGAGGTCATGGCTAAGAAAATGCAATAAATAAATAAATAATTAAATTTTACAGTATAATTTTATTTAGTTCTTAAATTATATTCGTTGACTTTTGCATACTTTTTTAAATATTGGTTATTTATCACAATGTTATAGCAATAACAACATTGTATAATATATAATAAATAACATAATTTAAATATCCGTTGTACTTATATTACACTGTTAAAAATAATAGTTCAGGGTTGAACCAAAATATGGTGATTTTCCAGCTTCATCCATTGTTAAGAACTACGTTTCACCACATTTTTGCTCCAGCTATGTTACCAATACTTGGCCGGAGGTTGAACCAAAATATGGATATACTTTCAATAACGAATAAGGCAACATTGAACCAAATTCATGGTTCCAGCTTGAACCAAATATATTGTTCTAGGTTGAACCAAATGTGGCCAAAATTTCCCGGACACTGTATAGCAAAATGAAAATCTGCCTTTAACATGCAACCTGTCAGAGACGTATCGAGGAGTGTTGGAGCCCCCCATTATTTATCTCGGCTGCTATTGAAGCCACATCTACCCCATTTCATATACAGAGAGTACACATAATTTTTATTAATTACAGAAAGGTAGCAACCAAGCGAAATCATAACGAATTTTTATTAGGCCAAACATAAGCATTTTAGCTGTTAATGATAAAAAACATCAACTTCATATATACAGAAATTATTATATAAATCATTGTAATTTATCAAAAATAAAGGATATACACACCATAAACTAATGAATTGGAATCATCGTAGCTTGCTGGATGATTAAAGAGATCTTGGCACGCGAAAAAAAAACAAAAAACCTGGTGAATATCGGTAAAGAATCGCAACGGATAGAGTTGTTTGCCACACGTGACTTCTCTCGCCTCAAGTGATTGGCTAGGAGGTGGAACGAAAATCTGGTTCGGCGTTTAATCGTTATTTAAAAAATACCATACTTTCACCAATAAGTGGTACTTTTGAATTTTCAAGTGAACCAAATTTTGGTGAAATTCCTATATTTTCACCATATTTTGGCAACAACTAATGCGGAAATTTTTAACAGTGTACAATTTAGCTCCACACAGTGCTAGACAAATGTTTTTATGGGCCCTAGGCTGAATGAATAATATAATGGAACCCTAAAGAACGTAGTTCTCACAACGTTTAAAAAATAAATCCTGAGTTTTTCTTTGAAATTTATTATCTTCAATATTTAGTTATATGCTTAATAATTGTGACACCCGCGCTTTAGCACAGACCAGAGCTTTCTTTAGGTATAGGAGAAAAAGAGACATCGTCCCCGACCTAGATTCGAACCAGTGTCTCTCCGTTGAGCCCGGAATGTCTTAGCCGCCAGGCCATCGATGACAGGAATGGAACTCCTTTTCTCCGTATATAGTTGTAAGATATTATTACCCTTCTCAGGGATAACACAATTGCCAAATAATGGTCAACACACAAAGCCACCGGGGCGAGTTTTTTGTGATTTTTGAAAAATCGCAAAGAAATCGCCCCCGCAATTGTGTTAGCCCTGAAAAGGGTAACAATATCTTACACAAAATCAAATACGTTATAATCAGACTAGGACTTTTTTAGATATGGCAGAATCTAGTTAGGCTATATAAATAATGAAAATTTCTAGGACACTTGAAGATAAACAAGATTAAAAAAAGCCTATTTAAATAATACCAGGCCCTTTCAGTGCCTTTATGGATCCCCTAGGCCCCGGCCTACTCGGCCTATACGTAAATCCTGCACTGGCTCTACACCTTAAGAGCAGGCTGCACTTCAAGTGTTATTAACATCGTCATTGTGTAAATGAAGTGTTTTAAAACGTTTGCCATCCATTACATCTGTCAAAATAGAGTCCCAGTTTTTATGGTAGCCGCCTTCTGGCCCGATGGGCTGGATTGGATTCATTGGGGGTTGATGCGGGTTGACCTGATTTTGTATATTTATACACATTGATATATGGAGTTGTAGCTCTGAAACCCCGCATTATAATTCTGTAATCCCCCTTATGAACTTTCAGCGTACGCGTATGGTTCGATTCATAGTTAAGCATGGTTGCGTATAAATGCGTCGTGGTTCGAAGATCACGTGAAGCTCTCAGTCCCGTCCAAAGTAACTCATAGCATAATATTGGAGCGTAAAATATTCAGATACAAGTATTCTTTGAAAAATCGGAGAATTGCAATGTAAGGTTTCATATTAGTTTATACGCCTTAGTTCTTTGCAGTTGCGTAGAAGTAGCGCGTCTGGCTACCGTACAACAAATCTGGGTCTGATCTCCGCTGGTATCAAGCGCAGGTCCTTTTTTTTTACCAAACCGCATTACGGGTTTTTGTCCCTTAGGTGACAGATTCATACCCCTCGCAAAATATAGGCAACAGGTTGGTAGCAGCATGATTACAATTGTCCTTGCGCCACAAAGCACAAATAAACTGAAAATCCTTTGCTCCCTTGCGTTTATTTAACTGTCTCATTTAACGTAACAGTTTAGGATGGGCTCGGCAAGGCCTGTTACGGATTTTTTTCTTTCTTCGAGATAATGTTTGCTATTTTATTCATTCTCCACGCCTAATTCTCCAGATAATCTCTCACGGATTACATTGCTCCTCGCGAAAGTATCTCTTAAGCCGAGTTAATTTTCGTTAGAAAAATGACTCTCTCATTCTTCCAGATACCGAGAATAGGATTTTGGTGCGGATAATGTCCTCTGGGTGCTCTGGCTTTAGGACCTAATAATTGAATCAGCGGAAATGGTGATAATTACTCGCGAGGTTCGTCGACTTTGAGGGAATTCTTAATATAACGATGCGCTTCACGGCGCTTAGGAACTACGCACTAATTTTTCTCTACGCGCGCTTTTGACTCAATCAAGGAGTTTTCCAACTCCTCATCTTATGGAGAATGTTCCAAACTTATATGTCTAAAAACATTTAAGAATAACATAGGAATATCTCAACAACATTTCTTTATGTCTTCCTTATAGCTCCAGCCATGTTTTGGCGACCGAAATTTATTAGGAAAAAATAACACTGTATATTTTGTTTCTGCAGCAACTCGAGAATGGGCAGCAGCAGGCAACATACGAATTACTGACGGAACACTTTCGAAGCTAGAACAACCCACGGCTCCCTACTACGCTCCATCGACATATGTAGCTTCTTTGTTTCCCATCTATATTTAAATCAGTTTCCCACACGTACACAAAAGATATTCGCTTTTTCTAAATTCAGACCCAATTATAAGCGCTTTTCGGTAGTGTGCAACAGCGCATTTCGCCAACAGAAAGAGAAACTACAATTTGCGTGAATCAGAAGCAAAATTCGCGACATACAAGGTTATAGGTACAATATTAGGTATGAATATACTAGGTATATGCAGATATATTATTACAACCTCACATTATATTGAAAAATCCTGTTACAACATCATATCATAACACCATAGTATATTACAATATCCTGTTATATTGCAACATCATATTATACAACAATATTTTGTTATATTACAATATATTGCAACATTCTGTGATATATATCTGTTTCTGCCTGTTATAGTCTGTGTTCTATCTGTTATTTGTCTATGATATATATCTGATTCTGTTTATATATCTAGTCTATAATTTTATTATCTTATTCTCTCTTAAGACGATAGAAAATTTTTATTTTGGTTCTCTATTTACTATTTTTACTTATATTTACTATTTCTCTGTTATGATATTTTAAAAAGTTATTTTGCTTCTCCCCTCTTCTTGTCTCCTCTCCCCCCTCATTTGAAAGCATGTATCTTCAAGTAACGTAAAATGGAGAATTTTACTTAAAAATATTCAAGGAACGTTGAAGTTACTAACAGTTCATAGAAAATAAAAAATAGTACAGCATATTATACAGCGTTTTCACAGCAAAAATTATTTGTATTCTTTTTACATACATGCGTTTAGCCGAGCAAGAATTAATTTCAAAATTCAAATCTCGTGTAGCCCTGAAAAGTTTATTTTTCCCTTTACGGACCGTAGGGCGCCGAAGTCGGTGTCCATTTATCTATTTTATATAAATTGGTAGCCGCCACACAACGTAAATGCAGACTTCAAAAGGCACTGACGTTTGAAGTGGCGATCTCTGAAGAATGGTGGAAATTTCAGGTGAAAAACATTCGTTTTTCTTCTGGAAGAAGGCTATTGGGGACTAATCGCTCGGTGGATTAGTCTTGGACTTTATCTCGGTGGAAGAAAGACGAATTCATTATCAACGTTATAATGTCCAGTTCTTGAAAAGCAAAGTTAGGATTGCATTCACGCATTCATTCATTCATCAATCAGCGTCGGACATCGGAAGTTCATAATGGAGCAGCTATGCTTCGTTCAATTGTTATTGGTGCTGTGTATATATGTGTGTGTGTGTGTATAGAGTCCGACCTTAGAGCAAATATAAATGAGTGCTTTTTATATAACATGGAAAAACCCGAAACTGGACGCCAATGACACAGAATAAAGTAGATGTACGTTTTGTATGAAAACACCTTCTGTACAATTCAAGGTAAACGATACACAATGGGTAAACCGTTTACCGATATTCCATAGTGACTGTTTCTGTCTCCATGTAATGGGCAATTATAATAAGACAAGATTTACTGACCGCACTTTTTACAACACTCCATTCACTTAATTTTTTTTATTTTTTGGGTTTCTCTCATGCGATAGAACATGATTCGGCAATTTTTAGAGGTTGTGTCTGTCTGTTTCCAATTCATTCGAAACCTACTGGATAGATTTCGATCAAACAAACACTATCATAAAGCAGAGCGCCGCGATTGGATCCTGCATTTTGTTTTAGTAAGATAGTAGGGCAATGCTAAAAAATGTTCCATTGAAGGGGGGAAAATCGAAAATTCCGAGAGATAATTATTTATTGTATTGTTAGATAAGGAAAAAAAACCCACTGTTACTTAATTTTTTTCCTCCATTATAAATATTGATTTTTTTATATAATGGCAACAGAACAAATTCACCTGATAAACTGAAAATACATAAAATTATAGAAGCAAATTATAGATGTTAAATACAAAAGAATAATAGAAAACGAAAAGGGAGGCTAAAAAATAGTAGTGTTTTCTTTCTTTTCTTTTTTTTTTAGTTTTCAAATAAACCCCAGAGCGGACATTTGACCTCTTCATAGGTAGAGTTATATAGAGATTTACACGAATCTCAACAGACCCCTGAGGTGGCCTATAAGCCGGGCACGTTTCCGGATACTGTTCGCAGACCAAAAATGGGGGACGCAAGTCCAGCGCCGGTTGTTTTCTTCTATGGGAGCAATGGAGCATAGAACAGTTAGTTATTAAATAATTTTATATTGCTTAATTATTAAATTATTTTATGTTGCTTAATTATTAAATTATTTTATGTTGCTTAATTATTAAATTATTATATATTGCTTAATTAATAAATAATAATCTTTTCATTGTCAACGTCGCTCTCCCATATCAATAAATCGGAGTCCACATGGTTAGGATCATCGTTCAAAGATTCACCATCATCATTTCCTTTCCCGTGGTTGAAGAAATGACAGTGATTCACCGTCTGACCCTGATGAATCATTACCATCATCATCATCATCCAAATTTATATCGCTACCATTTTTTGAATAACAATTATCAAAAAACAAATCCTGTATTTGCCTATCGAGTGTACCAAGCTGACGGCGAGACATTTTTAATTAGAAAATTAATAGGCAATGGAGACATTCTTAATTAGAAAATTAATAGGCAATGGAATCATTCTTAATTGGAAAATTAATAGGCAATATAGACATTCTTAATTAGAAAATTAATAGGCAATGGAGACATTCTTAATTAGAAAATTAATAGGTAATGGAGACATTCTGAATTAGAAAATTAATAGGTAATGAAAATAAACAAAAATAAATAAAGTGAAATCTTCAAAAACTGCGGATGCAGTAAAAAAAAAATTGTAAGTAGCGTCTGCAGTCCAATTAAAATAAATTTGAAAGCAAATCATTTTGATCAGATACTTTGGACACATTAAATAGGAGACCAGTTCCTTGATTCTATCGCACCCACATTTTACTTTCGTGAAAAAATGGAATGGTCAGCCAGTGAAATTTAAAGCGTCCGGTTATCAATAGCGGCAATCCCGCCCCCCTGCCGCCCTTAGGGAATACATGTCCTCCTCAAGTTCAAAGCGTTCTACCTGTCTCCCCATACCCGCCCGTATCCGCCCACCTCTGGAGTGAAAGCCTATAGGCAACTTTAGGCGGCTTGGGAAGTAAAGAGTTAAATATACAGGAATTTCTTTACATTTCATTGTACTTCAAATAGCAATAATTCGTTTTGCTATTTCTTTACATTTCATTATACTTCAAATAGCAAAACGAATTATTCCGCTAACAGAAGGCAGATCGCAAAACACCTTTGAAAAGCAATATTTCCTATCATTTAGGTACTTACTCTGGATGTTGAATGGACCCTTTTGAATCTTCATAGAAATCCTTTCCTTATAGGGATAAAAGAATAACTTATGGGAGATGGGATTTTCTGAAAGCACTGGATAAAATCAACCATGAAAGTAAATCTTTATTATTATTTTATAGAAAAATACATTATTTAAACCCCTAAACATGAGAATTCATTCCCCGTAGAAAAAAATATGGTTAAATGTACTTAAGCAAATTGTTTTCGTGTTTTGAAGCATTTTACATGCAAAATTTAATTTATTATTGATAATTCCTCTTTTACCCTCGCGGCTGGTGACGTGGATTTTGGATGAATATTCGCGACCCTCATTACTCAACACAAAGAGTATATATCCGTCATCGGTGACGTTTAATAAGAAATGTGTGAATTAGGGTCCATAAAATTCAAATTCGGCCAAAGACTATCCAGTAATTTAAAAGACAGGATTATAATAATAAACTCATACGTTTCTAAGTGCTAAGAGCATAAAATAGGTCAATTATAATTTTTTGCTTATGACGGCACCCTTATAATATAAAACATAACTGACAATGATTAAAAGCTTTATCTTATTATAAGAAAACAATTTTCCGGGATCAATGGCCAAATCTTAAATTATTATTATGCAATAACCGCCTCATTATTTTTGAGAATGATTATACATATTTTTGCTATTGAAACCAACGCGTCTACCGTCGATTCTGTATTATTTGGATACTATTTCAACGTGTGTATATTTATATATAAAATTTGATTTATAATATATGATATTAATATAATATACAGTCGAACTTCCATAGGCTGAAACAGAATAGAGTAAAAAATTTGAGTCATCGAAACACATACTGACATAATACATTTTTATTTATCATTTTTTATTATTTCGACTTGAAGAAAACTTCGACTCGTAAATTCGATTTATCGAAGCCGCACTCTGTATTAAATTTGACGATTTGTTGTTGCTTTTGTTTTAAGAAATGGACAGTGGTGGAGGTTTGTTCATTTTATACCCTGGTACAGAAAGAGTGTTAAATGACGACGCCAATGCGAACGTGCATCTTTGTGCGCTATGTATGGTCGACTCTCGAATAAGCCCTTCCCCCTAGCCGCCTCGGCGGCTGATTACGCTGTTCAAGCGTCCTGTCTGGGATTACAGCGTCGCCTTTGGCGACTCCCCTTCCCAATTCCCCTCTCCCATTCGCACTTGAATCAGGAACAGAAGGAGCATACTTGTGCTCGTGCCATAAAACATCAAAAACAATAAGTTGAAGCCACCAAGAATGATTTGTTTGATGTAATTTTTGTCGATGATAATAGGAGTGGGACAGTTTTCTCATTTACCATTTTGCGAATGAATATTACTAACAAGGAGAGTACACGAAGTGAGAATCGAAAATGTGCTTCATTTTAGTTTTATTATAAAGTATAAACGTTTCAATAAGAGACTTAAAAAAAAAACAAATTACCTAAATCCCCCATGGGGGGTGTGTGGGGGGGGTGGACTTATAGCCTCATCAAATTGGACGAGAAAAGGTTATTTTCGCCAAATTTGGCTTGATGTGCTTTTTATTAACAGCAGGAACGGCGAGATATTTTTGAAGCGATGTCACCAAAAGAGAATTAATAAACAATCCTTCATTCGCGATAAAAATATTATTGATTTTAATTTCATAAGAATTTATGCATGTATTTGCAAAAATATTTAGAACTTTATTATTAGCGGAGAGATGTCTCGTTTCAGTTATATAAAAAGCGTTTCTTTCGCTTTTAAAAAATAATATACATACTTGGCTTTATTAAAAATATGCCT
>QLNU02015360.1:72296487-72314992 GCA_006491805.2 Dysdera silvatica
ATCAAATGGACCAACACTGAACTAGAACAACTCCAGCGGAAAATGAGAACCATCCAGAGAAGAGCCGGACAACTACACCCTGCAACGGCAATTGAACGGCAAACACTACCCCGGGAAGAAGGAGGACGCGGACAAGCGGACCTCAAAGACTTACATGACAAGCAGATCCAGAGCATGAGGCAATACTTCCAGTTGAAGAGTCCCCGATCGCCACTCATCCAAGCCATAATACAAGCAGATGCAAATTACACGCCACTAAACCTGTGTAGTACCGAAGAGCGTGTCCTCGAAACAGCCAACGAACAGAAACTGAGAACTTGGGCCGGAAAACCATTACATGGCAGGCACTACAATGACCTGCAACAACCACACGTTGACAAAAAGGCATCAAATTCTTGGCTGGCCAAAGGCACTCTCCAGCCAGAGACAGAAGGATTCATGCTAGCCATCCAAGACCAAGTGATCGCAACAAGGAACAATCAGAAATTCATCCAGAGAAAAGACATAGAAAGCGACAAATGCAGACACTGTCATGCGGCATCGGAGACAATCCAACACGTGATGGCAGGATGCAAGATCCTTGCGCAGTCAGACTACAAACATAGACACGATCAAGTAGCGAAAATAGTCCACCAGAAATTGGCAGCGAATGCTGGCTTTCTGACAGAAAAATGCCCGTACTACAAATATGAGCCAGAGACCGTGCATGAGAACGAAACACACAAGCTTTACTGGGATAGAGCAATCATAACAGACAAGACAGTCCCACATAACCGTCCTGACATAACCCTCGTCGATAAATCGAATAAGACCACGTACTTAATCGACATAGCAGTACCCAACACCAATAACATACAGACAACCTACACAACGAAAATCACCAAGTACCAAGATCTCAGACATGAAGTACGAGATATATGGGGTATGGAAAAGATCTTCATCATCCCGTTAGTCATCTCAGCAACAGGGATAGTACCAAAAACGCTTGCGACGAATTTGGAGATACTCAACATTGACCCAAACACCTACATTGAAATACAAAAAGCCACAATCCTAAACACGTGTCACATTGTCAGGAAGTTTCTAGACATGGCACATTAAGAAGTGATGTAAAAAGAGGCTTGGGAACATGGCGCTCTGCCCGTCCCAAAGCCTGTTTCCGCCAAGAATGGGCGAGGAAAACTTTTATATATATATATATTCAAAACATGTCCATATACTTTGGGTAGTTTTGTTCAGAATTCTTGTTCTATTAATAAGTCTTGATGCCGCAATCATTTTCTTTAAAAAATGTTTTGATCTTTTATGAAAATCAATTCTTTTCTCCTTAAATTTACAGTTTTGATTTTATAGATATTTAATTTTCCATTTATTTTTTGTCTGTAGGGGATATGGCAGAATATCTAATAACTTGAATTATAATTATAACCCCCATCAACGACGTAGTCAGGTTTTTGTTAAGGCTGGCCCCTTAAAATAAATTTTTATAATTTATTTATTTTTTATTTCCTTGAAGTGGGGTACGACCAAGCCCCCCTGAAAAAAAACGGATCTTGTATATATACACACTGAAAGAACAATTTATCTTCTTCGTTCATGAAATTATTGAAAAAAATTTAATTTGTTACGAATCTGTCAAGTGTTTTTATGGCCCTTTAATTTCCTGCAAAAATTTTTTTATAAGCGCACTGAGAGTTACACAGCAAAATATGTATCGCTTCCAGAAAAATAATATACGTGCATATAATAAATTGCTCTTTCAGTACATGTGTATATATATGCATACATAAACGCAGACTGGGTACAGTATCTGAATACTATATACTTTACTCTTCATGGAAGCATGAATTTGTTCTCGCATTTCTTCATTATCAGGGTCATAAAAAAAAGATCGAACATGTGAAGAACGTATAGCGTTTTCTGCACGTTCGATCAGTTTCGGCTGATCCGAAAAAAACACGGAAATTTCATAAAATGAGAACATTTTAAATCTATCTCATAAGCATAACATAGCAAATGGCAGTTTGTTTGTGCCCAGCGCCATATTGAAACGTCACACTTCACCGACGTATTTGAGAATCTCACAAATGCGAAATTTGTCGTTGCTAGATTAGCACTTTTTTGCCATCGCAAAAATTTAATATTGTTTGGATACGTACCTACTGGTGGTAAGACGTCGCCCAAACTTGTGCACGTGTTTAATCTAGAAAACAGTTGTACCATTACTTGGATGCGTATGGCTTTTCGCCAGACAAACTTTGTCATCCCGCTCAATGCCCCGAATGACTTTGTGACTTTAGAAGTGCCTCGCTTCAAAGACTGTGCTGCGGAGGCGGTGCCCAAACGGAGTTCCGTAAATCTTAATCGATGTAGGAATCTTGTAAAATTTTGCAATTGGTTTGTAAATACATTTTTCTGATCTGTAAATACCAATTTTTTTTATATTGTTTTTTCCATATAAAATGCATATTTTTTGACGATCCTGAAAATTGTATTAGAGCTAACTCTCGAAGCAACCAATTTTTTTAACATTACTTTGTTTGTTTTAATATTCATGCTGACTGTATGGTTACCAACAAGCCTTATTTTTTCTTCTCTTATTGCGAAAAATTCTAAACCTGGTAACTAAGCTTGTTTGTTTTGGAAACACTGAAAATTCAGTATTTGGCGGGGTATATTCCTGTGTAAGTTTTGGTTTAGTCTTTATCTTCCCTTATTGGCAATAACACTGTGCAATTTGTTAAGTTATTGAGCAAGATGTGGGTCAGTATTCGTACATTTGACGGTGCCAAAAAGAGTGACATTCAGAATTTATCGAAGTTAACGAAAGTTGAAGATTTGCGAACAAAAATTGCTGAAGTTTTCGATGCACCTGTTTCTCATCAATGTTTGTATTATGGAGGCAAGTTGGTAAGTGTCGTAAAATAATATGGTTTTGGTGGATACTATTTTGTAAACATTTAGAGACATGTATTTTGGTGTAAGCGACCTATCACACTAGAAGTTTTATCGATTTTTTTTGCTTGATGAAAACACGTGGGGGTCACTGCTGCGAGACATCACCCACTTACTTCACTTTCCGCTAGAAATCACTAAAAGTTACACTAGATGAATTTTTGACGTAAATCACTTTACGCTAGAAATCGCTAAAAATTGCACTAGATGGATTTGTAACGCAACAGAGTCACTAGCCCGTAGCGGGAAAGCAGATCGGCTGGAGAGCGATCCTTCTGCGTGGACTTCGCCAAAATTGGTATTAGTGTTTCCCCACAATAATAATACGTACTTGGCTAGAAAACTAACATCTGACGAGAAGAGAAAATAGCTCAGAGAAGATATTTTAGAAGAGGTACTTTGGAGGAGATATTTTAGAGGAGGTATTTTAGAAGTATTTTAGAAAAGGTATTCTAGAGGACGATTTTCAGGAAAGGTATTTTAGGAGGTATTCTAGAGGAGGTATATTAGAAAAGGTATTTTAGAGAAAGTATTTTAGAAAAGGTATTTTAGAGACGGTATTGTAGAGGACAAATTTGTGGAAAGGTATGTTAGAAGAGGTATTGTAGAGAAGGTATGTTAAAGGAGGTATTTTGGAGAAAGTATTTTAGAGGAGGTATTATGAAGGTATTTTAGAATAGGATGGAAATGCAGATACCGTCTCAATAGTGCGTTTCTTCCCTAGAGAAATGTTGCTATAGGTGAGGTTTGGACATCAGAGTGTATGCTACGTGATGCGTGATGTCACCTATATGGGTGTGGCAAGAATCGCTCGCTTGAAGTGTGGTTTGTCATAGTTTTGAGTATAATGGAAGTGTTGCAGCGATTGGAAAGATGTCGGAACATTTCAATATGGATTTTTTTCTTCAATTGCGGTTGAAAGGGAAGAGGAATGTTGTTGGATTGGTTTGTGGGAGAAGGTTTATTTGGTTTGGAGTAGAAGGGCCCGGTTTGCAAGGTATGCTAGGCCTAACGTGGATGACTGTGTAGTTAAAGAGGTGAAGTTATCCGACAGATAAAAGGAATAAAAGTTAGTATGCCGTTTTTATTTTGTTCGCTGCACCGAGAAAAAAAGGAGGAGGGGAATGGATGGAGGAAAAGAGAGGAAAGCCAACAGCGGGAAAGGTTAAGAGGCGAAGGGGGTGGAGGCTGGGAGTAGAAAGGGAACAGGAGTAGAGGGGGAAGAGGCTGCCAAGAAAATAGGGGTTGGGAGGGGAAGGGGGAGGAGAAAAAGAACATGACGAAGAGGTTACAGGGGTAGGAGTGAAGTCTGGGAGTAGGATGGAAGAGGGAAAGGGACGGAGCCTGTATTGTGAGGTAAGCAACATGGCGGCAAGCCAGGACAAAGTTGCCATGTGTGCTGGAAACACTTCCCACTAAAAACGAAATGGGACGGTATCTGTTATAGTGCCTAGAAGAGGTATTTTAGAAAAGGGGCCAAACTACACGTGTATCCCCTGTGCGATTTGTCAAGAAGGCAACCTCCTTCCCGGATTATGTCATCGTGCGCTCGCTTCCCGGCCGCCATGTTTTTTTAAGGAGTAATTACCTGTTATACTGAGTTTACTACCTATTATACTCTTTTCAGATTTTTTTAACCAAAAAAACTGCTGTCTTTAAGCATTGATTTTTTATGGCTTTTGGAATCATTTCCTCCACTTCGTCTTTGTGACGCCGCCTCCACATATACTCTGCGTAGTATGAGTCAAACAGCTTTTTAGTGCTGACATTGCTATGCTCCACGTTCCCCTCATACCTCCTCTCCCTTCTTCCTCCCCTCCCCCAATATCTTCAAAGTATGAGTCCAACAGCTTTTCATCGCCAACATTGCGATACTCCACATTCCACTCATCTCCTCCACACCGATTCCCCCATACCTCCTCTAACCTCTTCTCATACCTCCTCTAACCTTTTCCTCCTATACCTCCTCAAACCTTTTCCTCCTATACCTCCTCAAACCTCTTCCTCCCATATCTCCTCAAACCACTTCCTCCCATACCTCCTGTAACCTCTTCCTCCTATATCCGCTCTCCATCCCAAACATACCATCAATTCCAATCTGTTACAAAAATAAAAACAATACAACGTTCGCTCATCCTATCCCTACAACTCACAAACCACCACCAGTATGAACGGACGCCAAGACACAACTACCATGTGCATGCACGCATTTTTAACACTCCATATAATTTTCCCTCTGTTTTAAGAGTATAGCATCAGTTTTGGAGACGAGTTGGCGACAAAACAGGGGATTCATCTGTAGTTTTACCAGAAAAGGTATTTTAGTAGATCTAGGTAATATTTTAGAAAATCCAGCTTTTTTAGCAGATCTAGCTAATTTATTGAGTGTTTTAGCATTACTAGAACGAAGTCAAGCGTTACATACGCATGTGTCATGCAGTGCTAACTGGTTTGAGACACCATTTAGTGATTGCTTCACATTGCTCTCTGGTCTGGTTGGGTTCCTTGTTTTGAAAATGTCTGAGCATTTGATTTTTTTTTATAGATTAGGTATGCAAGGTAAGATATGTGTGAATTTAAGAAGGGAAAAAGAAAGGAAAGAGGAGGAGGAAATTCGCCATAAACAACTTTTTACGATTTGTAGGACGAAAAGTAAGACGAAAACCCCAAAGAACCGATGTAAACAACATGGTGGCTAGTCACCCTGTGCCGATTGCCAGATTGACAGTTTTTGGAAACACAGACTAGATTTAGGGTGGTAACATCTTGTGCAATGGCACCCATGTGGGCTTGGTTTGAGTAACTACTGGGTATCTACTCATCTTGAAAACCTGGCGAAGTCAGGGAAATTTGAAGTGCAAAGGTCTAAGTTGGGGAATTTGAAATTCATTGTTATAATAAATAGCTTATTAAAATAATTTTCTTGAACTATATTTTTCATACTGCATTGTACACTGGAAATTTTGAAAAACTTGTATACTTTGACTAAACTTCCTCCAAAAGTTTCCTTTTTGAGTGGAACTGCAGAACACTCAACCCACTTCTTCTATCCTCTTGAAATTGCATTAGATCACGTTGGACGTCATATAGTGTGACGTGATGTACATCTGTGTGATGCAGTGAAAACTGGTGTGAGGCGTCATTTTTCTTTACACTCGTAGTGGGTGTCTGAATGTTTTCATTTTTTATGGGTTACGTTTTTTTTTATGGATTGAGTGGGCCATGAAAAGGGGTTTAATTGCATGTGAGTATGAAACGAGACACACTGAGTCCGAAGAGAAAGAAACTGGTGATTATGTGTGCGAGACGTTGTGTAGATGATGATTTTCAGTGGCGTTGTAAGAAACATGGTAGGGTTTTTTAGGTTTGGAGGGAGGAGGCATAACGGAAAGCGGGGAGGAACAGGATGCACAAAAAGAATGGGAAGTGGGAGGTAGAGGAGGAAGAAAATGGTAAGTAGGGAAGGAGGAGGAGGACGAACCACGAAAATTACTGGAGGTGGAGGAGGATTGAGGAAAAGCATGCGAGGGCAGGAAGGGGTGACAATAGAGAATTCGTTACCCACTTTTCATTCTGTCCTCTTGAAATTGCACTAGAGAGGGTTGTCACGTGACAAAGCATGGCGTTACATATGTGTGCAGTATCGAGCGGGGAGTGATACGCGATGCCATTTTGTGTTGATTTTTTATTTAGTGTGTGTTTTTTTTCAGCAAAAATGTCTGAGCATTTAAAAGTTAGACTTTTTTATGGATTCCGAAGTGATGGAAAGAAAAGTGTGATGGAGTGGGGGATGGAAGAGCTGTTAATTACGTGGGAGTATGAGTGTCGAAAGTGGAAGTAGGCAGTAAATTTCAGTAGGTGTTTGGATGATGTCAAAGAAATTGAAATAAGTGTTTTTTTGTTTGTAAATGGATTTTGCTGAATAAAAGGTAGGTAGGTTTTGGAGGCGGGGAAGGAAGAGAAAGTCGAGGAGGGAGAGGAAGGTAAGGGGGGGGGGAAGAGGACTCGTTTTGTAATTTTTTAGGGCTGGCCTATAGAGGGGAAAGGAGGGAGAGGAAAAGGACTCATTTGTCACTTTTTTTTAGGGTGGCGCAGTATAGCCCAGATGCTCTTGCGCCATAAAAAAGCCAAACAATCAATCAATCAATCACTTTTTAGGGCCAGTGAACAGAGGGGAAGGGGAGGGAAAAGAGGAGGAGGGGAGGTATTAACGAAAATAATAAAAAAACATGGTAAACAACAATGGCGGATAGTCATTGTGTTAGTTGCCAGGTTTTGAGTTCTTGGAAACACTGCACTAGATTCTGCTAAAATTCCTCTAGATCTAGGGGGTATCGAACCGTGTATTAGCGCTAAGGATTACCAAAAATGCTGTAAACAACATGGCGGCTAGTGACTTTGTCAATGCCAGAAGCATCCAATCTCATGGAATAAGTAAGTAGTACAGCAAAAACTGTCTAAGGTGGAAACCTGCTCAACACGGAATTTTTTTACGGTCCCTTCAAAAGTCAATGGTAGTTAACATTAGCTAACACAGAAACTGTCTAACGCGGTATCGGAAAGCACTATTTAGTCCCGTCAAAGAGAAAAACCTGCATAAAGCGGAAAATCGTTAGTAGGAAGGAAATTTTCTCAGCAGAAAAAGGAAAGAGGGTTGTAATACAATGCAAATAGCAAAGTGGAGGCTGGCGAACAAAAGACATTTTACAGATATAGAATGCCCTTGTCCGCATAGGCGTAGCCAGGGAGCGATTTTGGGGGTTGTAACCCCACTGCTCGCAATGAAGTTTTGTGTATTTAACACTTAGAAATATGATTTAGACATGAAATATGTACAGCTTGGTAACCTCCCATTGAAGCCTATAACTATGAACTTTCTACCTACGTCTATGCTTGTCCAACCATTATTTTGCACACCATCCACCTGCCATAGGAATACCTAGAAAGTTCATAAGGGGAGGGTTACAGATCTACAACTCTATTGTATTTACATGTATACTATGCACAATTTCATCGCAATGGGGGTTACAACCATAATCGCGACCACCCCCCCCTTGCGTATGCCAACGCCACCCACTTCTTAAATAAAAACGTTCATTATTAACCAGAACGAAAAGTCACTCATATCGACTTTATCAATTCATGGATAAACCCACCGCAAGGAAGAGTATCTTTACAAGGGAGGTACTTTATCGTTACAATTTAAGCTTACGTAATAGACTTTTTGTATAGAATAAGCATGTATAGTTAGAATGAAATTTTGCACCATATTGATCGTAACTACTAAAACCACAAAATAGTGCAAAAATTAAAATGGTACGGTGGGTGTTCTTTTACAATACGGTACAGGCTTCTGTTTTGGCATTCGCCAAACCACTTAGTTACATTTCTCTCTCTTCAAACAGCAGATAAACAAAAGTAAAGGTAAACTCAAAAGCAAATGTTATGTTTTAATGAGTATTGTAAACTAGTGGCGGATTTTCTCCAGTTATTATAGTTTCAAAATATTTGTGGATTAACGAAAATTACTTTTTCAAAACGGCGGAATTGCGATGGGCATATGTGTTCGTTATAGTGGTGAGTTCAGAAAAGTCATACGAAGTTGAATTTGAAGTAGAGAAAAAACCCGATATTGAATTCAAATTAAAAGAAAAAAAAAGTTAAATTTAAATTAGAAAAAGAAAAACTTGGATTTAAATTACACTGCCATAAAATGAAAAAAGAACACCAAGAAGGAATTGCTGAATGGTTATGAAATTTACATATGTTAATGGGGTGGAGTATACGTAGTCCTGATTTTAATTTCAGGATCAACCAGTTAACGCTTACGCCAAAACATGCTATAATATGCAAATTATAGTCGGTGGTATTTAAGGAGAAGGGCGAAGTGGGTTTATTCAGTAGTCGAATTATAGACACTTGCGAAGACTCTGAAGAAGCTATAATGCCTGGTCGTGGAAGACCTATACAATTTCAGTAGTTATCGAACTTTGAGAGAGGTCGTCTAGTGGGATTCCATGAGGCCGGTTGGTCGTATCGTCGTATTGCGGAGCGAATTGGACGGGAAGTATCGGTGATGGTACATTGGTGGCGTAGATGGTCCGAAGAACATTCCCACACGCGCAGACAGATTGATGAACGGACAGATCGACGCATAAGAAAAGCGGCGTTGTCAAGCAGAATATCACTTGCGTCTCAAATTTAAGCTGCCGTTGCATCTGGGGTGGTCGTGCGAACAATCTGTAATCGTCTACTGGAAGCAGGATTACATGCACGTGTATCTCCAACTCCAACCCAAGCTCGGGAACGGCTTCAGTGGTGTCACCATTGTCCACACTGGAGAGCGCAATAGCGATCTGTTACTTTCAGCGATGAAAGCGATTTTGTTTGGGAGCCTCAGATGGCCGTATGCTTATTCGCAGACGCACAGGGGAGCCTCTCCACCCTTCTTGCATCCTCCTTTGACGCATAGGGCCTAGACCTGGTCCCTTCATAAGGGGATCAATCAGCTATCACTCCCATACAGAACTAGTGTTTGTACCGGGCACATTAAACAGCATTCGGTATATCCGAAGTATCATTCAGCCAATTGTTGTGCCATTTGTAAAGTTAGTGGTATCTTCCAGCATGACAATGCCCGCCCACACACGACATGTATTTCAAGACACAACGCAACATGTATTTTGAGATATCAGACAATTTCCATGACCTGTGTGTTTACCAGACTTGCTCCTATTGAGCGTGTGTAGAATTTTATGTGACAACGACCAACCGGCCTCAAAAAGTCCCATTAGACCACCTCCCTCAAATTTCGTTAACTGCTGAAATTTTACACGTCTTCCACGTCCAGAGATTGTAGCTTCTTTAGAGTCTTCGCAAGTATCTATAATTCGACGACTGATCACGTCCACTTTGCCCTTCTCCTTCAATATCACCGACCACAATTTCCATATTTTAGCATGTTTTGACGTAAGCGATAACTGGTTGATCTGGAAATCAAGATCACGCCTACGTGTGCTCCACCCCATTAACATATGCAAATTTCATAACCATCCAGCAATTCCTTCTTGGTGTTCTTTTTTCATTTTCCGGCAGTGTAGAAAAAAAAATGAAGTTGTATTAAAATTAAGGGGGCCAGGGCCTTGCTAGCGCTCGGCTGCTCTGTGGTTATTCTTTTAATCAAAAACAATAAAAACTTATTAAAATAATAGATTTTTAACTTATATTTAAATTGAAGAAAATAACGAAGTTGAATTTAAATTAGAAAAAAAGGATAGTGTTAAAGTAAGAAAAAACTGGAATTATGGAACATGCGGAAAGAAAAAACGATAGTGGTGCCATCATGACACGCTTAAAGGTGAAATTGGGAATTACAAAAGGTTGCCATAAAGGGCAGTAGAAAGACAGAGAAGTGGGTTATCATATTGTTTCGGTGCCCATACCGGATTGTAAAAGAGCACCCATTTTTTTGCCTATTAAGAACTTTACAGGAAAATACTGATTCGCCAATTACTGATTCAGGAAGCGTCTCACTAATGTGATCTAAATGGACAGCAAGTGCGTAGCATGAAGTGGGGAGATGTGGAGGTTTCCCTTCTCACTAACCCCTCACTAATATATCCTCTTCCGTGATTCAGGAAAGTCACAGAGCCCCAAAACAACATAAACAACATGGCGGCCTGGTGGATTTACCTCTGTGTTTCAACATCGGAAATTAATGGCCACCATGGACCACCAATATTTCTGGTAATGTTTCAAAAACATCTGGGTGCTCTGATAACGCCATGATAAGCTTGCAGCCAAGAAATCTTCATTTTTAGAGTATACGTGGAGATACCGTGACAAGCCTTTGTTCTGCACTGTTCTCTGAAGTTTTATTAACTTCCTGTACTCTCCTCATAAGTGCTTTTCATAAAGTGAGAATCGAAAATGTGCTTTATTTTAGTTTTATAATAAAGTATAAACATTTCAATAAGAAATAAAAATAATAAAAAAAATTAACCTAAATCCTGGGGTGGTGGTGGGGAGTTATAGCTCCATCAAATTTGGCACGAAAAGGTTATTTTCTCCAAATTTTGCTACATGCACTTCTTATCAACAGCAGAAACCCTCAGATGTTTTTGAAGCCATGTTGCCAAAAGAGAATTAATAAACAATCCTTTATTCCTGATAAAAAATATTATTCAATTTGATTTCATAAGTATTTATGTATGTATTTGCATAAATATTTAGAATTTTAATTATTATTAGTGGATAGACGTCTCGTTTTAGTTATATAAAACATTTATTTTGCTTTAAAAATATATACGCTTTATTAAAAATTAAAAATGCATGTGAAAATGAACAAAACAACCCCAAAAAGTAAAAAAAACCATTGAGTTTGAACTATGATTGCAACTAATAAACAAGGTATTTTCACAATTTAATGTGTAACACGAATTTTTGGAAAAAATTAAACACACTTGTTTAACATTGCGAAATGTATTTGGTTTTAGAACGGGGTATGTGCTCTTGTGCTAAGCATATTTAATCATGTCATTGAATGTTGGAGCTGATAATTGGTTGTGTATTAATTAATGCAATTTTGTTATGGTATTTCGTTTGTGTAAATTAATGTCATTAAAATGATGAAGTACAATATATTGTGCGACAGTTTTTGTGAATATTTCCACTGCCTGAAAAAATACACATCACAACGTTGAATTAATGCAGTGGTGCTTGCAGGTATATATAATAATTCAAGCAATGTGATTTATCTCCAAATTAATTACCCTCTCCTCATTTGTCTGTCCTGTCCAGCAGTCTCATAAAATTACAATATTTTGATCTGTTAATTGGGGTTTTATTGTTTCTTTTAAAAGTAATTCACAGATATCTGTGTATGATTTCCCATTTTTTGTTAAGTACTACGTTTGGTGGGCTGAATAATTTCTGTCTGAGCATAAGGGCCAAAAGTTTTTTTTCTTCCTGGTGTAGCCCTGCGGTGGCGCAGTGTGGTAACGCGTTCGCCTAGTGCGCCGTTAATCCGGGTTCGACTCCCAGCAGTGCAAAAAGAACGCTTACTCAGAGATCTCATAAAGATCGCACTGCTCACTGTAGTCCGGGGTTTGGTTCCCTAGGCCTTAAGAGGTTCGGATTCCTCGGAAAACAGTAGGTCCCGGCGCAGCATGACCACTGTAGTCTTTGAGCCGTAAAACCACAAACAAACATTTTCCTGGTATATGAGTACAAATTTTGGTAACGCTGCACCATTCATTACGACGGCGGGTTGTGCCGTATACAAGTGCAAAACTGCATTATTATCCTGAACAACATCCTAAATATGTTGAACGCCTTTTGACTAAAGGGTGTGTAATGGTGACAATTCTTCAGCATAGCTTGTTTGATCACTATTAAAAATACAATTGTCAATAATTTTGCATTTTCTCATAGGCTTGAAGTGAAAATGCAATGGCTGCGTTTTCTATTTGTTTGACATTTTGTAATTTTACTTTCGTAATGAGTTTGGTAATTTTTCGTCTAACTATACCAAATTTCTTTTTAAAGGACGTCAAACTATATTAGATGCTGTAAAATTTGGAAAATTTATTTTTTTCACAACATGAAGAGCCCAAATTTGCAGATCAATTTCATGCACTGAAACTCCATTGGACCTAGCTTTTAAAAATTTGTCATGCATTTGTGTTCCAATAGTATTTAATTTTTAAATTTTGTTCCCCATATTAGCAACATGTATTTTTTATTCGATAAATTTGTGACAATGTTAAATTGTGATTTCCAAAATGATTTTGAATTGAGCTTATAGACCATTGATGTCCTAAAGCAGGGTTTGAAATTAGCGGGTGCACTGTGCACATGAAATTTTATCCGTGCACATAAATTTTTAATTTGGGTGCACGCAGTGCACCTATTCAAAACTTGGCTATTTACTTTTATTTTTCAAGAATAGTGACCTATGGACTAATTTTATATAATTTTCTCAATGTATTTGCCTTTTCTTTGAATTTTTTTTGTTACAAAAGAATGTTCAATTATTTTTAGAAGTTGAATTTTTTAAGCTTCCATAAATATAATCGCTACACTTGCATTTTATCCATTTTTAGTGTTGCGGTTTACTTTCTGTTTTGTTAGTTACTTGTACACCTAACTAGTATTTAGTGCACCTGATTTAAAAAGTTAATTTTGACCCCTGTCCCAAAGCTGTCCAGGAGTAAGCTACAACTTCTTTCATATTTTCTAATGACTATGATGACGAACCACATAAGAAATTTTCAGATGATGTTTTGTCATATGAGACATCTAACTAACCGTCGTCTTCTTTATTATTAACAAGTTTTTCACAATACGCATCAAGACTAAAATCGTTAATAACTTCAAAATTGTTAGATTCGGTAATGGTTTCAGCAAAAGCAATAATTTAATTTGCTATAGTAATTTCCATTTCAGATAAAGTGTCTTTTTTTTTTTACTTCATATTAAAGCAATATCCCATAATCTCATATAAATTTACCATACCGCTAAAGTTTTGTTACATTCGCATAAGTAAAATGTTTTTATCAGATATAAAAAAAACCCACACAATAACATTTAACACACGCCTGTCTAACACCCCTTCTCTTTCTTTGGAATAGCTTTTAGTGCAATTTCCAGATTTATTTCGAAGATTATGCTCTTTAAGTTATAATAATTAAAAATAAAGTCAAAAGCAACACATGCTATTAAGTTTTGAAATATTTATTCAAATATGTGCATAAATACTTAATGTAATCAAATTCAATAATATTTTTATTGTAAATGAAGGATTGTTTATTAACTCTGTTTTGGCCACATCGCTTCAAAAATATCACGTGGTTTCTGCTGTTAATGAGAAGCTCATAAAGCCTAATTTGGTGGGGCTATACCCCCCCCCCAGGAGATTGATGTCATTTTTTTTTTGTTTCTTATTGAAACGTTTATACCTTATTATAAAACTAAAATGAAGCACATTTTCGATTCTCACTTTGTGTACTCTCCTTGTCAGTGGAATATCAAACTTTTTACTGGAGTTTACTACCATATAGTACTTCACTGTGTGCACAATTATATTTTTCTTGGGTCTCTCACCAGAGATATTTACTCCTAAATTTTACAAAAAACATAAAAAAATCAACATATTTATGGGGCTCAGTAAAAATAGGAGAGAGAGAAGTATTACGCCTCAATTGTTTATTTACATAAACTACCCTAACAGAGTACTTGAAAGAAAGAAAGAAAAAAAAAAAAAAAAAAACAATATTTGGAGTTTTTGACCCTTCCCAAAAAATTGCCTTTCTGAAATTTGAATCTTTTATAACCACAAGTGTCATCTTCGACATCAAGTTTCAGACATAAGGAAATGACATAGCCAAATGATGTACATGAAAAAAAATACAGTTCACAATGTTCCAAGAAAGTTTTTATTTCAGAGTTCTGTCACAAGTCATAATTGAAGTATGCAGTTTTCTGCAAATCGCTGGAAACACCAAAATCCACCCACGGCATGAAACAAACGGTGCCATTTTTAAACAAGAGCATAGAAAATAAAAATAATCTTGGTTTTACATTGCCAACAGATAGGGGTCATCACCTGCAAAAATAAAATTTTTTGAAAATGGTCAAGCAACCACTGCTGGACCACTTGATATGGATTTGACCCTATATGATCATTCTGTCTTCAAAATAGCCATCATTAGTCATCCTCGAATTGAATTCGTGAGGGAAAGTTACCAAACACCAATCGATAAATTTGTTTCCAAGCTAAATAAATTTTAATATTTAGCATTTCGTTATATATTTATTTGCTTTATTAAACAAATATTTGTCTGTTATCTTATACTTGTCTTATATATTGAAAAATTTATACGTTTCCAGATGAAGTATTTAAATGACTGAAATGTAATACTTCGACTACATCAAACAAGGTGTCTATCGAAATTTTGTTCTATGTTTTTCTCAGAGCTGTAACAAAAAATTTCCAGGTGTAGTGTTTTCACACATTTGGATACATAGAATTTTTTTTCAACCAATGGAGTCATTGAACTACAATAAATAGGAATCAAATTAATTTAAAATATCATTATTTTTTAGACATTTTTAAAATTTGGGTTATGATACCAATGCTCTCTATCTACCCTGCATATGTTAATGATTCAGCCATTATTAGAAATGGGGAGTATAAATGCATAAAAATCATGAAATGTTGCAGTAATGTGTTAAGTAGGGATAAATTAATAATGATAAGACATAGTGTCTGTCCAAATTCAATTTCAAACTTCCCTGACTTCTTTACAGAACAAATCTTGATAGATTTCCAGTTAATAATTTTAGTAAACAATACATTAAAATTTGCATAATTGAAACAAGTTTCAAGACCATGAAATTCACTAATACACAATTCAGGAATCACACGTCTGCGCCAAATCGCAAATTCTGCTACAAAAGCATGAATTTGTCCGTTTTTGCGCCAAAATCACTTATTTATTTCACAAAGTGGGCCATTTTTCTAGCTTACATCATTATTGGTTATACTGTGTAGTATTTTTTCTCTTCTCCAAGTCGTTGGCCCTAAATCTCGCCAATAGCACCCACATCACACGACGATTTATGAACTGGTTATTTGCTACTAGCGTCTAGAGACAGTACCAGTTCCGCCTTCTGCGCATGTGCATGGACTGTGAAAAATTCCTACCACTGTTTCCATTCCATAATATTTACTTGACTAGAAAACACTAGCCTCAGGTGACAGGAGAAAATAGCTTTTCCTGTCGCATTTCTGCATTTCCGCGTCCAGAGATGCCAACTTTTACGGATTTTCCGTAGTTTGTACGGATTTTAACTCCACCTTACTGTATTACGGTCGATACCAAGAAAACTAAGGAAAACCTCATTCAAGGCCCTCACGTACAATTTTCTATTAGCCTCACAAAAATCCACATTTTTTATGGTTTTTTGGTAAAAACAACAACGCACTTTCTAGATGGCTCGCGCCTTTACGTTTGGACGCGACGTTTCCGGCTCGTATACTTGTTTCTCTTATTTTTTACGTCCAGCTTTGTATGTGAAACTTGCTTCAAATTTGGATTAAAACAACGAAATGAAACGCAGCCGTGATTGTGAAACAGCTGGGGGAAAAAAAGGGGGCAGACAATTTACCTGCAAGTGTATCGCGATATTTGTAGTAAGGAATGGCCGTTTTGCGAAGCATCAAAAGTATTTAAATTTTTATGTGAACTCGCAGTTTTACCATATTTTGAATAACTTTTTACTCGCAACATTTTATGAAAAGTTCAGAAAAATTTCCTCATCATACTTTAAAAAATAGCGTGCGATTTGTGCCGAGATTTTGCGGCATATATTTCGGGATATTTCCCCCTTATGCTTTCGTTATCTACACACGCAGAGGCTTGTAGATTAATTTAAAAGTAAATTTACCTATTAAATAAATTTAATTAATTTACGTAATTTATAATTCTATTCCGTAAAAAAAAAGCGAAATTAACGATTTCACTTAAAAGACGATTTTGATTAACTAACGAGTGATTTTTTTCTGATGTGCGATTTGTCTTTGATTCGCTACCTACCGGCAAAATTGTAAACTTTTGTAAATGTGCTGTAATTAACGACTGTTCGTAATTTTTTTAGTATTTTTTCCAGTAGCTTTTCGTAGTCCAGTAAGCCAATAATGTCTAGTAGCATAGTCCAATAAGTAATGTCGTAGTTCATCAAGAGTAATGAACTACTCTTGTTGAAGGAATACTGCCGGCATACCGGAAAGCTTGGGGGGTATATTTTATTTCCCATTTTACGAGTGCTAAACCTATTGTATGTAAAGTTTAACCACAAGATGCTACCAATATAAGCCAATTACAATGCAACAATATGTAATTAAATGATAAAATATAGTGCACATTAAACCTGTACTTTCCCTCTTGAATGAACAGGATTTTAGATTTGTAACTCAAAGGAAAATTGAGCAATGAAATTGTTTTACAGGGTATGGACAGCAAAAATAATGCTGCAATTTTCTAAAAAATCCATGTGTTTTAAAGTTTAAGGAACCAACACCTGGAATACAGTGAGCAGTTAATTGAGCAATGAAAAATATTTTATATGCATGTACAGTTTAAATACATTTTTGCATTATATTTTTGTATCTATTTCTTAAAAAATAAGTCTATTAAGAATTAACACTTTTCCATTGAGGGGAACGTCTTTAGTGCTTTCATTGGGTTATGAAGAATTGTCACCATTATTAACTAAATATATATTCTATATTATCATATAGTTTGCAAAACACATATATTGTATATTGAAAATAATGGAGCATATATTCTTCAAGGAATACATAGCTAAAGTTGAGTCTGAGTACTGTATTTTGGAAAAAAAAACAACAAAAAAAACCAAACAAACCCAAAGCTACTTCCTAGAAACTCACCAAGTTAGTTACATTGACACATATATATAGAAATGAAGGCATCTGTGTTGAAATGAAATAGAATAGCGTTTCATCTAGAAAAAAATTAGGGCAAGGTGCATGGCCTGACAAAAGGTTTTGTTTTGTTTTTTTTAGCTGTAAATACAGGGGTACTCATGAACATCCGCGGTTATGACAGCTTTACTGCTACTAACTCCTTTAAACATCTTAATTTATGTAGTTCTTATTGCCGCTTTCTTTAATTCTTTTAGTTTTCTTTTGCAGGTTTAAGAATTTTTTTTTTTCAGTGTTAAGTACATGCGAAAGGCAAGGGCAAAGTGTACATGATTGCAATCTAATGTCAGTGTTGCCAGATGGCAAGATTGAAAAATCCAGACTTCATACAAAATAATAATTAAATTAATATAATTATAATTTAGTTAAACAATATCCTATACTATATGACAATGTTGTTGTCTTGTTGATGTCTGGTGGCCGAGCAAGCGGCACTGTGTTTCCAGGAGTGGGAGGTACATGGAGTCCAGGAGATGAGGAAATAAAGAAGAGATGGAATCTCCATTTGGGGATCAGAGCTCTTAACGAGATGTGGTGGAAGAACCCAAGTTGAGTTCTTGTTAAATACTATATGATATTCTGGTGCAATACCATATGACAAGTAAGCTTCATATAATAGGGATGTAAAACATGCTTAGTTTAAAGCTTAAAGACAAACAAATTGATTTTAACAAAAATTTGATCTCAAAAATACGTGGAACCGCTAACGTTTATCGCAGTAGTCCATGGTTGAAAGTCTGCAAACCTGGCAACAGTGCTTTGTTTACAAATATTCGTCTGCAATCTGGTTTTGCCAAAACAACCAGTGTTATTACAGAAATGAAATGCTGGAGTACAAAATTTTTATAAATCAACAAATTTCGTCACGCGTTTTGGATTCTAACGTGAGAATTTAAATTATCATCGGGGAAGGATGGTGCGTTATTTTCCGAGGGTTGGGTGGGACATATGGGCACAAGGGTGAACAAGTTGAAGGGCAGGGCACTTACAGGTTTGGCAGAAGCGATGCTTACGCTTCATTGCTTGGAGGACACAAGAATGGTA
>QLNU02015360.1:72320146-72350756 GCA_006491805.2 Dysdera silvatica
TTAATCTCAAAATGCTAAGATCATTAGAGGCCCTGCAATAGTGCAGTAGTAACGCATTCACCTGACATGCCGTTAACTCGGGTGTGACTCCAAATGGTGCTACAATGGAACGTTTACTGAGAAACTTCTCACTGTAGTCTGGAGGTTGATTCCCTAGGCCCTAAGAGATTTGGATTTCTTGGAAGATTGGGTTCTGGTGCATTATGACCTTTGCTGTAAAACAAATATTGAGATCATAAGGATGGTCAGTAATGAGTGACACTATGGTGTGCTTTAACTAGATGTTCACTATTTAGCTGCACATCCTGGAAAGTTGGTCATTAAAACCATGTATCACATGTATTTCATAAATGTACAAAATTGAATAATAAAATTGAAAACTAACATATTTAATTCTGAAACAACTTATATGCTGAAAAAAATAGTCTATATATGACTATGCATATATACAGCGGTAGTTACTTCTTTGTTAAAAAGTGAAAATATGTTCTACAAGTTTAAATGCTTGTGAAAAAAAAGGTGTATTTTTATTTTCCCACTGTCTGCTGCAAGTAAAGTTTGAAAACCTTTTTTTTTTTTATGATCAAACAATGCTATATTGACTAGAATTCCTTTATAATGTTTGGATTTGAATACGAAATATAAATATTATGCATGTTTTTTTTTTTACTAAACTTATAGCTTGAAGCTGCCAATAACTTGAATGTTTTAAGTAACATTTTATATAGTCGAGTTTCTATTTAACGAAGTGCCATCGTTCCTCTGAAAAACTTCGTTATAAGGAAAATTCGTTAAATAGAAATTAACATAAATGATGAAACTTAATTTCGATAAAATGAAAAAGGTTGAATTTGGACAGTAAACATTCATTTTAGTAGACACTTTTTTTTCCAACAAGTTTAAATATTTTTCATATACAAATACGTAAATATTAATAACAAAAAGAAAAGACCAGGCTTACCTTGCACCTGTATGATCCTCATACTACATATTTGAAACAGAGAAATAATTCTTAAAAACTTATTCCAGATGTTCCCTACATGGCCCCCCTATTGAGTTCAACCCCATTTTGAGACAATACAACACGATGTGAAGCCAATTTCGTGACATAGCCAGACCTGCACAGTAAAAACACTTTTTACTACACCCCCGCTGCTTCGAAGTTCCCAGTTTAGAACAATAGAATTATTTATCACAACTGACCCTATGTCCACAGTACAGAAGGCTACCTCAACTCCGTCCGTCCTTGATTAAAATCCTCAACTACCCCTTCTACCTAACCGACCCGCTAAAAAATTGTAAAAGGTAAATTAAAAAAAAAATCAAATTCTTTATAAAAAGAACTTCGTTATGTAGAAATTGTTTTTCGTAATATGGAGACAAATTTACATGTTAGTGCCATTCAAAGTCAAGGTTCCGCCGAAAATTTCATTAAATAGAAAACTTTGTTAAATGGAAGTTCGTTATATGGAGACTCTACTGTATATATATATAGATAAATACTCACACATACAATGTAACAGATTATTAGCATATATACACCATCACTTGTGTGCCTTGTAATTTTTGCCTGTGGTGTCATAAAAGGATGTTTTCACTACAAACTGTGATTGACATGTAAGACAGGCAGAAAACGACTGCAAAATGCTAAAAGTAATGCTCATTTTAGTTTTGAATATATAATACATAAAGATTTCAAGCATGTGTTACCATTTATAAAGACAACTTTAGAAGCCATTGATACATACACATTAGGCATATACGGGTCATTCCACGTCAAACCACCCAAAATTTTGATGATTCACAACCCGACCCCTTTAGATTTCCCTGAAAGTTTGCCGAATTGATGACCCAATGGATGATTGAAATATCCCAAATTTTAACTTTATCCGTCAAATAGATCAAATATGGTCAAGGGTAAAGGTCACTGAAATGGACCTGTTTTGGATTATGGTACTTCACAAAATTGACTAACTTTGTTTGCTTGTAACCTATAAATGTAAAAGAGGTATCATTTGAAAGATTTTTAAAGTTCTTTCTAAATATGTAATATAAGTAAGTATTATAAGTAGAAATTTTTTAAATAAAATGAACAGAATGGTTTAGACTTGAATTTTTCAAAATGGGGTCATTTGAATTTTTTGAAACAATTATATATTATATAGCGTGATATTTTATACCCTTTCTCAAAATTTCATGGTGGGATCACTATGGGTGCAAGAGATTTTAAAAAGATCCGACTCAAAGGCCAGACTTCGTTCTTATGCATTGTGACCTCCCATATCCCAGACCTGTCTAATAGTGCATACTGGTGCTTTTTTTTTCGTTTTCTTTTCATTACTATGGTTTTCATTAAATAAAATACTAATCCATATTCCACTGAAAATTTGCAGAATTACGATATTTATAATTTTATAATTATATCAAAATGGGAGAAACTGATTACTAGCAATAAAATAACTACACCTTTTATGTAATCTGAACGAACTGTATGTTTTATTCAAAGAAAAAACCTAACAGCATCTATGGGATTTAGTAAATTTTGTGAATGGCGCCCCAAACAATGTGCATACGTGCCAATCCTTCCGATTTACCCGGAAGGCTTCCGTTTTTTTTTTTATCGATCTTCTGGTCGGAAAACGATTTCGTCCGATTTTCAGAGATTTCGTCCAAACTCCCCAGTGTTTTTTAAAATGCTGAGTTTCTTAAAAAAAATTTAAATACCTATTTTTCTTGATGCGTATTTATTTAAATTTTTATGCATATGTGCTTATTTAATAATAAATCCATGTAAATAAATTCAAGTATCCATAAAAAAACCAGAAAAATTCGTCTGCCGTTGACTGCGCATGCGTGGCGTGACGTGGAATTTTAGCTCCAGCTATGACGTAGAGTGATGCCCCTGCACAACGAAATCGCGCATCTGGATTTGTAGTTGTTGGGGAAGGAAAGAAAGAATGTGCTACATCCATAAGGTTTTGGTCAAGCATGTGACTCTTTATAGGGAAGCCATGTGTTAGACATATCTGGTATTTCTTTGCTCTGGAAAGAAAGTTTTGTTTTTAGGTGTTTTTGAAAACAACGTTAACGATGTCGACCGTTAATAAAAGGTACTACCAAACGTTTAAAGCCGAATATATGAAGATGTTTAATTTTATTCAAAAATCAAGACTGGGGCCAAAATATGCTTTCTGCATGTGTTACAGTAAAGACATAAGCATTACTCACGGTGGTAAACGCGATATTACTTTGCATTCTGAGACTGTTAAACATAAGAAGACGTTCAAGGCTGTAGAGTCTAATCATAGTATCAAGCCTTCATTTTTTGCATTTAACGATACCTCCATGATTAAAGCTGAATGTTTATTTACATTGTTTTTGATCGAACATAATTTGCCAATGAATTGCAGCGATCACACGGGGATGCTCTTTCGGAAAACGTTTCCTGACAGCAGTATTGCAAAACAATATGGATCTGCAAAGACCAAAACTTCTGCAATTATGAAAGAAATGTCTGCAAAGGAATCCTCATCACTTGTTGAAAATTTAAGGTGCTATCCATTTTCAATTGCAACTGATGGAAGCAACGATGTTGATTCAAAGCTGTATCCAATAGTGGTAACTTTCTTCGATACTTTATGTGAAAAAATTGTGAATTGTCTTTTATCTATGCCATCTTTGAAAGAAGATGCTACTGGGTTAAATATTGGAAATCTTCTGGTAAGTGCTTTACAATCTGAAAACTTTCCAATTTCTAATTGTGTTGCCTTTAGCTGTGATAATGCACCTGTTATGATAGGAAAAAAGCAGGTGTAGCAGCGGTGTTAAAGAATCATCACCAAAATATTGAAATTATGGGCTGTTCCTGCCACCTTATTAACTTAGCAGCTGAAAAGAGTGCTGCATGTTTGCCATTTAAAATCGATGAAATTTTGGTAGACATTTACTATTACTTACAAAAGAGTTCGAAAAGAAAAGATAGGTTGAAAATTCTTCAAGAATTTCATGAGACTGATATAAAAAAGGTACTAAAACACGTTAGCACTCGTTGGTTGTCTGTTGGAAAGTGCTTAGAGCGTATAATCCAGCAGTGGCAACCTTTGATCAGTTTTTTTAAGGAAGAGGCCATGAAAAGGAATCAAATCACCCCACTTTCTTTCTTTACTATTCCCTCTATCAAAGTTTTGGTTGAAAATGCAGATAAAGTGAAAGAACGTAACAGCAAAAAAGCATCGCAGAAATTAAAAAGGAAAGCTCAAAATTATGTGGATATTTCTAAGAAACAAAAAACTGAAAACTCCATGTCTCGTGAAGAAAGGTTGTTTTATTTTCTGTCGGAAGATATCAATAAGGCTTTCTGTTTATTTTTATCTTATACTGTGCCTGTATTTAAAAAAGCAAATGCTCAACTTCAGTCTGCGGAACCACATATTCATATGCTAAAATCTCTTCTCTTAAAATTGTACAGAGAAATGCTAGTGAAATTTATAAAACCAAGCGTCACAAAATTATGTAATAATATTTTGAAAGTCCACTATCATGAGAGGAGTAATCAAAAAGATGATGTTGATATCTTAATTGGAAATGGAACACTGAAAGTAATCCAAGATTTTAACATCGATGATAAAAATGAATTTTATGAAAACGTCAGAAGCAGGGCCGAAAAAATCTATTGTACTACATGGACATACAAAAATTTCAGCTGGGTATGTATTTTTTTTTTGCCACATGCTCGACTGGGCATGTAAAAAAATCGAAAGCTTTTAGCACTTTAAAAACCGTAAGCTTTTAACAGATCTCTGTAGTGTTTTTAGTTTTTTAAATTAAAAATAAATTTCCATTTTTATTTCAGTGATTTTATCAATGTCCTAGTGACAATCTTGATGCCTTAACGATAGCGTAAACTTAATAGGGAGCCCCAACAATAATGTGAAAAAATAAAAACTCCATTTTCAACAAGTCTCGTGGGATTATTTTACTTTTCAGTCAAATTTTTCCAGTGGTCGCAACCTTGTAACATTTACTTTCATTGCAGACAGTATACATAATGTAAATTTTACAATTTCTGCGGTCTGTATTATGTATATATTTTCTTATTTGGCACTTGCATTTTTACTTGTACTTATTTTCATACATTTTCAATGAGTACATTTTCTTAATAAATCTTGTTCATTTAATTTGTTTTGATGGTAATTGATAAAGTACAAAAATTATAAAGAGAGCAATAAAATGTAGTGATATTTTTTGGGCATATAAAATGTTTTATTTTAGGTTACATTCCCGACTGGGCATGCAAATTTTTGGAGATTTTTCTGACCCTGGTTAGAAGCTATTTCATAGCAGCATGTGACTACATGCATAATAAATTTCCTTTTGAGTTAGAAGTGTTACATCATGGAGAGGTTACACAAATATCGAATTTTGAAAATGCATCATTTTCCAGCTTAAAATATTTTACAGAAAAATTTCCTGTTCTTTTGTTCAATAATACAGAAGATGAAGCTGTTGATGCTTTACAAACAGAATTCAGTGAGTTCCAGGCTTTCGAAGTTCCACAAACTGTGAGTAATGAAGGTAGCATTGATGCACAATGGGCAGCCATAGGTAAAATAAAAAATGATACTTGTGAATTAAAATTTAAACGACTTTCTCAGGTTATGCTGTCAATACTTACGATCCCTCACAGTAATGCAGCATGCGAGAGAGTCTTCAGTCAAGTGAAGAAAATTAGAACTGACTTCAGGTCAACCATGTCTGATGACACATTAGAAAATTTACTAATAGTTAAATGCAGACAACATGTGAAATGTTACGAGAATGTATTTGACAAAAAATTTCTCAAATGCAAAATCTTGCACTACAGCATTTGTAAATTCTAAGAATTAATATTGCGTTTAATACAGTTTAATCCTCTATTATTATTAATTTAATAAATACTTAATTTCCTCATTGTGCCCTTTTTTCATAAATTATGTATGATTTTGTTTAATTAAAAAATGGTGGCCTGCCCACCCGCTCATGATGGACTACAGATTTTTCACTTCTAGAAGTTGGCACCTATGAATGTGTTATAGCTGGAGGTACAAGAACACACAATGCATGTGTTATTATTCATCACCAGAATGTAAAGCTTATGGTGGTAGGTTGTGAATTTGAAAATGTAGACTCTGAACGTCCTCTGAAAACATTTAAAGATTGTTTGCAAACTATTACGTGTAATGTGCCATCTCCATATTGATATTTTGGAGAATACAGTGCTTGCCCAAGTCCAGATAATTTAATGTAAATTTTGGTGGAAGATCTGTCCAAAAATGGAATAGTGTGTGTAACATACAAACATTGGATAGCTGTATATAGACCTACATTAGAAACTGTAAGACAATAGAAGAATTTATAGCTTTATTTTTTTTGAAAAATTAATAGTTCTAAGAAGATATTCATTTGTAGTATCATAGCAGTCAAATTTTTTTTCGTAGAAGAAGGAAACCTTGTGTTGAAATGAATATTTAGTTGTTTGTGACTTTTCGGAAAATTATTCTTTTATTCCTACTGGAGTAATTCACAGGACACAAATCACCCATTCTCCATTTATTATAAAAATGAATGATCTGTGGTCAACCACACGTCTCGTCGTGATTTCAGACTGTTTAAAACAGTGGTTTCTAACTAAATTTAAGCCGTGGATCACTTTTCCACTTCAATTGTACCCGCTGACCACTTTGAAAAATTCTCACGAGCTGATTGCAAGACCTTAATTAAAAAGGGAACCGGGTCTTTTTTGGGGGAAATGTGTTTGTAAAATCTTTCTTTGGAGAAAAAAATGATGAAATCCCCCAAGATCTAATGATAATACAATCGAACCTCTAAAATGAATATACTGAAGATGAATTACTTTTAATACGAACCGTTTTCTGAAGTTCCATCAGATTGTAAAATACTACAAATATACAATCAATTTCATTTTTATATTTAATTTTAATATTTAATAATAATAATATTTTTATAAGTATTTTTGTTTTCAGTTATTTTTTCAAATGATGAACCCATCTTGTGGACCACTTTGGACTCCTTCGTGAACCACCAGTTAGGAATCACTGGTTTAAAACATGACACTACAAAGGTTCACTTATTTCAATGCTATTTGGTGTGGTTTTTGAAAGGTAACTTTTCGGCGAAGCCAAACAGAATCATTATTTTTCTGATGGAGCATCATCAGAAAAATAGGAAAAACTTCTCAAATCTTCATTTTCATACAACAGATTTTGATGGAATCTCAGCAGAGTGGCATTTGTTGTAACTTCCCACGGGAAGAGTGCAAGCGATGGACTTGGGGGCACTGTGAGGAGACTTGCTGATAAAGCAAGTTTGAAAAAACTATATTGTTAGCAGATCATGACTCCTCGTAAACTCTTTGATTAGGCAAGAAAGAATATAACAGGAATAAATGTTGTTTATGCAACAACAGAAGACCATCAAATAAGAAGAAACTCTCCTCTTAGAGCGTTTTGAAGCAGTTCATACACTACCAGGAACACAGAAGTTACAACTGTATCTTGCCTAAAAATACAACCACAGTTCTTACCAAACGTTATTCAAATGAAGTCACATGTAATTTAGCCTCTTTGAATCTAATTGTTTACGTAACCTTGCATATATTAAAGGTTTCATCATGGGTGAATACGAATGAATATGAATCAATAATGAAAAAAAAAAAAAAAGCCAGCAACATGCACTAATAGACAAGTCTGGAATATGGGAGGTCATAGTGGATAAGAATAAAGTCTGGACTTTGTGTCTAATTTTTTTAATATCTCTTGCACCCATAGTGATCCCACCATGAAATTTTGAGAAAAGGTGCAAAATATAACTTTTGGAAAAAAATAAAATGACCCTATTTTGAAAACTTCAAGGTCAAACTTTTCTTTTCAATTTATTTAAAATAATTCTGCTTATAATACTTACTTTTGTTACATATTTAGAAAAATCTTTAAAAAATCTTTCAAATGAGACCTCTTTTATATTTGTAGGTTACAAGCAAACAAAGTTAGTCAATTTTGTGAAGTACCATAATCCAAAACGGGTCTATTTCAGTGACCTTTGACCCTTGGCTATATTTAATCTATTTGATGAATGAAATTAAAACTAGGAATATTTTCAAGCATTCACTGGGACATTAATTCTGCAAAGTTCCAAGGAAATCTAAAGGGTTTAGTAAATGATGTTCGGTGGTTTGACATGGCCCATATTATTCATTCTCTTTTCTTCAAACATGCTTCACCTTGTTTGGTACAGAATGACCGTACTATCCTTGCACCACAAAAATTTAGCCAACCATTATATCAAACATGAATATTAAAATATTATTAGTCATTTGAAATGTTTTATACATGTTGCCTTCTATTTTTTTTTAGTTTTCATCAGCCAAAGAAGCAGAAGCCACTAAACTAAACCAAAGCAAGTATTTCAAAGTAAGATTTCAGAACTTTATTTACTATTGGTATGTATTTCCCTAATTTTCATTTGGTTCTTTCATCTATGTTTTTTATTTGTCTGACAGTGGCATAAAAGTAGCTCATTCATTTACCATGCTGTTACCCTAGGTTTGATTTCAGTAATACTGTCGAATACATACCATTTTTTCTGTTGCCCATGGTTTGCTTCCTTAGACAACAGAAGCTCAGATTTTTTGGAAAACTAGGTCCTGTTACAACATGACCTTAGTTGTCCTTACATAAAGCACAAATTTAATTTTTCTTTGTTTAAAAATGATTTAAATATTGCAAACGTATTAGAAAGTTTAATCCTTTTATATTTTGTTTTAAGTATTTTATTTACTTTATTTTTACAAATGGTGTTTCAATTTCATTACCCCATATTATTATTAAATTTTTAGCATTATGATAATACATAATATCCAATTGTTTTTTATGTTTATCACCTAAAAATGAATTTTCTTTTTATTATGTGTTTAAAATGTAATTTAAAAACACAACCAAATTGTAAGAAATGTTTAGAATTGTGCTCGTTTCTTGTAACGTACACACAGGGTAGTTATAATTAGTCTCCCTGCTTAGAGCTTTCGGTAGCCCGAACTAATAGGCGGAATGACTGTAAACTTGTACACATACTATTCAATGGGTGAGGAGGAGGAGTCAAAAAAAAAAAAATGCTGATGGGAGGGAAAATGCAGCTCTTCAAGATAGGAAATATGTGAAAAAAAATTATTAATAAAACAACCCTAAAATTATATTTTCATTTTTAAGTCTACTCGTTGCAAAAACTGAAACTTGTGTAAATTTCCATGGGAAGTGGTTTTACAAACCGCTTTCACATCGCCAACATCAAGTTGAAAATGAACAAGATTACCTTTTTTCTGGGACAGGAAGTGTATTCAACTGCAGAATGCAAAGTCTCTGGAGAAATATTCCATGCATGCTGCATTATGTTGTTCTTTAAAATAGCTAGGTTAGCAACTCTTCTTTGCTGAACATTTACTTTGAAATGACCCCACTGTAAAAATCACATGGTATAAGACTGGATAGTCTTGATGGCAATGTTATATGGAAACAACGACTAATTAGTCTTCCATTAGTAAAATGCCAGGTCTCGATCTGTGAAGTTAAAGTAAATTTTTTGTAAACAACTGAAGTATTATAAAATAGGTATGTTTAACCATCTGTAAAAGGAAAAGTTAAAAAATATTTTTGTATGACTTGCATGTCATCATGATTTTGTTGGTCTAATGTTTAAATTAAAGGCAATTTGAAATTTAAATAATTTTTCCTGCTTGCTTTATTATTTCGAATTTCAGGTATTGCATAATGTAATTTTCATTTTTATAAAAAAAAAAGACTTAACAACAATGTACTTTTATATTATCAATTTTATTAAACGGCCTTATATTGCTCAAGATAAATAAACATAATACAGTAAACCCTCTCTACAACAATGTTATACGGACTGAGAAAAATTATCATTGTAGAAAGAGTTATTGTTACAGGGAGGGTTCATTATACAGTAAAATATCTCTACAACACTATTATAGCGGTCGAGAAAAATTATCGTTGTAGAGGGATTTATCGTTATATCGGATATCGTTGTAGGGAGGTTTTACTATATGTAAAAAAATAAACACAATATATAATAACAAGATAAACATAATAGTAGTAACCTTTTACAATCCCCACACATTAAAAGGACAAATTATTATACACATCCCGATAACAATGTGCAAGGCAAAAGTATCGTAACAAATTGTGATGTTATCAGAAACCGGTATAGGCTTTTAAAAATAAAGCAAGTCTTAAGGCAATCGAAAGCAATCACTGAAGTTGAAAATGTGCACCAGGCCTATTCGAATTTCAGTAAAACCATAAACTGTGAGAAATGTAGTGGTAAACGTACAGTAGCTGTTCAAAGTCAGCATAAATTGATCCGCATTATGACAAATTGAAAAGTCTAATTTGCCGCAAATGCTGTCATAAGTAAATGAGAGGGCATCTAGTTCCCTAAAGCAGAATGTTTCGCGATATTCTTCAACAAGCCTGGAGCTGATCAAAAATGTTCTGCCGGAGATACATGTAATATCACAAGTTGAATTTACTTATATCGTAACTGTCAACTTTCAAATACATAATGCCGGGAGATTTAGCATGGCGATGCGTATATGATATACATGTCACTTCAAGTCAGATGTTATCTGACAATTGATGTACAATCTAAGTGAGCTCAATTTTTCAACACTTAAAAATGGAAAGGTAAGTACAATATCATATGGTTGCATTTATGGATTTAAAAGAAATTTGAGTAAAAATATTTACACATGAAATTCTATTTGTTAGTAACACTGAACCAAAAAATTTCATTAAAAAAATAGAAAGATATTTACAAAGAAAAAAGATTTGTATATTTTAAGTTTCTTTGAGGTATGATATGGTTGCTGCCTTAGCTTTTTTAAGGAATGTGTCATCAAAGTTCTCTTCACAACATTTTCCCTTCCTTCAATACTTAGTAATAAGCAATTTTTCAAAAGATACATTTGACAAAGATGATCTAAATTCGACTATGATTTTCCTCACTTGGCTAAACACTCATTCACATTCAGCATTACTGTGAGGATAAGCACTGCCCTCTTTTCAGACAATCTCGGTAGGAAAGTAATTTCACTTCTTAGCCATCTCCACTGATTCGTACCTCTATGTTAATGATGCATTTTAATGTCGATTACTAAATAAATTACAGGGTGGTCAGTAAAATTCCATTTTAAATTTCCCTGATGATTCCCTGATAATGCATTTTGTCAGTAAGTACAAATTATGTGCTGCAACTTTTTTTATGTATTGGACATTTAATAAATTTAATTTAATGTATTACAAGTTCACTCTAAACCAATATTTAAATATGCAAAATCAATTTTTTGGTAGCATTTGGTAATTCATTTAAAGAATTGAAACAAATCACACAAATATTTACTTTAGATTCCTACTTTCACGAATTAAGGAGAAATGAAGATGAAACTTAAGGAAAATTACATTCTTTCCTTCTTTTTTTTGTCCATCTTGTTGGCACTAATAAGGGAACCTTTTATCATGCTAAGATTACACCTGGAGTGAAACTTATGGAATTATTTTGTATAGTTTTTAACGCTGATTCTGAGTATGTCTTTTAGTTAAGTGGTAAAAAATGATGATTTGATGTGTGTAATATACAGGAAATTTTATAACAATGTTAATAAGGTATCAGCAATATTTATGAATAAAATCAATGCATTTGGTAGACAATGATCGCCCTTCTTCCATCGATTACTGCAGACTAAAGTGTCAGCAATCACTGGTGTTCCATTCACATGGTTGCAGGGGTTACCCATTCAGATGGTTTCTCATCAGATGTTCATTTCGAATATTGCGTTGGTTATTATACAATAAATTTCCAAGGATGGAAAATAGTAAGAAACATTTGAAAAAGGCGAACAGGTTTCTGGTAAAGTGAGAGGCACGAGGAAGTGAAAGCAGTCTGTGAGGTGGATTCGCGGTTTCAGTGGAGCTGAAGAAGGATGTGGATCTATGATGCGTTCACTATGGTGTCTTTGGACTGTTGGTAGGCTTCTTTGATCAAGTTTCAATTGGTGATCTTGGTTGGTGAAATATGCAAGCGCCGGAGAGAGTTGGAATTTATGGTTGTATTGGCTACTGTGGCGTTATGGACATAAAACTTTTGCGCCAATGTATCATTGAAGCGTCTTTTTGTCTGAGCCAATTCATGTTTTGTTTGACCAATGTGTGAGCCCTCACTGACAGAAAACCTGGTGCCCACCTAATGCTGAAAAATAATGTTGTCAAAATGATTACTTGTGAAGGACGGATTTTGTTTACTGGCAAAACATAGCTTTGAATTTTGCGTGTTGGAGAATTTGGAAACAGCCTCGCTTAATTTGGGAAAATATGGAAGTATGACCATGACAACGTATTTATTTATGGAGGGTTGAATGAGGGGAGAAGAAATTATGCATCTGGTAAATTTTGTGATGGCGGCGTCTATAATGTTGACGTAGCCCTGATTCACAGCAATTGCTTTAAGGAGCTTGATTTCTTGGTTAAATGCTGAGTCAGTGAAACAGTCGTAACCCATGGTGGGCAAAAGTGTAGAAGGCTGTCATTTTTTGCTAATGGGGGTGGTTAGAGCTGTGGTGTGGCGGTGGAGCGACGTTTTAAAATTGCGGCCAGCTTTCTTGATCAGGACGTCCAGAAAGTGGATTGAGTTGTCTTCCTCGATTTCAAGGGAGAAATCTAGGTCGTTAAATGAGCTGATGGTGGTAAGAGTGGACTTGACTTGGTAGGTGGGCCATCCCACAAGCTGAAGTTGTCATCAACGTAACATACCTAAAGTTCAAACACAATATTCTTGAATAAATGGCTTTAAAAAAGTTTATGTAAATATCACATAGCACTGGAGAAAGCGGTTTCCCCATTGCCCTACCACGTGTCTGTTGGTAGTATTGTCCATTGAAAACGAAGGGGGTGAACCGTACGCAGATAGAAATAAGGTTGACTATTTCGTCAATTTCCGGTTGAACGAAGTAGAGCTCTGAGAGCCATAATTTGAAACAGTTGAGGGCACCCTCAACAGGGATGTTAGTAAACATTGAATTAACATCCAAAGTGGCCATGATGCAGTTGTGTGGAGTGGAAGCGTAAAGTTTTGAAAGGAAGTCTGAAGAATTTTTTCATGTACAGGAGTTGGAGAAAGAGAAAAGAGAGATGAGTGAGATTAGGAACTTTGCAAGTTTATAAGGCATTGACCCAATACATGAGGTGATGGGGCAAAATGGAATGCCTGCTTTGTGTACTTTTGGCAAGGCATAGGAACGAGAGGTAAATGCAAAATAAAACATGCATTGGCCCATAGACTAAAAGAATACTAACGATACATTACTAAGGCCAAGGTCCATAAATTGTCGATATAGCACTGCCTTGAACATGACCATACATTCAACTTCTCCGATGTTTGCATAATTCACCAACCATGATCACTTATCGAACTTGACTGTGTTGAAGCCTTTTTCATCAACAAATTTCACCCTTCTTCAGCTCCGCCTGGAAAGTCCTTTTTAAATCCACCTCACAGACTGCTTTCTTCACTTCTCCGGTGCCTCTCACTTTACCAGAAACTTATTTTTCCCGTGTTTTTCAAATGTTTTCTTACTGTTTTCCATCCTTACAAATTTGGCCTTATGTCAACCAACACAGTATTCCAGAAATAATCAGTTTTTACAGAAAACCCTCGCAATAGCAACTCTGCAACCATGTGAATGGAAACACCACTGATTGCTGACACTTTAACTTTGTGAAATCCTGAAGAAGGGTGACCGATTTGTTTGCTTGAAACACATTGCTTTTTATTCATAAATATTGTTGATATGTTACTAACGTTGTTATCAAAATTCCCTGTATATTACTCGTATGGAATCGTCATTTTTTTACCACTTAACTAAAGACATATTCTGAATCAGTGTTAAACACTATACAAAATAATCCTAGTGTCGACTCCAGGTGCGACGAACATAATAAAAGGTTCCTTTATTAGTATTAATAACGATGGATAAGAAAAAATATAAAAAAGGAAAGAATTAAAATAATTTTCCTTCAGTTTCATCTTCATTTCTCCTTTAATTCTGTCAAAGTAGGAATCTAAAGCTGTATTTGTATGATTTGTTTTGATTTTGTGAATGAATTACTTTTAAGTGCTACTGCTAAAAAAAAAAGTTGATTTTGCATATTGAAATTACTGGTTTTTGATGGGCTAACATTAATGCAAAAAAGTTGCACCACAAAATTTGTACTTACTGACAAAATGCATTGTCAGGGAAAGTTATGGGATTAACAAGGAAATATCAGGGAATCATCAGGAAATTTAAAATGGAATTTTACTGACCACCCTGTAATTTATTTAATAATCGACATTAAAATGCATGCATAGAGTGCAATCAGTGGAGATGGCTAAGAAGAAATTACTTTCCTACGAGATTGTCTGAAAGAGGGTGGTGCTTACCCTCACAGTAATGCTGAATGTGAATGAGTGTTTAGCCAAGTGAGGAAAATCATAATCGAATTTAGATCATCTTGTCAAATGTATCTTTGAAAAATTGCTTTTACTAGTATTGAAGGAAGGGAAAATGTTGTGAAGAGAACTTTGATGACACATTCCTTAAAAAAGCTAAGGCAGCAACCATATCATACCTCAAAGAAACTTAAAATATACAAATCTTTTTTCTTTGTAAATATCTTTCTATTTTTTTAATGAAATTTTTTGGTTCAGTGTTACTAACAAATAGAATTTCATGTGTAAATATTTTTACTCAAATTTCTTTTAAATCCATAAATGCAACCATATGATATTGTACTTTCAATTTTTACGTGTTGAAAAATTGAGCTCACTTTGATTGTACATTAACTGTCTGATAATATCAGACATGATGTATCATGTAGATCATATACACATCGCCATGCTAAATCTCTCGGTTTTATGTATTTTAAATTTGGTAGCTATGATATAAGTAAATTCTACTTTTAATATTACAATTATCTCCTGCAGAACGTTTTTGATCAGCTGAAGGCTTGTTGCAGAACATTGCAAAATATTCTGCTTTAGGGGACTTGTATGTGCCCTCTCATTAACTTATGACAGCATTTGCTGCTAATTAGACTTTTCAATTTCTCATGATGCGGGTCAGTCTATGCAGACTTCGAACAGCTACAGTATGTTTATGGCTACATATCTCACAGTTTATGGTTTACTGAATTTCACATAGGCTTGGTGCACATTTTCAACTTCAGTGCCTTTGGACTTGCTTTATTTTTAAAAGCCTATACTGGTTTCTGATAATATCACAATTTGTTGCGATAGTTATGCTTTTCATATTGTTATCAGGATGTGTATAATAATTTGTTCTTTTAGTGTGTTGGGCATGTAAAGGGCTACTGATATTTAATTAAAATGGTGGCCTATACACTGAACATAAAAACTTATTTCAATTTGGATAGTAACTGGGGTAGTCACTAGGCCTAAAAACTAAGCTGTACACTCTACTATCCGACAACCAGGGTAGGTGTTAACATACAAAATGGTATTGTCATTTTGCAAGCAAAACAGTTTAAAACGTTTGGAAGGAAAAGCAATGTGTCTTGACCACTGCTAGTCCAAGGGCTTGTCTACTTCCTGTGTACATTGAACTGGTTTTCGACAGAGTGCATAGCACATAGAAAAATGTGGTGGGGACATCATAGAGGGCTAGAAAATAGCCTGCCTTCAAATCCACTATCCTATCTCAAATACCAGGCTAGTACTGTCCCAAGAGTTTACATTGGAATAGTAAATAGCTTTGTCACTATAAGCTATAGCTATTACTTCTTTTATTATCCAAATGTAAACATGTCTTAACCCTGCTGTTCTGTTCAGTTTTACTATATGGTTGTTATGTTCAGGTCAATATGGCCCACTTTTACTATTTATTATATGGTAAAAAAAGCCCTGAATAGAAATACTTTTTTTTCTTACAACATATATTTCAAACCTATAAAGGAACAAGTTTTTAGACAATGGTTTAGATAAGAAAGCGAAAACAAAAAGCAGTGAATTAGGGTTGGAAAATCTCAGTTTGTATTGCAGTTCGGGCAAAACAAGTTACATGTGTGTGTGCCTTACATATGTACTTTTGATATTTACAACAAACAATGTTTGTTTCATTATCATTCTTTGATGAACAAAATTTTCACTGAGCACATTTTTTACCAGTTATCCCTATACTTGATAAAGCTGAGATTTGATTGTAAAAGGAACTTGGAAAATTTACTCCCCCGTACCTTATTCACTACATTTTTTTGATTCTTCTGTTCTTGGCATAGCCTGATGGGAAGCCATAAGTGGCGTTGCAAGCAACTTTCTCAGTTTTTTCAAAAATAATTGTCTTTTGCCAGCTTATTTTCATTCCACCCAGGATTTATTGATATTCACAGAACATACGCATTATAATCCAAAATGTCAAGTAAATTATAGAAAGCTATCATTTGTCAACGGTTTGACTTTCTCTTACAAGTGAAGCAAGCTGATCAAGGTTATCCACTGCCCCTTTAGTATAATTATAATACAGTATTATTTCAGGCTTTTCGTCATCTCTATCAGTTACAGATTTGTCTCTTTTAAGAGCACTCATAAGAACTATCTTTTCTGTTCTGTTTTAGGATATAATTGACTACTATTGTATCCTTTGTAAAGTAAACAGAAGACTTGTTTATTTCTCTGGGAAGTTCTGGTTTATTTTTTCACACAGTTTCAATCATTGTAATGTTCTTTTTCAGAAGAAATTGACCCAAATTATATGATGTAAAAAAATCATCACAAGTGACATTATGGTCTCTCAAATCACTAGTTTGATCTGATACTACCCACATACCTTGATTTTTTTTCCCCTGTTTGCCACCTGCTTTTTTTCCTATTTAGATTTGTAACTTCAAGGCACACAAGGTTTTGCTGTCACACAAAGTCCATATACTCAATAATTTTCGGCTCCCACATATAAGCAAACCGGTCCGGTTTCGGTGTTTTCGATTCTGGAATTTTCAGTATTGCAATTTTTTAGGAAAGTGGACTAGAAATTTTTGATGCATTTGCGTCAAATTGTACAATATTATTTTGCATGTGAGTGTTCGGGAAGACATGTGCACCTATAAGTGTGATGCCTATAGGCAGAGCAAAAGAATCGGTTGGTGCAGACATGATTTTCCCCACCTTGCCACACTTGAGTTGTAATGGATATATAACACATGTAAGAACTTGCAGAAAATATGTCCAAATATTCTACAACTGCTGGTATCTTGAAATAAGGTACTATACTTATACCCACAAAACGTTTTGCGTGCAAAAAGAATATGCATTATATTGACCTGAACACTACGTATGTAAAAACACCATTTTTGTAAAAAAATTGAAAAAAAGAATCAATTTCTTTTGTACGAAAGTAAAGATCATGCATAAAGTGACAAAGTCGATAAATGGCAAAACATCATTAAAATTTGTAAAATATTGGCTTAGCGTTAAATTTGATTTCTTGTCAAATAGACCTGAACAGAACAACAGGGTTAAGTAACGATGTGTAGAACTGGCAGGACCAATATCCTAATGTTCTATCCCATCTGCAACTAGTGCAGGTAGGGCTTTTTATTTATGTAATGACTTTTTATTTGAATTATGAATAAAAAAGCTGAAGTGGAGGACAAAGAACTCACTAGCCTATCTTTCCAGCTCAGCTAGTTCATGGCCAATTCCTTCAGTATGCTTTCACACATAAAACTGTGACCCTTAGTCTGTGTGTCCTGGATTACTTTTTATCAAGACAATTGTCAATGAAGCATGAAGGCAAGGGGTTCTAAGAACCACTGGAGTGACCCCAAACTTCTGTTTGCTATTGACCTTGGCTATAATGGATTTGCATGTATAATGAACATTCACAAGCAAAATTTGAAAGACTTAGAGAAGGTCAAATGATAAATTTAATAGGACTCCGTGAAGTTAGAAGAAAATGTGAGAAGTTAATAGAACTTTGTGGTCATTTGTTTTATTATAAAGGAACAGAAACCATGTTTGTCAAAGAACAGGTGGTTTCATTTTTTAATTAATATTTTTAATTAACAGAACAATGAAAGACTAAATTTTAGAAATTGAAAGTACATCACATTGAGCAGTGAGACTTATTCAACTAATCCAGTGATAACCAACTTGAAATATAACAAGCATACACGCCAACTCATTGTGGCAGAGTAATGTGATTGGTAACATGTCCATCTTGCATGTCATTGTTTGTGGGATCAAATCTCTATGCTGTTGTTTTTGTGTTTCATTTCTTCGTTTCTTTCTGTAAGTTCTAGAATCTTTTAAAACTTGTCAAGGAAGCTCCTTACCAATATGAAGACAGAAATTGAGTTAGGTTATTGTCGTGTATTCTGTTGTATGATATGGTTGAGCTGATATTCACGTGTAATTACATAGTTAATTAACGTCAAATTTTTTATGAAACGTAAGTTATTCACATTAGTTGTACAGTACAATATTTATGTTGTATTGCTTATCATACAGACAGTGGCAATTGTATAACAACATTGAAACTTTAAAGCTCCTAGCTCCCTTAATGAGGACCACTTGAAAAAGTTACTTACATATTCAAAATACCTTTGGTAAAGACTACAAATAGGTACAAGTTTTGATTTTAAAATCGAAAAATACCTAGGTCCTTCTCATTAGTTACATCTCTTACTGCTTTTCTTCAGCTGTGCATATGGTTAAGTTTTTACTACACAAGAGTTTGGAATTTTTATTTCCAACTTCTAAGTGGTGTATTAAGTACAAAATCTGAGAATTATTAAACATCAATCAAAAATGTATCCCTCTCTCCCTAATAATATATTTTGTTCAATTTTAGATTGGTGATTTTGTTGATGCAAAATGCGAAGAGCAAGGCTCTTGGTTTGAAGGAACAATTTTAAGCATTCTTAAATATCCACCAAGTGAAGATAAAATTTTGCAAAGTGTTGATGAAAATGGAGAAATGGACCATCAAGACAATGCTGCAGGAGATGAAGATAAAAGTATTGTTTACACGGTGTCTTTTGATGGGTAAATCTTCATTGTTTTTTTAAATGTAAATTTAAAAAAAAAATGATGTGGCTATCTGTTCTTATCACCTTGATCAATTTCTTAAGGCAAAGTATTTTCATTATTTTAGGTCATGTGTTCTGAGACTTACTCAGTTGATTTTGCACACCTTTAGAATAAAATTGAACTCTGTTAAACTTTTCAACTGGAACACATTTAAACTAAAAATAATTATGGGTGAGCAATGCAAGTATTTGTGTTGATCCACACACACATGTACACACATTTAAACATAATGGTATATTATTATTATTTTTAAAGGAAAAACTTATATGTACATATTATTCATATACAGTGGAATTTTGATAAGTTAAATTTCTTCGCTTTGCATGCTGCTAATTCATGTTTAACTCACAATGGTGCACTCCTCCCCCCCCCTTAAAAAAAAGAGAACCAAACACCACCACCCATTTATTGCTCAACCCGTCAATTGCTCACTGTAGTTCAGGTTTGATTCCCTAGCACTCAGGAGATTCTGATTTCTCAGGTAAATGTGAGGCTGTTGCCCTATGATGACATAATGTTAATGTATTTGTCTATCGTTCTATTAACCCAGGTTCGATTCTCAACGGTATCATAGAAAGCATGCCGTCTTTCTGGCCATTAGTCTGAAGTTTGGTTTCCTTGGCAGCAGAGATTCTGATTCCTCAGAAAACTGTAGGTCCCAGCATAGCATGACCTTTGCTGTCATTGCACCAAAAAAACATAAGCAATCTAAATTGAACTTAATAATTCAAATTTGTCTGCAAGTTGAAGTAATAAGACATTACGAACAAAATGTATTATGTGTGTATAGTAACATCCCGATTATCTTGAATTAAGAGAATGGACCTGATTTCACATAAGCAAAATTTTGGATAATCTGAAAATACGATTTTCCGTGAAAAAGTGTCAAGAAACCAAAACATTTATCCAAAAACACACATTTAATTACATGTTACTAAACTACTTACTGTATCGAGTGTGAAAAAATCACAAAGTATGTATGTACGTGTTAAGATGTATACTACTTTGAAATAGTCCAATATCTTCATATATATCTAATATCTACCATTTGTATTAGTTTCTCCCTTAAGGCCAGAGTACACTAGAAAATAAATATGATAATTTTTACTGAAAACCTTTGAGCGAGGATATCCAGTACACAAACATATGTACAGGGTGTCCCTGAATTCATGGCTCACATGTTAAGGGGTTGTAGGGAACATCAGATAAACCACACTGGTCGAAATCTCAATGTCCGCAAAGAACCCGATTTGGCAGCAGAATGAAAGTATTATTTACATCCACATCGTTGCTACAAAGGCAATTACATGAACAAAAAAATTTTTTTGACGCATAATTTAAGTGATTGACCTAATAATGCAGCAGATTAAAAAAAATTAAAAAATTCCCTTCCCTGGCCCTGAGTACTGTTGCCATTTAGTCATCAAAGGTATGGAAAACGATTGTTTTACCATACTGGAGGCAATTAGGATTTGCTGGGAATTGCAGGGATCATACGTTTGCGCCAATTGCACCAAACTGCGTCAAATCGAAAATGCTGCTGCAAACTGCTACAAAAGCATGAATTTTTCCGTTTTTGTGCCAAAATGAAAAGGTTACTACAAACTGACGATAAAAGCATGAATTTTCTGTTTTTGCGCCAAAATCACTTATTTATTTCACAAAGTGGGCCATTTTTCTAGCTTACATCATTATTGGTTATACTGTTTAGTATTTTTCTCTTCTCCAAATCATTGGTGCTTAATCTTGCCAATAACAACCATGTAATATGACGATTGATGAACTGGTTATTTGCTACTGTCATCTAGAGACAGGACCGGCTCCGCCTTCTGCGCATGTGTATGGATTTTCGAAGAAAATTCCTATCAGTGTTTCTATCCAATAACATTTACTTGGCTGGAAAATGCTAGCATCAGGCGACAGAAGAAAATAGCTTCTCCTCTTACATTTCTGCACATGCGCGTCCAGATATGCTAACTTGTACGGATTTTAACTCCACCATACGGCTGTACAGTTGATACGAAGAAAACTATGAAAAACTTCATTTAAGGTTGTCACTTGCAATTTTCTATCGGCTCCTTAAAAATTCATAGTTTTTTAGTTAAAAAAAACCAAAAAAGCACTTTGCAAATGGCACGTGCCTTGTATATTTGGATGCAACGCTTTCGGCTTGTATACTTGTTTCTCTTATTTTTTACGTCCAGCTTTGTATGTGAAACTTGCTTCAAATTTGGATTAAAACAACGAAATGAAATGCAGCCATGATTGTGGAACAGCTGTGGGGGGAAAAAAAAATCGGCAGACAAAACTTTATCGGTAAGTGTATCGTGATATTTGTAGCAAGGAACGTCCGTTTTACGAAGCATCGAAAGTTTTTAAATTTTTACGTGAATCCACAGTTTTACCACATTTTAAATAACATTTTACTCGCAACATTTTATTAAAATTTCAGAAAAATTTCCTCATGATACTTTAAAAAGTACCGTGCAATTTGCGCCGAGATTTTGCGGCATATATTTCGGGATATTTCCCCCGTCTGCTTTCGTTATCTACACATGCAGAGGCTTGTAGATTAATTTAAAAGTAAATTTACCTGTTAAATAAATTTAATTAATTTACGTAATTTATAATTCTATTCCGTAAAAAAAAAGCGAAATTAACGATTTCACTTAAAAGCAATTTTAACGTTAATTAACGAGTGATTTTTGCATATTCGTATTTGTACGTGCTTTTGGTGAAATTACACCCACTTCTGCTCTGATGTCATGTGAGTTTAGTGCACATGCAATTTATTTTTAATAAATTTAAAACAGTAACATTTGATGTGGATTTATACTGCAACTTTTCACCAGCATGAAATCTCAAAAAATGCCTTTTCAGATTTTTAAAAAGAATTTTTTCATTACACTGCAAACGAGAAACTTTTTTCAGCTGGATTACCATTTCAATGCAACAGCGAAAATGTTGATTTTATTCGAGTAGAAACATACTTCAGTTGATGACTGGTAGAGATAAGGGATAATAAAATGTGGAATTCTCCCCGTACCATCGGAACTGCCCACTTTGAAACAGATGTTCAGTGTTCCTGTTTTTTAGGAGGAGTTGGGATAGGAAAAAGAGTATAAAGGCGGCTACACATGGAGCGATTTATCGCAGGAAGACAAACGGAAGTGGGAAAAATCACCCATGTGTATGATGAAAATCCATGGGTTTTATGGGCTTTGCGATCATCACGAGCAAGATCGAAAACCTATTCTTTTAGCCTCAACAGGAATAAAGGTGCGGGGAAACCAGAGTTTGTGTGGATACATAGAGAAAATCTGGGTTGTAAAATCTGTACAATAAATCGACACATGTATAGCGAAAAATGTGGGAACAGGGGTCAAAGAAAAAGGTCGCTCACAAACGTGTTTATTTTCTTTTTATTTTTAGCAAATCAGACTCAATGTTTTTTTTTTCCTTCTCCTCCCTTTTTTTTCCCCACTTTCCTAAAATAATCTGCAGGCTGCTGAAAAATCTGTGACATCTATCTCCCATGTCGTATTTTCTGCTAACGGGGTCGTGGGTTTGGTTCTCACCAGGCACCGTGAAATTATTTTCTTTGTGAGCAATTTATCATCTAATATTACCACATCATAGTCTGTAATGAGAAAAAAGTTCCTTCACTTTAAAAATTCATTCTATACCCATTTGTTGATAGGTATTTAATTTTTTTGTTGTCTTTGAATTTCATGTAAATATGTGGGAACCATATCACATTAAATTAGTAGACATTTATTAAATAAAACTAGGTGACAAGTAATTAGCATAGTATGAATTTATAATTTTTAAACATAAATCTTACTGTACAAAATATTGTCAAATCTCGTTATTGCATGCTAAAAGAATTTTCATTTATGTGTACAAGTCTGTTAATCAAATTTTTCTTTATACTCAGCAAATGTATAAAACATTGCTTTGGGTGAAATTTTGGCTGTAATTCATCCTTTGATATATTTTTGCCAATTTATGTATAGTATTTTTTTTCTAAATAACAGGTTTGAAGATGACGTTAAGACTTTGAAACTTGATGACATACGTCCTCGTGCAACAAAAAAGCTTGAGTTCGAACAAATTTCTGAAGGGGATAGAGTTATGGTGAATTACAATATGGAAGATTCTGATGAACCTGGATTTTGGTATGACTGTGTGGTTACTGAAAAACAGTCTAAAAGGTCATCAAAGTTTCTGATTGGGACCATATTAATAAAGTATGTTTTTTCTTGGCTTTAAATATACTGACATACAATATTGAAAAAAAAAATTGAAAATATTTTTCCAATATAAGATCGTAAATTTTGGCTTAGTCCTCAGAATATTGTATTAAAAAAAAAAAACCCTTTGATTTGAAAATGACCTTTCTGTTCTTGGGTAATACACAAGACACAATATAAAATATAGTGAAAGCCCTCAGATAAAATCACTCCACTTTTACGGTTAGATAAAAATTTCCCAGCAGAAACTGATTTACAATAATGTATTTCAAACCCTTGCTTAGCGGTCACCCTCAGATAGGGATACGGATACAGTTTTCATGATTCATTCCATTAGACTAAAATTCTTATAGGGACTAATCTTGTTATTTTGGATGGAGGATTTCTGTTACACCATGTGCCATGGCCAAAGAATTGTACATATGGTGATGTCCTAGAAAACTACCATGAATATATTCTCAATAAGTATGGGGAAAATGCGATCATTGTCTTTGACGGATATCCTGAAGAGCCTACTACCAAGAATGAAGAGCAGAACAGAAGGGCGGCAAGACATTCATCCTGCGATATTGCGTTTGAGAAAAACACCGTTTGTGTTACAGCAAAAGAGGACTTCTTAGGCAACAAAGCCAATAAAAAGAAACTGACGCTAGCTCTGGAATCAGAACTTCAAAATCATGGACTGAGGGTGATAACAGCGGAAGAAGATGCTGATATAGACATTGCAAGGACAGCCATAAACCAAATTAACACCAGTTCTAACATTGTGATTGTGGATTCAGATACAGATTTAATTGTATTGTTAATTGCGTTGTCTCCTGAACAGAAAAATATATATTTTCATAAAGAGAAAGGTGGTGCTATTTTTTCAACAGTCACATACAAGATGAAACATTGATTCAAAAGTACAAGAATTCCCTACAACTTCTACTATTTACCTATGCATAGACTGGCTGTGATATCACCTCTTGCTTTTATGGTACAGGGAAAATAAAAGCAATGGACATGTTTAAGTCATCAGAGACTCAGGTGGGCTGAGATCTTTCTGCATGCTACCACATAAAAAAAAAAGAATTGTTGGCCTCCGGAGAGAAATTTGTGCTGTATTTGTATGGGTTGAAAAAATATTCTAAATATTCTACGTTGAACGAGGTCCGATATTACAGATTTGTGGCTTTGACAAAGAAAAGTACTTTAAGGTCTAACTTTGATTTGGCAGAAATACCGCCAACCTCAGAAGCGTGCCATCAACACTTACTTAGAGGTTTTGTTTTACAAATTCCGAGGTGGTTAGGAAGCAAACTCCCCGCCACAGAATGGGGATGGAAAATTGAAACTATAGAGCACAATGAAAGTTTCAAAAGAACACTGAAACCAGTTACAACATCCAAACCATTTGCTCCAAATGATCTGTTACATCTATTATCTTGTGCTTGCAAAAAAGGATGTGGCAATTACTGTGGGTGCAGAAAAGCCAAGTTGGTCTGTTCTCTAATGTGTGTGCTTAAATTCACCAATTTATTCGAAGGAAGACAGGGTGGATTCATCTTCTGTAGAATAAAGCTGTGCATATTGTAAATACCAACGATTGAATATATGATAGAAACAACAATTGTAAAGAATAGGGAAACATAAAAACAACTGGATGATAAAAGGGGATGATAAAAGAGAATAAAGTATACAACATGTTAGTGGTGGGTGAATGGTCTGTGATGCTGTAACGCACTTATCACTATGAGATACAGTGTCTTAAAACAGTTACCGGTTTTGCCAGTCCGGGACACGGCGGGTCCATAGGTGGTGGATAATGGAATGGCCCTTAGTGAAAAGGGTTAGTGGGGAACCCCCGGAACCAAAACTGGCATAAGCATTTGAAATTGTATAAAACGAAATTTATGGTTTTTTTTTTAGCATCGCACATAAATAAAACTGTATATCAGTAGATTAAAAGAAAGTATAGGTTATAACTTCTATAGGAATGGTTTTTACATAAATGACGTATAAAAAAAATACAACGCAAAAATCGAAAATTTCAAAGTGAAAACCTACTTTTTCCACATATTTTCTTAAATTTACAAAAAGCTATTAGGTTTAACGTAAGTATGAAGTGAATCAATATTGTAGCCCATTTGATAACAAACAAAATAAAACAAAGATAAAATTGATCCCATCATTAGTAACAGAGATAATGGTTGTTCCGTAAATATTGGCATTTTGAACTTTTGAGGGGGGCTGGGGGGAAGCTCCAGAGGGATTTTTGGGGACTTTTGTAAAAATGCTCCTCTGGTAGTGGTCTATCAGGAAGTACAAATTAGCTTTACCCTAATTATTTCTGATTCAGAACCTTTATTGACTGGGTTAATCGTTGACTGGACTGATTTTGCACTTGACAGTCAATCATGTTTTGGAAATTGTGCAGTGAATTTGCTGATGTCGAAAACTGTATATATGAACAGTGGACTAAAAAAAATATTCAGCAAGAGATATATGCAGCATTATGAAACTGGATTGTTTTATCGAGCTCTTCCCGATAAAACACTCAACCTGAAAAAGGAACATTCCAGTTGAGGAAAAGTTGCTAAAGAGCAATCGATAGTGTTGCTAGGAGCAAACATCAGAAGGTGAAAAGCTGATCCCATTGGTGATTGGAAAGGCAGTAAAACCTTTGTTTTAAGCATGGTTCCTATAGTCCTTGAAAGTCTTTGAAATTTTTTTGCCAAGTCAGGACCCTTTGAAAGTCCTTGAATGTTTCCCAAAACCTTTTTTCAAGTTTTGGCAAAAGAAAAAAAAAGGGATATTTCCCTTATTTCCAATGTACTATGTAAGATCCTTGAAAAAAATATTTGGTCCTTGAAAAGTCCTTGAATTTCATCAGGACAAAGGAGTGGGGACCATGTTAAGGGACTGGATATATACATTAGGGTGGGTCAAAAAAACCAAAGCATATATAATCGAAACGTAATTGCGTGAGAAAGTTGCTTTAGGTAATAAGGAAATAAATTTGCAAAATATTACACTAATTGGTTTAATATCTTTTGCCGCTGCAAGGGGGGTGCAGAATTACGAAAAATCACAAAAAAACATGGTTCTTACTAATTTTTTAAAATTATGCAAACATAATACAATTTCTAATGAAACGCAACAGCTACATCAAGTTGCTAGTAATGTTCCATTAAAATTTCATTATGGTGAAATCATATCTTTTACCGCCACAAGGAGGCCAAGATTTAAAAAAAAAAAAAAAAAAAAAATGGCAAAAATGTCAATTTTTCGTTTTTTTCTCAATTTTTGTAATATATCTAGAATTAAATAAATTTACATTAAGATGTTCGAAAATATGTCTCTGCGGAAATTCATTGAAGTGCAGAAGATGAGGAAGCCACTGAAGCCGTTTTTAAAACTTGTTCTCAAGCAAACGAATAACACACCTTTTCTTCCTTTGTTAAGGACAGTTCCGTCACACCCAAGTGCAATTATTTTTGTGGTTTCCACTTATAGTTTTTTTTAAAAAAATCTACAATGCCATTTCATATAGAAATCACCTTGCCAGTCGATGGGGTCAGATAACCGAAGTAATGGGAACCTGTTTCCAGTATCAAAAAGGTATGTTCTTCCTTGAGACGATGAAACTTTGCTCCATCTTTAACCTGGCAGAGAATTCTATCTTTACGGCCATCAAAGTATAGAGCAAGTGGAGTGTCCAAACTTGTAATATCAAATGTTTTGATTATTTGAGATCTAATTTTCTGTTTTTCTCTTTGGATTTTAGCCTTATCTACAACTTTTGATGTATCATTTTCGTTTGATACCTACGTCCAGAAGTACTATTGATCCTAATGTGGCAGTAGCCCCGACAGATAAACCATATCTATCGCTTAACACTGAAGTCTCTGCAAGGTTCATCCATATATTTTAAGATTTGGAAATAATTTCACTTGGTTTATGATCATCACTTTTCAGTGGTAGCCTGTGGCGAGATTCAAGTGAAGCTAATTCACCAAAACACATTGACAGTCTATACTCGCTAAGAAACCGATTTTTCCTCGTTCAGTAAATAAGAAATTTACAGTAACTTTTAGTTTTGGTTAATTGGCATCAAGCAGCTTCACTTAAATCTCGCCACGGGCTGCCATTGTCACTTTTATCATAAGATGTAACTTTGCTTTCGATTACTGCGGTCGATTCGTCTGTAGCAGAATCATCCACATACACGGAGGTATTTTCAGATATTTGTTCTAATGTTAGAATCATCCGTTGTCTTGGACGGTTTTTCCTTTGCATGCTCTTTTGTATATCTGCAGTGAATTCAGTATCCAACTGGCCAATATAACCCAGTCTCATCGTCTGTTGATCAAGCAAAAATGCATGTTCTCTTTCTGGAACCTTATTTTATTTCTCACAATTACAGTTGTTAAAATCTTTGCATTTACATGCGGCTATATTGAATGTGGCCTGCAAAAGGGTTGCTGGTATCTAACTGGAAGGAGACCCACACGCTGAACGTATGTGACGATGTGTGGAACCGGCCAGGCCAGTAACCTAGTGTCCTACCCCGCCTTCAAGTGGTGCAGGCTGAGCTTTCTATTTATGTGGCAAATTAATATTTGCTACACGGATAGAAAGGCGGAAGGGGAGGGCTAATTCACCAACCCGTCTAGCCAGCGTGGTGAAATTATGGCTAATTCCTCCATTATGTTGACACACCAGAAACCATGGCCCCTAGTCTCCAGGTGCTGGAGTGCTCCTGATCAAGGCAGCGGTCAGTGTGGCATGAAAGCAGGGGGTGCTAAGAATCACTGGAATGGCCCAGGCTGCCGTTTGTTATTGACCTTGGCTACGTTTAATGGACGATCCCTTGCTTCTGAAGCAAAACTTCAGGAATTGGAAGAAGAACTTGACAAGATCAAATGGGACATTGTAGGACTCAGTGAAGTTAGAAGAAAAGGTGAAGAGTTGGTGGAACTTAAAAGTGGACATTTGTTTTATTATAGAGGAACGGAAACTGGAAGAACAAGTGGTGTTGGCTTCTTAATCAACAAAAGAATTAAAGACTACCTTCTTGAAGTCGAAAGCACGTCAGATCGAGCAGCGAGGCTCGTTGTTCAACTAACCCAGCGATACCAACTTCAAATAGTACAGGTATATGCACCAACATCAAGCCATACCGACGAAGAGGTTGAAGAATTTTATGAAGAAATCAAAGAGTTACACACCAAAGGGAAACAACATATCAAGCTCATCATGGGGGATTTCAATGCAAGAATTGGACAACAGGAACAAGGAGAGACATCGGTTGGTAAATACGGATATGGGGAAAGGAATGAACGTGGCGATCAACTCATCGAATTTGCAGAAGCTGAAAATCTTAGCATCATGAATTCATTTTTTAAGAAGAAACCGCAAAGAAAATGGACATGGAAACACCCAAATGGGGGAACTAGTGAAATTGACTATATCCTGGCAAACAAGAAATCAATTATTGAAGATTGCAGTGTACTGAACAGATTTAATACTGGAAGTGATCATCGAATGGTGAGATGTAAAGTGCACTTAAATACTAAATTAGAACGACAGAAGCTCATTAGGAAACAAGTAAGTAAGAGGGTGGATTTAAAGAAATTAAAAGAAAATACCGAGGCATTCAAGTTGGAATTAAAAAATCGCTTTTCTGCACTGGAAGGACTTATTGATGAAAGTGATATCTCAGAAGCAAATGAAAACATTGTTAAGACAATAGTTGAAACTGCTGGGGAAATTGGTGGTGTAACCTGTAAAAAGCACAATAGCAAATTATCTGAGAAGACGAAACAGCTCATGAAAAGGCGAAGAGATATGAAGGTGGACAATCAAAATACCAGTTCCAGGATTGAGTACATAGAACTTTGTAAAACTCTGCGCAAAAGCATGAAAGAAGACATAAGAAAATTCAACTGTGAGCTAGTAAGGAAAGCCATTGAAAATAACAAGAGCCTTAGGGTTGTTAAAGGAAGTTTATCTGTTGGGAAGAAACACATCATTGCATTAAAAGGAGAGGATGGCACCGTAACAAGAAATAGGGAAGAAATACTTAGAAGAGTTGAAGAATTCTACAAAAATCTATACGAAAGTAACAGTGGATTAAACGAAGACATTGAAATAGTCGAAGGAACAGCTCCTAAAATCTTAAAAGAAGAAGTTTCATTTGCAATAAAAAGTATGAAGAAAGGAAGAGCCCCTGGTGATGATGGTATTACATTAGATATCCTAAAAGAAGCTGGAGAATATGTAGAAGACATACTTGCAAAATTCTTTACCAAATGTCTTAACAGCGGTAACATACCAAACCAATGGGATTCTGCAACAGTAATTCTTTTGCATAAAAAAGGTGATAAAGAGGATTTGAAAAATTACCGACCAATTAGCTTGTTACCTGCTATTTATAAAATCTTCACAAAAGTGCTAACACATCGCCTGCAGAAAAAATTAGATGCAGCTCAACCAAGAGAACAAGCTGGATTTCGAAGTGGATTCAGTACAGTGGACCATATTCAAGTATTAAGAGAATTAATTGAAAGAACACATGAATATGAACTTCCATTGTGTGTTGCATTTATTGACTATGAGAAGGCCTTTGACTCTATAAAAACATCAGCAGTCATCAACTCTTTAAGATCAACAGACATTGAGGATGTGTACATTGACATGGTGAAACGTGTGTATAAAAATGCAAGTGCAAAATTTCGGTTACATAAAGATACCAAAACTATCAAACTTGGCAAAGGGGTGAGGCAGGGAGATACCATTTCTCCAAAACTTTTTACTTCTGCTTTACAGATGATTTTTCAGCTGATAAATTGGAATAACAAGGGAATAAAAATAAATGGTGAATATTTAAATCATCTGCGGTTTGCTGATGACATTGTTATTTTTTCAACGGACCCATTAGAACTCCAAGACATGGTACAAGAGCTCTCAACTAGAAGTGAAGAAGTTGGACTCAAGATGAACCTACAAAAAACTAAGATCATGTTCAATAATTTTGTAGAGGAAACAAAAATACAAGTTGACAACACTGAGCTAGAAATTGCTGATTCATATATTTACCTTGGCCAGCTGATTTCAATGGATGGCAACATTATGAAAGAACTCAACAGACGTATTAAACTTGG
>QLNU02015360.1:72350856-72363159 GCA_006491805.2 Dysdera silvatica
GATATCTTAAAAGAAGCTGGAGAACATGTAGAAGACATACTCGCAAAATTCTTTACCAAATGCCTCAACAGTGGTAACATACCAAACCAATGGGATTCTGCAACAGTAATTCTTTTGCATAAAAAAGGTGATAAAGAGGATTTAAAAAATTACCGACCAATTAGCTTGTTACCTGCTATTTATAAAATCTTCACAAAAGTGCTAACACATCGCCTGCAGAAAAAATTAGATGCAGCTCAACCAAGAGAACAAGCTGGATTTCGAAGTGGATTCAGTACAGTGGACCATATTCAAGTATTAAGAGAATTAATTGAAAGAACACATGAATATGAACTTCCATTGTGTGTGGCATTTATTGACTATGAGAAGGCCTTTGACTCTATTAAAACATCAGCAGTCATCAACTCTTTAAGATCAGCAGACATCGAGGATGTGTACATTGACATGGTGAAACGTGTGTATAAAAATGCAAGTGCAAAATTTCGGTTACATAAAGATACCGAAGCTATCAAAATTGGTAAAGGTGTGAGGCAGGGAGATACCATTTCTCCAAAACTTTTTACTTCAGCTTTACAGATGATTTTTCAGCAGATAAATTGGAATAACAAGGGAATAAAAATAAATGGTGAATATTTAAATCATTTGCGGTTTGCTGATGACATTGTTATTTTTTCAACGAACCCATCAGAACTCCAAGACATGGTACAGGAGCTCTCAACTAGAAGTAAAGAAGTTGGACTCAAGATGAACCTACAAAAAACTAAGATCATGTTCAATAATTTCGTAGAGGAAACAAAAATACAAGTTGACAACATTGAGCTAGAAATTGCTGATTCATATATTTACCTTGGCCAGCTGATTTCAATGGATGGCAACATTATGAAAGAACTCAACAGACGTATTAAACTTGGCTGGAGTGCATTTGGAAGAAACAGTTTTATCCTGAAGGGGAAATTGCCTTTGTGTCTAAAAAGAAAGGTCTTCAACCAGTGTGTATTGCCAGTCCTCTCTTATGGATCAGAGACATGGAGTCTAACAGTTGGAGCAATACGAAAGTTACAGACAACGCAAAGGAGCATGGAGAGGTGCATGCTTGGAATAACTAGGAGAGATCGAAAAAGAAACACTTGGGTGAGAGAGCAAACTAGAGTAGAGGACATCATTGTTAAAGTAAAAGGGCTGAAATGGCGATGGGCTGGGCATATTGCAAGAAGAACTGATCAACGATGGACAACAGAAATTCTGAACTGGATTCCAAGAGACCACCGAAGACCTAGAAAACGTCCTCAAACTAGATGGGTGGATGAAATAAGAAAACAGGTTGGGGTGACGTGGAAGCGAATTGCTCAGGATAGACTTGTGTGGAAAGCATTTGGAGAGACCTTCATCCAGCAGTGGATAGATAATGGTTGAATATGATGATGATGATGATATTGAATAGTGATTTTCGTGCCTCATCTACGAAATTATTAATTTTCTTCTAGTAATTCTGTCTATCATTGTTTCTTCTGTAAGACTTCATCAGGTTTCGATAATTTTCATAATAGTTATTTAACATTGCTGTGACTTGGTTTTGTAAAACGGTTGAAACAGGTGGTTTATTGTAGACATTTTCAATTTTTATAGCTACATTTTTGGAAATCGTGGAGAATTTAGGGGCTTGATCGCTGACCTAATGTGCAGGATTACATATTGCTTTGAAACACAACAGGACAATATATCTTCATGTATTGGTAACCTGGAATCTGTTCATTCTTTTGGGGTTTCAAATAATGGACACTTGAAAATAGAACGAGTTATCAACTTATTTGATTTCTTAAATAATGTTCCCATTTTCCATTTATACTGCAAAACGTAATTCTAAAATCTGTAATTCTACCAAAATTTAATGATTCTTATACAAGCAAACAACAACCACACTTCAAACCTTGTCACCGTCGTGAAAGAAACTGAACTTAACAAAAGAACAAACTAATTTGGAAGTTGACTCTCTAGCTGCGACAAAAAATAATGACGTGCAGCTGCAGGAGATTGAATCCTACAGCAGTAGTTAGATGTTTTCGGTAGAATTACAGTAATCATGAAAAACGATCTGCGTGAAATTAACAATAATGGAAAGTCTATTAGATTTAGTTTTCAAAAATTTGAACATATTATAAAAGTTATGGAAATTGAGAAAAAACGCAATATTGACATTTTCATCATTTTTTCAAAATTTTGGACCCCCCTTGCGGTGGTAAAAAATATGATTTCTCCGTAATGAAATTTTAATGACACATTACCAACACCATGATGTAGCTTTTGCGTTCCATTGGAAATTTTATTGCTATGTTTGGATAATTAGAAAAAAAAAATTAGTAAAAATCATGTTTTTTGCGATTTTTTGAACATTGCCCCAGCGGCAGAAGATATTAAGATATTTACCGATTGGCGTAATGTTTTGAAAATTTATTCTTTATTACCTAAGATAACTTTTCTGCACTATTACGTTTTGATTATACATACTTCGTTTTTTTCAACCCACCCTAATATACATGGCTTACCAGTCAAATTTTGCTCTAATAAAAAAGCGTGGATGACTGTATCATGTTAGAATGTTTTATTAATTTAGACAAGCATTTTGGAAAAGAAAAATGGAAAGTCTTGCTGTCTTGCGAGGACAACACCTCGTTCCATCCAATGGACATTAGCCTGAAAAATAATTTTCTTTTTTCCTTACACAACATCAAAGTGTAAACTACTAGATCTTGTTGTCATCAAATCTTTTAGAGTTCGCTACCACACTAGTTACTTTTAAAACATCTGATCCACAAAATTGGAGCTAAATCGGCTACAGAATTAGCTAAAATTATCATTTTGTATGCCGTTGGATGGATAAAATATGCATAGACTTTTGCAAAACAACAACGATTACCAAAAGTTTTCATAAAGTTTTTTTTTAAGGAAATTACAATACGTCACAGAATTTGATAGAAAGGGCTGGATTTATAGATATATTGTATAAAGAATGTACTCCTATACATGCCGATGTGGCAATAGAAGAAAGTATGGAAATATTCAACATCATGAGGTAATTTACATTAGAACCATCTAAAGAGGAGGGGAAGGAAGCTGAGTATGAAGAGCAAGGGGTGAGCATTACAAATTACTCTGAAGTTTTTAATGTGTTGGATGGAAGAAAGGCATTTTCCTGTAGTGATGGGAAAGCGGTGGATTTAATTTTGCAATTAAGAATACATTTCGAAGGAGGACTGGTGGATAAAACCAACCAAAGAGCTATTAATTTTTTTTCCAAGGTAAATAAATTTTAATATGTAACATTTTGTTGTAAATTCAACAAATGTTTATTTACATTTATTTCATAAACTTATCCTGTGTTCAAAAATATGCAAGTTTTGAAAATGAAGTATTTATATTTAAATGATTGAAATGTAATATTATATATTTCAATTTGTAATCTTATATATTTCAGCTACCTCAGAATGACCTCCCCTCTTTTATGGACATATTTTTCTGTTTAGTGAGTGTCTGCTGATGAGAAGTTTCACTGTATTAATGCATGACAAAATACTTAAATTATGCCATTAAATTTTTACTCCCATTTGTGCTATTTTGGACTAAAACACTTCATTAAAGTTTTGTGTGTGTTTACAGTATGAAATATAAGTTTTTCTTCTATTTTTTTGAGTCAAAGCTGGTATGTCTGATCATATTCTGTACCAAAGATTGCAGTTGCATGGTATTCTTTTTATCTGGTTTATATTAATAGTCTCTCGCTAATCCTTGCAGCTGAAGAAAAAAAAAAACACATGCACTATGTCTTCACACACACACACACACACCAAATAATCATATATAGTTTATAGTAAATTCTGTAGTAAAGATTTCAGCTAATCTAAAAATTTGTTAATCCGGACAGTTCTCGGTCCCAATTAGTTCAGACAAATGAGACACTACTGTATTTAATTCCATATTTCAGTGGGTTTTTTCTGTAGGTTAATTTAGATTTGCATATGCATATTATTTCCTTTGTGGTCACAAGTGTTACACAATAAATAAAGCTTTTCGTACTATATTTGTAAATAATCACAAGCATGCACATGGATAAGTGGTGTGTGGGACCGGTTTAATTCGTGAAGTTCATTTCTGCATGTTCATTATTTTGTTAAGTAAGTCTTTGCTTATGTAGTTCTAATTTAAAGTGTCACTGTACTTTAACATCTTTTAAGTTTGTTACAGTGTGATTTTAATTTATGTGGCTGTAATTTTCTCTGAATGTCATAAATATTTATGTTTTAGACAAGGAAATACTGAGTTGCAAAGTTGTAAAATAAAGTTTGTTGAAGGAGAAGTATTCGCCATTGAAGAGACGACCCCACTTTGTGATAGAAAGTTTGAAATAACGAAAGAAATGATATCACGTAAGTTCATTGAAAATATCAGTTATAACAGGATTATTCAGGTTTTAACAATGCATACGTGTGTCATCATCATCAAGTGCCTTCTCCAAATCGGAGGTTGGCTACCAAAATGGATCACATTTTCCTGTCTCTACTGGCATGGATAATGTCTTTCGTGCTTAGCCTAGTCCAAGCCTTTAATCCTTTATAAGGCCATTTTTTTTCTAGTAATGGTATATTAAAATATTTTTGGGATTGCGGTTGATTTAAAAAAAGAAATTCATTTAGCTTATTAGATAAAATTAATTATTAATATAAATAAAATAAAAATAATCAGACATGATAAAATAGCTTACCATGGTCATCCAGAAATTGATGAAGTTGGTGGTAAGTATCCTTCCCACAGCCTTATAAAGGGTCCATCCATCCATCCACTCGGTCTCTTCTTCATGATGTTTCCCTCCAGTGCCAGTTGGGGTAGTTGGCATTTTTCTCTCTTCACTATGTGGGGCCGCAATAAGCTAACTTCTTCTCAGAATTGAAGTGATGATAGTTCTAACGGAGGGACTCTGGTTTGAATCCAGGATGAGGACAGCGTCTCTTTTTCTCTTAAATGAAAATAGCTCTAGTTTGAGCTTATTTCTATGTGAGTGTCGCACATTAGTAAGTAAAAATGATAGTTCTTCTTGTATTGAATCTGTTCAGGACTTCTTGATTGGAAATCTGGTCAGTACATTTTGTTTTCAATATTCTTCCGAGGGTCCACATTTCAAAATCTTCGATTCTAATTTTGGCGTCTTTTTTTTTAATGTCCAGGTCTCGCAACCATAAAATAGTATAGGCCAAATATAAAGTTTTAAAATTAAAATTCTGAGATGTAAATTTAATTTTTTCTTGCACAGAACTTTTTGTAATTCATTGAATTTTGTTTTTGCCAGGCCAATTCGGCACCTTATTTCTTTCGTTCAGTTGTTATTGTGGCAAAAATGTTTTCCCAAATATCAAAAAGAACTTACTTGTTTTATGGCCATATTTTTAAACAGTTAGTGATGTTGAAGCTTTTCGCGCTAAGACACAGTTTTCGTTTTCATCATTAATGGTAAGTCCCCTTCCTTCATTTTTTGTATCAATTTCATTGATGAGCACCTGCAAATCTTTATTTGAGGTAGCCATTATTACCATATCATCAGCATATCTCAAGTTATTTATAATAGTTCCATTTATCTTTAAACTTTCTTTCCTTTCTTCCATGACTTCTTCGATTATTTCTTCTCAGTAAAGGTTATATAGGATGGGAGAAAGAACATATTTTTGTCTGACTCCTCACTTTATTTCCACCCAGTTCGTTTTATCGTTGTCGGTTTTAATTTTCGTCTTTTGGTTCCAGTAGGCAGCTTTAATAATTTTTACTTGATTTTCAACACCCACGTAGAAATAAGCTGAAGCTAGAGCTGTATGTGCTTAGGAGAAAAAGAATCGCCGTCCTCATCCTGGATTTAAACCAGGGTCTCTTCGTTTAGCATGGAGTGTCTTGACCTACTAGACAAACTAGGACAAGAACAAACGCATTTTTCTCCGTATAGAAGGGTGTAAGATATTATTACCCTTCTCAGGGATAACACAATTGCCAAATAATGGTCAACACACAAAGCCTCCGGGGCGAGATTTTTGTGAGTTTTCGTGGGGGAATTTATTTTTACTTAATAATTTTCGACACCTACATAGAAACAAGCTCAAACTAGAGCTTTATTGTTTTAGGAGAAAAAGAGGCGCCGTCCACATTCTGGATTCGAACCAGGGTCCCCGCGTTGAGCCCGCGGTGTCTTAACCTACTAGACGAACGAGGACAAGAAGGCATTTTCTCCGTATATTATGATGTAAGATATTATTACACTTCACAGGGATAACACAATTGCCAAATAATGGTCAACACACAAAGCCACCGGGGCGAGTTTTTATGTATTTTCGTGGGGGAATTTATTTATATATATATACACAGTACCCAACACCAATAACATACAGACAACCTACACAACGAAAATCACCAAGTACCAAGATCTCAGACATGAAGTACGAGATATATGGGGTATGGAAAAGATCCTCATCATCCCGTTAGTCATCTCAGCAACAGGGATAGTACCAAAAACGCTTGCGACGAATTTGGAGATACTCAACATTGACCCAAACACCTACATTGAAATACAAAAAGCCACAATCCTAAACACGTGTCACATTGTCAGGAAGTTTCTAGACATGGCACATTAAGAAGTGATGTAAAAAGAGGCTTGGGAACATGGCGCTCTGCCCGTCCCAAAGCCTGTTTCCGCCAAGAATGGGCGAGGAAAACTTTTATATATATATATATATATTTACTTCATAACTTTTGACACCCACATAGAAATAAGCTCAAGTTAAAGCTGTATTCGTTTAGGTGAAAAAGAAGTTCCATCCTCATCTTGGATTCGAACCAGGGTCCCTCCGTTTAGCCCGGAGTGTCTTGACCTACTAAGCGAATGAAGACAAGAACAACAGGGTCCCTGGTTTGAATCCAGGATAAGGACGACGCTTCTGTTTCTTCTAAACAAATGCACCTCTAGCTTGAGCTTATTTCTATGTGGATGTCGAAAATTAGGTAAAAATAAATCTCCCACGAAAATTCAGAAAAACCCGCCCCGGTGGCTTTGTGTGTTGACCATTATTTGGCAATTGTGTTATCCCTGCGAAGGGTAATAATACCTTACAGCTTTAATAATATGGATATCTTTATCATCCAGACCTGTTGTCAAGAGTATTTCTATCAGCTTGTCATGTTTTATCCCACCAAAAGTTTTCTTGTAATCCACAAAGCAGAGAAAGAGAGGGATATTCATTTCAATTGCCTTTTCTACTGTGATAATGTGAAGATTGCTTCTCATGTGCCAAAACCAGTCCTAAAACCGAATTGTGTATTAACAATTCTTTCATGTTTTTTTCTAAATTCTATTGTGGATGATGTTTAGTAAAATTTTGCTTGTATGCTTAAGAAGGCTGAGTATTCTATGTTCTGTGCACTTGGTGGTTTTGGCTTTCTTGGGGATTGGAATAGTTATTTACATGTGTAAGATCATTAAGTCTGTAAAAATTTTTTACTATTGCCATTTGAATAATTGAGTAGTAATTTCATATTAAAAATAAACGATTTAGAGTGTTTTGTTTCAGAATTGTATTGAATATGCTCATTAATAATATATGGGGAGTTTTAACTATTTTAATGTACTTTTTTATGCCTTCAAGACAGTGACTTCCAATATTTTTTGACATTTCTAACTCCCGTTTTTATGAATTATGTTTGTTAGAGGTTGTACTAGAATAAGTTGAAATTCTCAGTGGACTGTATGAATTCACACATACGTTGGTTTAAAATTCATTTAAAGTTGCCAACACGAAGTATATTTTCCCGTATGGAATTACTAAGATGTCTCACATTACAAGTGTTCTCTCAGTTGGTTATGTATGTATCTCACATAAAGGACAAAACACACTTATTCGCTCTTTCAGTAATCTATATTTCTTTGCAGGAAATAGGATAGGAAAATATACAAAAATGTTGTTGCCACCAAACATAATGCCAGTTGCCAAATTAATAGTTAACAGTTAATGGCATCAATAGGGTGTCTCCGCATTTGGAAAGCCTAGAAAAGTCAGGGAAACTTGAAATATAAAGGCTAAAATCAGGGATATTCAAAAATCATTGTTATATAGCTTATTAATTTTCCTGAACTGTGCTTTTCATACCACATTGCATACTGAAAATTTTGAAAAACTTATACTTTTGACTAAACTTCTTCCAAAAATTACCCTTTTGCACCAAAACTAATATAATTTATATAAAATTATTAAGCCCATATATTTCTCAGAAGAAAATGTTTGCCAAATATATAACTAAAACTTGAAAAAAAAAATTGTTGTTGGCTAACTTACCTAATCTGTAAGAGATTTTGATCATACTAATCCCCTTTCTCTTATATATAGTCACACACACACTTTAAATGGAATAGAAGAGTAGACTTTGCGATTATATAGTTAAGCTCTTTTATAATGAACTTGAAAAGGGTGGAATGGAAATGTTGCTGTAAATATTTAATTAGTGAAAGCTTTTAGTGTAAAGAAATACACTTTTTAATACAGCTTTTGAATTTGTAAATTTACTTTAATTGAGTTATAAATGGCTTTGGGGTGTGCATTAGTAAATTTTATTGTCTTGAAACTTGTTTTTGTTATACGAATTTTAATGCGTTGTGTGTTGTTTACTGTAATTAGTGATTGGAAATCGATTAAGATTTGGTCTGGTAACCTGGAAAAGTCAGGGAAGTTTGAAACAGAATTTGAGTAGACACCCTGTTTAAACATGTTTTTAGAAACTATTGTGTTAATTGGTCCTGAAAATTGTCCCAAAGAACTAATATTAATTCCCATTTACTAACTTACAATTTTATAAACTTTTTTTGGGGTCCATTCAAGTTTATAAAATTGAGAATCCATTATGTGTGTTAAGACAAGAAAGGGAAAGAAATCCTGTGGTGATTAACATATTGTTTCTTGCATAATGACCCTTGTACTGTTGTAATAATTTCAGCAGTGAATCCAGTTTGTCTCATCAATGATGATTGTTTTATGAGAGTCTGGAGGTGATGTGGCCATCAGGCAGATTCCACTGTTGTTTTTGGGAACCATACAGCCTGTCAATGTGGCATTATGGTTTATGGTGTTATCTTTAGTTGCTTACCTTTCATACACATTCACACCTTAACGGCACACAACTATGTTCATGAGGTGCGGCTCAGACTACCATATCTGCAGGGCGTCCCAGACATGATTCAACTAGATAATGCCCGACAACATAATAGCTCAAATCGGCCTAAATGTTTTGCGCAGTGTGCAAATTCTTACTTGGTCTCTCTGATTCTCCAATCACTATTCAATTAAGAATCTGTGGGATACAATTGGATGTTGGTTGAATATCCTTACACTCCCCTCATCCCTCATGAACTGTAGACTTGGATCAACATCACATGGTCAACGATACTCCAGGACATTATTCAGACACTCATAAAAGCAATACCATGTTGGGTTAAGTAATATATAACCCAAAATGGAGGTTCCACTTCTTATGGATCTTCCTGTATTTTAGGCCACTGGAGACTTGTCTGTATGTAAAAATTGAATCATTTGTTTGAACTTGTTTATCTATGCTTGTAGTTTGGTCTGTTTTTAAACATTCCTTCATAGTGTAACATTTTCTCTGTCAGGCAATGTATAGATATGCATTTGTAAGATGCATTTTAACCCATTTAATGTCTAAGCCAGTTGTTTCTGCCTTGCTGCAGTTTGGTTAACACAAGTAGCCGAATTATTGGAGTGCAGTTAGTGGCTTCTGTTTTGAATTTTAGAAAGTGTGTTTGATAAATAGAAAAAAAAATTCAGTTTTTAAATTTTATTCTTCAATTTTTAATCACGCCCTCGATTGCTTTTGCGTATTAAGCCTTAGACATCATAGCTACCTAATATAGCTGTAGAAATTAGAGTTTAAATATTATTTCTTAGGTAAAAGTACATGAAATTGTGCTGTAAGAAATATTCAAAAATTATGTATGCAATTTGTTTTTAACTTAAAAATTTTCATCATGGTACTAGTTTCTCATATCAGTAAAAGCTTCGAGTGCAAAAGTTTAAAGCCCTATAGCACATAGAAGCAAGACTGCAATGATTATATAATTATTACCTACTTTGGCACATTGAAGATTTCAATTGAAATGAGTCTTGAGGAGTTCTGCCCCATTAGTAAAGGAGACTCTGCTAACTGATAGATGCATTGCACCGAGTACATCGATCTAAATTCCAGTGCCATATTTCCCAATAGGTTATACTAGGCTATAGACTAGGGCGACAAAATTTTGTGTATTAAGTCTGATATAACAAAATCAATACCATATAATGATATAATCAGATGTTTTGCCGAGAAGAAAGCTAGACGTCATGCTTTCCATTTAAATACCAGTGCTCAATAGACATTTATTTTTTGCTAAAATTAAAATTTATTTCAATAAAATTGAATTTGATTTATTATATACCATGAAGAGATAATACTTCAATATAAGTTAATATTGTTTAATGTTTCAATTTATGAGTTTGTTTTTCAACATATTTATTGTCAATATAAACTTTTTTGGCGTATATTGAATGTAACAATTTTTATGTTCCTACTACTGATTGGAGGGAGGTGGACAGGTAGGAAGGGGTGGCAAAATGGTAAATCTACCCATGCTCATATCTTTTTTAAGTTTCCAGGTGCAATATAACTCTTTTCAGAAGCATCTGCCTATATTTTCATTGAAAACAATGGGTAATACCCTGATTCGTGGGTTGTCGTAGTTTTGGAATCCGTTTTAATTTTCGGCGTCCAAAGAAAACATACCAAAAGTAGTCAAACTGAGTTCATAAATTGGAGCAGAAATTAACGCTTGTTCTATGGGATGCTTTTTGAGACCAATACATTAGTTTGTAAAAATGAATAATTCACAAATTGGAGGTTCGTAAAAACATGAGTACACTGTAATATAAAATTAAGGCTACTAAAATATTTGAAATCGAAATACCTGTGTGTTCACAGGCTAATCCCTTCTTCCTTGAAGAAAATTTAAATTATGATCCAAAGTAATTTTTGAAAAAATATTGGTTAATAATTTACTCCATCCTTCATTTGAAAACATATGCACAAGCTATAATATGTGCATCATCTATTTTCATATATTGGTAGAATTTAAGTATTATTTGGCTGCCATGCCACATGTGTCCTGATTACTAAAAAATATTGCTAAAGTGTGGATATCCAATTCTATTTCATTTCTGACAAGTCTTGAGATATAAACTTAATTTTTTATTTACATGTTATCAGTTTCTGAAATCTGAGTTATTTTTTGCAGGAAATAAGAAACTTGTGTGTCGTATTTGTAAGGATTTGGAGAAAGTTAAATGCAAACAATGTGGATGCAGCATTTGTGGAGGGAAAGAAGAGGAAAATAAACTAATTTTGTGCGATGAATGTGATTGTGGGTATCATATATGGTGCCTCTCACCACCTTTGGCTTCTGTACCAGATGACGAAGAGTGGTATGTTTAGTTTTTGTAACATTTCTTATTGCTTGATTCAAAATCTGCTTTACATCACATTCAGATTCAGTTCACATTTATTTGCCATATTCTGAAGTGCTGTTATTAAAGCTTGTAAATTTTAAGAGGTCTCCATTTACGTATCTTTTGTCATATATTAGCAATGTTAAAATGATTTTGGAGGTATATTATTTAATGGTTCTTTATTATACAGGGTGGTGAGTGAAGACCTTATGCTTTCAGATAACTTCTGAACGGAAAGAGCTAGAGATATAATCATTATGCCAAAGTATACTAAAGTGACCATGTGCTACAAGATGAAACCACTTGCAACACCTGTGCTGGCTAAATTTGGAAGTTATGAAACGTAATTCAGGGGGAAGTCAGCCCAACAAATTTATTCAGTGCCATTTAATTTGTATGAAATGACATCTTGTTACACGGATTGGTTAAATGCAAGGCTGTGTCCTTTGGGGACTCAAGAGGGTACAGTCTTTGTGTATGTCACTGTACACAAAATGTCACTCTAGATCAGGGGTTCTCAAACTTTTTCTCCCGCATACTCTTCCTTCCTGCCTGAGTGTGTTGGCGTACCCCCTGAGATGAATATGATATAAAATGTATGGATGCCACACACATAGGGTAGATAACAGACAAGTAGTATTTCTTTATAATTTAGTCAATGCATAATTACGCATTTAATGAGATTGATGAGCGTGGCTCTTTTCAATAAGTAAATCAATTCTGGGAACAG
>QLNU02015360.1:72363259-72378661 GCA_006491805.2 Dysdera silvatica
TGCTCTATAACAATGCAGGTGCTTTACTTATAAAAGTCTTTTTGCAGGAAATAAAAGAGCACAGGTTTACCGAAAACTATTGAAAATTCCTGACTTTCTTACTGATGACTACTTTCTCAGGTTGGCATCTCTGCACATGATCACACACTTCGGATTCGGACACTTTTTCTCGCACATGCAGCATAGCAATCGCCCGGTATTTTTCAAACCCTGAGTTAAGGAAATAGCTGAAACATTTAGAATCTAATTTTTTAGAACTCGAAAAATCTGTATACAATTTTGCAGTTAATTCAGAAACTAACCGTGACTTCACATCAATTTCAAAATCAAATAGTTTGTATAGAATTGTATCCAAATAGAAGGTTCAAATTTTGAATGTGTAAATGCAAATTGATGAAAAGTTACAAAACTAAAAAATGCCTAGTACAAACAGTAGTGTGTGAATATTTTTTTTTTTTTTACACAATGTGTGCATATATTACAAGGTGTAAGCAGTAATCTTCAATGTAACTGCATTGTGTATTCTGATATAGGATAATTGATAACAATTTGACTTTGGTCATTATTTTATATATTTTGCAGTGGAATACATTTCAAAATTAATATTCCATTTTTATTTATGAATTTAATACAGGGACTCAAAATTACATTTCAAGTGAAGGTGAATTGTTTCGACGCCACGAAATGTTTTTAGTTTGTAGTCATGGATTTTTTTTCTTTTACCCAGAGAGTATGAACCCTGCTGAGTTTTTTTGTTTACATTTATATTGATTAAAATATTTCATTATGAGCAATATGTACACTCACAAGTTTATTGATTTTTCAATGTAGGTTTCTGAATCTGGTGTACATAGGCCCCATGTTGCAGGTATACATGGGCGTGAAAATACAGGTGCCTTTTCAATTGTTTTATCTGGAGGTTATGCAGAAGATGAGGTAATTAAGATCTGACTATTACATTTCTTTGCTTTTTTATAATTGTTTTATATACAGCCCTACAGTAGCATAGTGATAATGTATTCGTCGTATGTGCCATTAATTCAGGTTTGATTCCAATAATAATGTAGACAAGGTATCTGGCTTTGTGGAAAACCTTGAAAAGTCAGAAAAATTTGAAGTGTAAAAGCCTAAGTAGAGGAAATTTAAAATTCAGTGTTATAATGGTTAATTAAAATTGGGATTACTGCTGAGCAAAGCATGTCCCACTGTGTCATTGCTGCATTATGCATAGACTTGCTATTATGCATTAGTGATATAGTTAGGGATCTGCCAGATAAACCATATACCACTTAAAAAAAATATATAAACGGACACTAGTCAGCAGCGATAGGTTCACTACACTAGGTGATAAATCTCCTGCACAACTATTGAGAGAAATGAAGGAATTGTCCGTAGGAAGAATAGGAGATTCCATTTTGCATAGTTTGTGGTTGCGTTGCCTACCTACCCATACGAAATAACTTTTGTCTTTAAGTGGCGATGATTTAAAGCAATTATAGCACAAATGGCTCATAAAGTTAACGAAGTTGCTTTAATCAGTCCTGTTGTTGAGGAAGTGTCAATGAGTTTGATCATAGATGAATTACAAGGGCAATTTAAAGAACTGTGAATTCAGGTTAAGAGACTCTCACGTATAGTGGAGAATAGATATTATAAAAAAGTAAATGATCAGTTTCCCCAAAATTGTTCTGTTTCATGTGATCGTTACAGTGAGCATCGTAATAATAGAACATTTATAGGCAAAAATCGAGAGGATGGATATTGTTGGTACCATTCAAATTTTAGAGAGAAAGCTAGCAAATATGTACCACCCTGTAAATGGCTGAAAAACTAAATGCCTTACCTAATTCAACTGTGTTATTTTCACTTACGCTGGTAAACCATTTGTTTGTCAAAAATAAGAGAACTAGTATTAAGTTTCTCATTGACAGCGTTGTTTCGATATCCATTTTTTTTTTCCTAGAAAAACAAAAGAAACCGAAAAAAGGTGAATTATATTTATATCCTGCAAACAATGCTCAAATTGAAAAGTTTGTCAATATATATTTCATGTTGGATTTTGGATGGACACTTGTTGCTGATATTTCTAGACCTATTATTGGTGTTGATTTTCTTGAGAAGTTTAATTTGTCGATTGATGTACGAAATCTGTTTGATAAGGTTACATTTTTTGCCAATAAAGGTGAATATGCAAATATACCATTATTGCAACTGAAAACAGTATCTGCAGCATCACCATACCAAAGTGTATTATATAATTTTCTGAACATTATTAACCTTAATTTCATTAGTGTTAGAGGTAAACATGGGACTACTCATCATCTCCTTACTGAAGGCCCACCTGTCTTCGCTAAAGCTAGACGTTTAACGCCAGAAAAATTAACATTTCTTAAGAAAAAGTTTAAAACCTTACTAGAACAAAGAGTGATATGAGTAAATGGTCTAGTCCAATTCACATAGTGCCAAAGAAAACGGGGGTTGGTGTGAATGTGTGTGTGGTGGGGATTATTGTCAGTTAAATGCAATAACTGAGCCCGACAGATATCCACTCCCCCACCTTCAAGATTTTGCACCTAGTTTAGCCGGTAGAAAAATATTTTCTAAACTAGATTTAGTTAGCATATCATCAAGTTTTCCAATAGCTATAAATGACATTGCTAAGATGCCACTAATTACTTCTATTTGATTGCATGAATATATACAGTTGGTATATGGTTTGTGTAATAGCAGTAAAATATTTTAGTGGTTCATGGAGGAAGTATTTCGTGATTTAACCTGCTTGTGTTATGTTTACATAGATTATGTATTGGTGGCATCGGAAAACTAGTCACAACATCAAAAGGATTCGAAGGAAGTTTTCAAACATTTGGAGTCATATGGTTTAGTATTAAATGTGGAAAAATGCATTTTTAGTCAAGATCGATTATCTTTCTTGGGATGTGAAGTTGCAGATGAAGGCATATGACCTATTAAAGAAAAAGTTGAAACTCTAATAAATTATCTTCAACCGAAGACTGTAGCAGAAATGCAGCATATCTTAGTGATTCTGAATTTTTATCGGAGATTCTTTTAAAAAGCTGATCAAATTCAAGCCCCCTCATATTCTATGGTCAGCAGTAAAAAGAAAAGAGATAAAAGTGCCCTGACATGGTCAGATTGTCTCAAAGCATTTAACGAATGTAAAGAAATGATTGCTAAGTCTGATATTCTTGTACGTCCTCTTAGCACAGCAAAAATATCATTAATGGTCGATGCATCAGAGATCTCCATTGGCTCGGTGTTACAACAAAATTATAAAGATATAGTACAGCCCCTTGCATTTTTTTCCTGGAAATTGAATCCGGCTGAGTGTAAGTACAGTACTTTTGATCGTGAAATGCTTGGTATTTATTTTGCAATATGCCATTTTAAACACATGTTGTGAGAGAGTTTATTGTTTATACAGATCATACGCCTTTAATGTTTGCATTCAAGCAAAATAATGAAAAAGCTTTAACCAGTCAGCAAAGACACTTAAACTTATAGGTCAATATACCACTGATATTAGATACATTGCAGCAAACGAAAATTGCATAGCAGATGCATTGTCACGAATACATGCAATAGAAACAAGTAAAATTAATTCTTAAGCAATGACGTGTGTGCAGGCTGGTGACAGCAAAATGGGATCATTATTGGCACCTGGTTCCGGTCTCGAAGTGCAGCTAGTGGTAATAACTCCTACTGGCACCAAAATGCTTTGCGATACATCTGGCGGTAACATTCAACCCTATGTCTGAAGCATTTCAACAAAAATTTTTCAATGAATTACATAATTTGTCTCATCCCGGTTTTAAAGCAACAAATAAACAGATTAAACGATGTTTTGTATGGGAATTGATGAATAAAGACATTACAGAAAGGGTAAAAACATGTCCGCCCTACCTAAAATCAAAGATTCAGTGTTGCACAAAATCACCATTTGGAAAGTTTCCTTTACCCTCCTGCCATTTTAGCCCTGTCCATTTGGACATCGTTGGGCCACTCCCTAGCTCACAAGGATATACAATAAAACCTCTCAACAACAATATTATACAGACCGAGAAAAATTATCGTTGTAGACAGAGTTATTGTTATAGGGAGGGTTCATTATACAGTAAAAACTCTCTACAACACTATTATACGGACCGAGAAAAATTATCGTTGTAGAGGGATTTATCGTTATATCGGACATCGTTGTAGGGAGGTTTTACTGTACATATCTTTTAACTTGTGTAGATAGATATACCAGGTGGTCTGAGGCTTATCCAATGAAGAACCAAATGACAGACAATCGCATAAATATTTTATCAAAATTGGATTCCAAAATATGGAATTCCTGAACAGCTGACTTTGGATCAAGGAAGGCAGGTGGAAAGTAATTTGTTCTATGCCTTAAAATACCAATGTTTTTTGGGATTTACAAAACTAGAACAACAGCGTACCATCCATCATTGAACACGCTCGTAGAACGTTTCTATTGACAACTGAAAACAGGCATAAAATATTATAAAGTATATTATGTCCGGTTTAAGGGGTTATTATTGCTGCAGTTGATAAAATATAGGCATTAATCTATGTTAGGCTAAAAGGTTAGTATATTTGTATAAAAAAATGCAAAAAAAAAAATTTTGAAGTTGCAGTCCCATTAATTGAATATATATTTTTTTTTTCGTCAAACAATTTTTAGTGCATTTTTTATTTTTAGTATGGCTTCGTTTTCAGTAATCAAAACTCAGTTGGGGGAGTGTTATAATCCCATCACCCCCTTGCATAAAGCCAGTGCCTTGATCCTATCCTATGACCTTTTCCAGTGTGGATGATGTCAAAAAGCTCCAATAAGTTGGATGGGACATGTTTGTGAACAAAACTGTCGCAACAATCAAGCTGTAACAAAAGCACCAGAAAATTGAAAATTTTCAAAAAAAAAAAATCTTTTTTTTTTTTTAAATAGCTGTATGGGAAAAGGGGCCTGTTTTAAGCACTGTAAGAACGAAAGGGTAATTTTTTTTAGAAACACCACATTTCTCTCAGTTTTCACTTTTGGGTAAGGGCCCTTTTCAAATCAGCTCTTCGTTTAACATTTAAAATTAAAAATGTGCAACTGCCCCCTCCACTCCTACTGGTTAAGCTACTGGTCTTGCGCACATAGAATCATGACTACTCAAGTCCATAGAGATGGACATACTTGATGCTTATGTGCATCCTTATGCCAGTGCAATAGGCGATAACTTCATTCTTTAAGATGACAACGCTACAACAGACAGAGCGTGTATTGTGCTAGGTTATCTTCAGCAGCAAGCAATTCAGTGTATGGAATAGCCAGCTTGATCTTCCGACCTGAATTCCGTCAAGCATGTTTGAGATTCTTAAGGGACACATGTTTCTGCTCTCAATCCTACTCTGAAGATAGCAGGCTTAGAGCAGCTTTGCAAGAATAACAGCTTTCACTTCTTGATGATTTCATAGACCACAGCATAAGTGACAGCATTACACATCGTTGTAGGTTCTATGTTGTTACTCGGGTTGGTTACAACCCATAATGAATAGTGATGGGTGATTAAGAAATGTTTTTACAATCGAAAGAATGGCAATCGACTCAAATTTACAATCGTCAATGATTTATTTGTCCTTGAACTTAGCAATCAAGATTTTCAAATGCAATCGTGAGTCAGCTGCTTAACCACACTGCACATGCATATGAACTTGCTGAATCACTGCTGCACGTTTCTGTCATGTGCATGGTGTCATTATCAATTTGATGAGTAGATATAGCTGCATTTTCTGACATCCGAGGAAAGGGTTATAGTATTTGTTTATAGAATCATTATGTAGGTTTTAGGGAGCCTATAGAGTAGAAATCCAAACGACGTGCATCTTATTTGTATGCTATTTTTTTATTTTGTAAATACACAAGAACTTCATTTTTGGATTCATTGTACGTATATGACTAAAAATTATCTACTTTCTACCTCTGTGTCGATTTTATACGAGAATCATAATGATATAAATTATGGTATACGACATTGCATCGAGCCATTCAAAATTAGACTTGACATTTTAAATTGCCTTTGTCCTTATAAGAAATAAACGGTAAATGTAGTACATAATATAGTATTTATATTTAAAAACATGGCTGATAAAGTTACAATTTCGTTTTGTCATTCAAAACAAACACCGACCAAACATTGTATATAAATAAATAGAAATGGTAGTCGAAATTCAATGAATTTTTTTATGTGTATATAATCAAACCTTGTTGAATATGAAGACTTATTATAAGACCGATTTACTATTAGTTTTATAAGGTAGTTGTATACTAGCGAGCAGAGATGCCAACCTGAGAAAGTAGTCATCAGTAAAAAAGTCAAGAATTTTCCGTAATTTTTGGTAAAAAAGATAAAAAAAAATTCATTAGTTTTCAGTAAAACCATGCTCTTTCATTTCCTGCAAAAAATGTTTTTATAAGTAAAGCATGTGCATTGTTATAGAGCAATATATGTACTTCCCCTTCCCTTAAAACAAGATGCTATTCCTAATAATGTGATTCAACTGTATATGTTTATGTACTCATGCACTGATCATACTCCCACCAATAACATTCGTATCAACTTCGTAGCAAGAAAAATGACCTTTTGTATCAGTTTCATAGCAGGAAAAATGGCTTTCGGTATCGGTTTTGTAGAAAAAAAACTTGCATGAGTTTTCAAAAGAAGAAAAGCTTTTGCACCAGTTTTGTGGAAGGTAAATGTCCCAATTTTATATTTTGTACAAGACAATTGATTTTCACATGAGTTTTGTAGTAGGTAAAAAATAGTTTAATCAAATGAATGAGCACAATAAAAATGAAAAGCTAAATGTTTTATTGAAAACGTTAAACTTCATAAACATTAAGTTCTTCGTTTCTTTTTCTGTAATTTTGAAGCCTATTCTCGAGAAGCTAAAATTTTTGAAATATGCAAATTGGCTTCAGTCAATAAAACTTGCCCAGTTTCCACTGCAAACGTGTGTACTTTGGATGAAAATTTAGATTTGCAAAATATGACTAATGACCGCTAATCTCATACTCCACCGGTAGGTGGCGTATCAGGGAGAAATTCCTCTATTTTGATGGAAAAGTTATAAAAAATTATGAACAGTCATTAATTAGAGCATATCTAAAACAAGTTCATAATTTTGCCGGTAGGCGACATATCAGGAACGAAACGGTGCATTGAAAAAAATCATCACTCGTTAATTAATGTGAATTTTTTTTTAATTCAATTTTATTTATTCTTTTTAAAGTTCTAAAAACAAGCCGCAGGTAGCGTTTTTTCACGAAATAGAATTGGGTTATTCCATATCAAATCACCCCCCCAAAAAAAATGGGATTTTCACCCTGACCATTTCAGATTTTTATGAAATTTGGCTTATTTGTTCCACTTGCAGAGAAATGAATCAATGCCCACTAATTAGTCCCTATTGCTATTAGTTTCTGAAATACACAACTTCGAAAATGGACCGATAGATCAAATTTTAGTATTTTTTATATAACAAATTTTCCCATAACTTCCGTCCTAATTGATGTAAAGTCTTAATTTTGGTATCTTTAGAAAGTACAAAATGTGGGCTTTATGATATGTCACATGAATATATATTTCAGATTTTTATTTCAAAGTTAATGCATTTGACCTTTGACCTTGCATATCTCAAAAAAGTGTATATTATTTTAAAACAAAACAAAACATATGTTACTCTTTCATTTATTTTCTACAATGTCTGCGAATCTCATTCTGGGACCGCCGTGGGATACTGAGTAATTAATTTAAACATACTGTGCTTGTATCCATTTTTATTAAAAAATCGTTTAATCCTATAGTTTTCTGCCATTAAGTGTAAAAAGGTGGGTTTTAATGAGTCATTAATAGTAAACAATAAGCATGGCTTTACATTTTTTAATACACAATAACAGGATTATATTTGAACTGCTGTATCACAGTATTGAAGATTCTAATAGGTAAAAACAGTGTGATGTATTTGAACATATGGCTTAGGATAACTTAAAAAAAAAACCCTATGAAAAGAGAAAGAACTTACATCTTATAGACCTTGCTAAATTAACAAATCGAAGAAATAGTTTCATTCATTAAAGTTGTCAGTCGTAGCATGATCCTGGTACTATTTCTTAGCTAGTTTACAAGATGTACGACTCATTTCCTCAGGGGATAGTGTGTAGGTTCTACCAGTTGTAGTTCTTGGGTCAACTTCGGTCAGTACTGAAGTTACAGGCATGTCTGATATGTCAAGGTGTTCAGGAAAACAAAATAATGAAGATGGACCATGGGGATGGAGGAAATTAATTTTAATTTTTTCTTTCTCATGTTTGACACCAAGCATGCATCCTACCCACCATCCTTCATCATATGCACGTTACATACCCGTTCATTTCTTCTCTTTCAAGTTTTTCTTCTTTTGTAACTTTTACCTCTTCACCTATTGTAGAATTGGAATATATTTTACATAGAAGCATGTTACCTCTACTGGGTATGAAAGCATGTAACTTCTGAGTGCCATGTACAACACGAGATGACGAAAAGTGCTTCTTTAAAAACATTTTTTCTTCCTCATACTGTTGGGAAGTGACGTAAGTAAACTCTATTCCCAAAATAATGGAAGATGCTCATTCATACAACTGCTGAACAGTCATTATTTGGTCTGTGTACAGATGTTGAAAGCTGGCTCAAGCTGCAAGTCTTTTTACAGTTCCACCTACGCCATCTGACACTCCTTTCCCATGAGTTGTGGCAAAGAAGTGTCATTCCGTATGGATTCCAAAATCCTTTATGTGGCTGCACAAGTTTGCAAAGTTTTTACGATTCTTATAATGAGCAGCTGCACCATCAGAAAAGTACATAGTTTTTTTTTGTTTTTTTTTTCTTGGCTCCCGATGATGGTTTACTGAGGGAAACTTATGTGCTCCCTTTTGGTGTAGCACCCACGTATTTGCCGTGCGTGGAGGCCCGTGTCCCAGCAAAGGGGGATCTTGGTGGCTGAGGGGCGAGGTACTGTCCCCAACACGCTACTTTGGCCCCTGCTCCTGGTAAACGGGAGGTCGGCCTGTCCCCGGTATCGACCAATCAGCTGGTCGCGAGTGCTACTGGTGTTAGGAGCATTAGAGACCTCAAAATCTGTTTCGTTCTTTCTTATCTTCCTTCGTTTTTTTTGTTTTTCTTCTAACACACTGTTACTGTGACATGCCTCATTTGATTTACTTTACTCTTACTTTTTTCTTTTCTATTGGTTTTCCTTTTACTGGTCCTACTACTACTCTGTCTCAGTTGAAACGTCAGTCGAATGATCCGAGATAATAGTTCCTTTTTATCTTGAGATCGATTTTGCTCCTCTGACCACTCGTACCTCACGGCTTAGGGGATAACCGAAAGGGTATAGGTCCTGGTTAGCTCTGGCATTATTGCAATGTCCCCTTGTAGGGCTCCGTGGTGGGTGGGGCCGGTGGGGCCTGAATCTTATTCTAATTCTCTATGGATAAATACTAAAAAAAAAACTTCTTCACTGAATGACGAACCGTCGACCAAAAGAGCACGTTTTGATACACCTAGTCTGACAACCGTTTAACCATCATTCTTAATTGTTTCATCTAATGATGAACGATTCAAAAACCTGTCACCGTTCGTTATCGATAAAACCGTTAAAAGCGTTGCTGGAATGTTTAAAAATATAAAACGTCTGAAATCACGCGACCTGCTTATAGAAACGGCCACACCAAATCAATCCTCTTCTCTTCTACAATGCACAAATTTTCTTTCTATTCCGGTACAAATCAGTCCCCATAAAACTTTAAATAGCTCTCGTGGTGTAATATCAGAGACGGATTTGATTGATATTCATGAACAAGACCTTGTTACCGAACTTGCAGACCAGGGAATCACCGCCGCAAGGCACATTACAATAAAAAAGGATGGCAATATCGTCAAAACAACACATGTAATTCTTTCTTTCAATAGACTTAAAATCCCTAGCATCATCAAAGCAGGTTACCTGATCTGTAAAGTCCGTGAATACATCACTAACCCAACTAGATGCTTTAACTGTCAAAAATTTGGCCATTCCAAGATCTCTTGCAGAGGTAAACTAACTTGTGCTAAATGTGGAACCCACGACCATGATGACAACAACTGCTCAAACACTTCTCCTAAATGCACAAATTGTAAGGGTGAGTATCCATCAAATGCAAAATCGTGCCCTAAATGGAAAGAGGAGAAACGCATTCTTGAAATTAAGGTCACTAATAATATCAGCTATACTGAAGCAAAAAATCAGTTAAACATTAACAAACCCCCCAATAGCCTTAATTTTTCAGCAGCTGTCCAAACAAATAAACAACCCTCAATGGTGAGTGTTGCAGTCCAGACACTCCCTCATAATAGTAGTTGTACAGCTAACTCTGTTCAAACCAGCCCTCCATCAAAAACTAACATAAAAAAAAGTACTTCCTCGGAAGCAAATAAACTCAGCAAACCAAAGATGAAAATAAATTTAAAAACCCAAAGTTCTTCAAAAAAACAAATTAGGTTGGCCAACTTCCGATCGGCACCAAACTTCAAACACCTTTCAGCCAAGGACTTTTTAAAAGAGTCCAAACAGAAAAGCAAAAAAATTAAAGAAGCCGAAAATGACATCACTGATTATGCATCTGATATTGAAATTTCTAATGCCTTCTCCTGTCTCCAGGAAGATGGGATAGATACCTCTGGTATTCACAATGAAGACACACAAATTAATAGGACCAAGAGTCCTATCCACTTCCCTTAATGGCGCGTTCTTCCATTCTCCAATGGAATTGCCGCGGTTTCCAAGTTAACATTGATGATATTAAACACCTTATTAACACTTACTCACCTATCTGTGTTGCTCTCCAAGAAACCTTCTTAACTCCTAACCGTGATCCCACACTTCGGAACCATGTTATATTCCGTAAAGATAATGAAGTTGGTGACAGGGCTTGTGGAGGGGTTGCCCTCATAGTCCCCAATAGTATTCCTGCTTCTGCTCTCCAACTCAACACAACACTACAAGCTACTGCAATTCGCATGTATACTCATGCATCCCTTACTATCTGCTCAATATATTTGCCACCGAACGAACCCATTAATTTTAACCAGCTCCCTCTTTTGATTACACAACTTCCACCTCCATTCCTCCTCTTGGGTGATTTCAATAGCCATAATCAGCTTTGGGGGTGTAATAATACAAATTCTCGTGGCAGAATAATAGAAAACCTTTTAATCCGTCACAGTTTGGCATGTCTTAACAATGGCTCTTACACATACTGCCATCCTGCATCATGCGGCTTTTCAGTGATTGACCTCTCCATTTGTTCACCTAATATCATGCCAAATTTTTCTTTTAATGTTTTGGATAACCCTTTCGGTAGTGATCACTTCTCAATCATCTTGATCGATAATCAGAACTCTCCATGTACCACCACTAGACTTCCAAGATGGAAAATTGAAAGAGCAGACTGGGACAGTTTCTGTATAAATGCCATACTTACAGAAAATTTGGTCTTGAAAGGAAATATCAATGAAGCCACATTATCTGTTACACAGACAATAATGCAAGCAGCCCATCAAGCAATACCTAAAACATCAACAAAGTTCCCCAAATTTCCAAAACCATGGTGGAACTCTGATTGTAGCGTTGCTTATAAAGAACAAAAAAAGGCTTGGAATAGATTTAGACGGTACCCAACAAACGATAATTTTATTGAGTTCAAAAAAGCAAGAGCAAAATGTAGACACATCCGATGGGAAGCAAAAAGGGAGTCCTGGAAACAGTATGTTTCTAGCATTAAAACTTCCACAAACCCAAAAATCATTTGGAATAAAATAAAAAAAATTAATGGAAACGATACGTCTTATCCAACCTCCACCCTCAATAGCAATGGGATTGTTGCAAACAATCTTCCAGATATTGCAAACCTACTGGGAAAAATTATCTCCCGAACATCCAGCAATAATGCCTATGATCCAAATTTTTACGTAATTCAAAACAGGATTGAAAAAATTCCACTCAAATTCCACTCCAGCACAAATGAGCCTTATAATTCTCCTTTCACAATGTGTGAGCTCATGAGTGCTTTGCAAACTTCAAGAAATAGTGCTCCTGGTCATGATAACATTCATTACTCCATGCTTAGACACTTGTCTCAAAGGTCAAAGGAAAATCTACTTTGCTTGTACAATAGAATCTGGATAGAACATTGATTTCCAGATTCTTGGCGAAAAGCAATTATTATCCCTTTCCCAAAGCCAGGTAAAGACCCAAAAAATCCAACTAACCATCGGCCAATAGCATTAACAAGATGTCTATGCAAATTAATGGAGAGGATGGTAAATCAGCGTCTTTCATATTCCTTGGAATCCAATAACTGCATAATGACTTCTCAAAATGGCTTCCGCCGCATACGCTCTACTACAGATAACCTTCTTCTGCTTGAAACAAGAGTCCGAGAAGCATTTGTCAAATGAGAACATCTAGTCTCTATTTTCTTTGACATAGAGAAAGCCTATGATAGAACTTGGCGTCATGGAATACTTTGTGACCTTCAGGAATATGGCCTCAAAGGAAACATGGCATTTTTTATTCAAAATTTTCTCACTGATTGTACTTTCCAAGTTCGTCTTGGATCGGTTCTTTCTGATCTTTACAACCAAGAACAGGGTGTTCCTCAGGGCAGTGTCTTGAGTGCTACACTCTTCATTCTAAGGCTCAATAACATCATCAAAAAGGTCCCACACACTGTACAAACATCACTATACGTTGACGATCTCCAAATCTCTTGTCAATCCCGTGACATGAGCAGGCTAGAAAGGCAGTTGCAAATTGCCCTCAATAACATCACTAACTGGACAAATGAAAATGGCTTTACTTTCTCATTTAAGAAAACAGTTTGTGTCCATTTTTGTCGGAGGAGAGGCTTACATCCGGGACCAGAACTCTTTCTGGGAAATCATCGTATTCCAGTTGTTCAAAAGGCAAAATTTCTTGGTGTGTTATTTGACCATAAACTTACCTTCAAGCCACACATTCAGTCTCTTAAAAACAAATCCATAAAGCCCTTAATATCTTCAGAGTACTCTCCCATACATCCTGGGGAGCAGACCGTTATTCAATGCTTCGTCTGTATCGTGCTCTCATCCGCTCCAAACTGGATTATGGCTCTGTCATTGACGCCTCCGCTCGACAATCCATCTTGAAAGCTCTTGGCCCTATTCACCATCAGGGTCTCAGACTGTGTACAGGTGCATTCCGTACCTCACCAGCTTTAAGGCGTATGCAGCTCTCTCTCAACTATTATACGAAACTTAAATCACTGCCCACTCACCCTCTTTGGGATGTCATTTTCGAACCTTGTTCCACCTTACCTTTTAATGCTCGCCCTTCATGCATCCCTTCATTTGGTATTCGGATGGTTAAACTAACCAGAGAATTAGGTATAGATTGTCGGAGCATTGCTCCTACACATACTCATTCATCACCACCATATATCATACCTGCCGTGGACATCCATTGGGATCTGGTTAACCACAGCAAAAGCACTACACCTAATGCTTTTTACCAGCAGTTATTCTCTGAATTTCAGGATCATTTTCAAGACTTTAATTTCATTTTCACAGATGGGTCCAAAACTGAAACAAATGTGCATTTGTCATTAACAACAGTGCCATTGCAGAAAAAATCCCCCATCATGCTCCATTTTCACAGCAAAACTTTACGCCATTTCCATGGCTCTTACATATATTTCAACTCATAGCTTAACTCACTGTATCATCTGTACCGATTCTCAGGGCTTTTTAAAAGCACCGGAATCCTTTAAATATTCACCTCATCCTATTTTATCCAAAATCCATTCACAACTGCAGCACCTGCACAATCATTCCAATATTAAATTCTATTAGATCCGTGCTCACATTGGTATCAAAGGGAATGAGGCTGCTGATGCAGCTGCAAGGGCAACGAACTCACCACTTGCTTCTAGCCAACTTCTTCCTTTCTCTGACCTGAAGCCAATTATCAAGACCTGTGTGAATCAAAGGTGGCAGGAGGAATGGGATCATCAAACCAATAACAAATTGCATAATATTAAACATACAATTGGTAACTGGCCCTCCTCATACCGTAAAAATCGGAAAGAGGAGGTTCTCCTTGCTAGACTTCGCATTGGGCATTCCCATCTCACCCATAGACATCTGTTGGAAGGAAAACCAGCACCAATTTGCCAAGTGTGCAATGAACCCATGAGTGTTTTACACATTTTAACTCAATGCCCCTATTATAGACTTGCCCGCACTCTTACTTTTAACTCTTCATCACTGTCTGACATTTTAAATGACCATGCTGACCATACGCACGTTTTTAAATTTTTAAAAAGTACTGGCTTTTACTACAGTCTTTGATTTTACCATGTTTGGCGCAGTATAGCCCAGATGCTCTTGCGCCATAAAAAAGCCAAACAATCAATCAATCGATATATGTTTAAAAAAGGTGCATCGGCTGAAAAGGTTGGGAACGATTACTGTATTGTATATTTGTACAACAGATTTGCAAGATTTTATTTTTGAGTTCTCTGCTGCCACTTCAACAGTCGCTACCCTTTGGCACATGCCTTGTGTGTCAACTCAGAAATCCAGCCCTGATTATATTGGGCATGTTTTTCATAAACGTGGCAGAAGTTTTTATTTCATATTTTATTATGCAGCCAGTCCATTCTGTAAAAAATCCACTTTCAGCAATTCGTACAATTTTACTCATTTTCCAAAATTCACTTTACATTTGCGGTGTCAGCACATTTGTAGAGTCATGTTGAGAGTGTAGCCAATGAAACAATTGTCTCAAGCTAAAAGCTTAAACAGGTGCCAAATGAGGTAGTAACGTAAGTGTTTCTAGGCAAATGTTCATCTGTTAGAATTAAAAAAGAATATTTGTAATAATATATAAATTTAAAATAGCGAGTGTTAAAAATTAATATTTTTTTATGGTAGGTGGGGTACTATACATCTTTATCTGAGGCACAAAATTTTCTCGGTATGGGATTTGTTTACCATACACTAAATCTAGGCTTAAAACAAGTACTTGCCATTTTTTTTTTACCAAAAAATTAAGTCCAGGCATATTGTGCTTTAAACCATCTCTGACACCATAATACACAAACATACACAAAATTCTCTTTTTGCAGTCCATGCCATTTTACTCATTCATTTATCGGGAAAATTATATTTTGCCAAACTGTGCTGAATCATTTATTTTTATCTTGATTTCCACTACAACTGCACTCATTTACCCATTCTTTTTTGCGTAAAGCATTATTAAAATAAGGCTGTC
>QLNU02015360.1:72378761-72393486 GCA_006491805.2 Dysdera silvatica
AATTGTAATACAACTTATTCTTTTGGATTTTATTTATTAAATTGAAACTATTAATGCATAAATTCCTATTATCACAATTATTCTTTTTAATTACAAACTTTCTCTTATAACAAAGGTTAAAAGATCATCAAAAAATATAAAAAATTGGACCTTCATATTGTTTATAAACTAAAAAATCACAAAATTGCTGTTAAGATTGAAAGTTTGCACATGTTTTCTAAACCTTAGAATACCAAAACAAAAAACTGACCTTATCAGTGCAAAATAAAATGATTAAACATACCAAGCAAGCTCAAAAATCATAATATTTCTCTTATTAATACAATAAGATAAACACATACAGAAGAAAGCAAAGGAACACAAAAATTGAACTTATACATACATTATTATACTTATATATACATTTATATACTGTGGGTACACAGGAATATAAATTGCAAACAGTTATCATCAGGTCATAAATTATCAGTCTAACTGGGAACGTTTAATTGCCACTTTGAAATGAAGCACTTTAGTGCAAAATACAAATTTTGAAACTGTTTCTAAATCAAGTCTTTCTCGGTTTGTTATGTATAAAGGAAAAATTAAAAAAAATTCTCTTTGAAGATGCTGATGATGCTGGGCATCCTTGCAGATGTGTCATCAGTTCTAAGAAATCGTTATCGATGCCACTTTTTTGTAAGTTCTTCCACCATGTGGATGCTGACAAATCGTTGACAACATCAGGTGAGAAAAATGTCTTTGGGAAAGGTGGATCTTCAGACTGAAACTTAATTGCAAACTGCACATATCGCAGGTTTATATTATGCAGATAGTTATGTGCTTCTTCTAGCACTTGAGATAGCTTTTTGCCCTTATATGCTGGATTTGTCATATTAGCAAGGAAATGAACTGGTGTCATTGCACTATCAAAACAAGCTTGCACTTTCTTGATGTGTGGTTTAAGTTCTGGATCATGAAAGTGGTCTATAAATATTTCACATGCATCAGCAATAGTAGCAGAGTCACTTTGTAAACTATTAAGAGCATTAGCTACAGGTTTTAGTTGATCGTACATATTTTTAAGTTCTCTATAAAGACCATGATTGTTAATTAAATTTCTAACGTTCTCTTCTATTTCATCTTCATTTCTGTCTATAATTTGTATGTAAAATGGCCTGTTGGTAAAAAACGTTTCAAGGCAAGTCATCTGAGAATTCCACCGTGTCTCTCCTGGGATCTGCGGCTTAACTGATCCTGTATACTATTTTAATAGACTTCCAGGACTATGGTGATTGGGAAAATATTTTTGGACTTTTACTACATGTGCTAAAAGGGACTAACTAGGGAACTCTACCAACTGTCACTCACCAAATGCCACGATTTTTCGTATCTAGTAGGATGTGGTACAACAATCACTTAAAACGTTAAAATTTTTCTCTATCTCGGAATAGAACAGAAGATATGGTCATATGAATATAGAGTTTTTAACGTGCCAAGCTAAAGAGATCTCGCCAAGTTAAAACAAATCTCACCAAGTTGTTTAAATTAAACGCTTTGGGCGAACGTCCGAACGCCTGAGATCACGATAAAGAACAGAGATATTGACACTAGAATTTTCGTTTCGCAGTTATCGTGAATTATGCTTAATTTACTAAATGTTGACATACATTTTTTGAACTTAGTTAAAGCTAAATTTGGAGATCCAATTACAGCAAACAATTCAAAGTGAAATGAATGTAGGGATGGAACTTTTTGCAATTGCTAAAACAAGGTTACAGTCATCAGAATTTTTTGTGGAGTTTGAGTCTACGCTGGATTTTGATTTTGACGAAAGGGTTGCAAATAACGATTTTACAGAAAATTCATCAGAAAATAAGGAGCCCATCAGCTCAATTGCCAATAGTTATACTTTAGAATATGCGGAAAAAAGTTGTCAAGTTTGCTTGGACAACGAAAGGACGATGTCACAAAATAGCAACAATATGTCGATACTTTTATAATTTAGATTTAAATTACAGACAAATATATAGAATGTGCAACCATATAGTAAATAATGGTAATAGATCGCAAAAGTAAAAAAGAAATAAGAAACGCAGTTTTTAATCGTTTTAAATCAGCACGATACAATGGCTTTTGTGTACATGATAAAGACACCCAAAAATGGTTTATTGCATGCACAAAAGAAAAAAGCATAAATGACTTTAAAGTTTCAAATGGATTTATAAATTCATTTAAAAGAGAATTTAATATTTCTGGGCGAAAAATTACCAAACTCGTAACAAAAACTGATATCCAAAGTAAAGATTTTTTGAAAACCGAGCGGTTGAATTTGTCCTTCAAATAATGGATGATATTGAAAGAATGCCAAATGGACGGGTTACAGCCAAATGCTGCTGATTTTACTAATATTCAAGATGTCATATCTTTTGATCTCTTCCGAGATAGAGAAAATTTTTAATGTTTTAGGCAATAGATTTACCATACCTTACTACATGCAAAAAATCGTAGCATTTGGTGAGTGACAGTTGGTGGAGTTCCCTAGTAAGTGTTGATATCTTTACCCAAGAGATTCAAATAATGAACAGCACAGCAATATGTTACTGGTATCTCATCACTTTCCTGAAAATTATGATGCATAGTAATCATTTTTTGTTCATTATCTGAGACAAAACTTCTCACTTTACACCCGTATTTTATTTCTGCAGCATTCTTTGCTTTGATGGCAAGGTTAAAGAAGTAATCACTGGTTTGTTTGTTCCACTGTCCATTGAAGAAATGAACACAGATTTACTATTGTGATAAATGGAATTTGCTATTACTGGATCATTATGGATGTTACTCCACCCATCTTGCACGAGTGTTACCTGCTTTCCAGAAACTTAATTTTCTGCAGTAGATTCAAGTTCTTCTGTAACTTCGTTAAGCAAATCTTCTGCCAGGTGCTTACGAGATGGGGGTTTATATCCGGGTCTTAACATTGATACTACGTCAATGAAATAGTTATTTCCAACAGTTGAAAATGGTATATTGCAAGCATAGAAGAAGCATGCTACCTTAATATCTAGATCTTGTTTCTGAATTGCTGATGTATGATTAACGCACTTGCAGAACTACAAGGCTGATTGCCCTTACCTACTTCAATACTAGACATATTAGCACTTACATTAGAGGTATTGTTTGATTTTAAGCCACTAGCTCCATCGTTTGCTTCATCCTTGAATTTCAAACGTTTGTGAGCTGTGTTTTGTCATTCTGTCAGCTTTTGCTCTAACGATTTGTTGCATAATTTGCATTTCACTATTAACTTGTCATTTTCTACACTTTGATTAAAATGTCCCCACACAGGATCCATTGGCCTGCCTCCTTTGCTTGGTAATTTTGTCATTTCCTCCTTAATTGGGACTGATAAACATATAATTCCTCTTAATTCAGAGTATTTCAAGCACCCAGAACAAAAGACTTAAAAAATGGCAACTCAAATAAAAACAACAAAATCACAACTTCTGTATTTTGCATCAGTTTCCATTCATTTAGTGATTTTATGTTTTTAAAAAAATAAGGAGGGCCCCCATACTCTGCAAGGCTTACCACTACATCCCTGTACAGGCCTATAGTAAAATTTATCTTGCACTTCTACTAATAAATGTAAAATGCTAACGAATTGTTTAAAACCATTAGCTATGAGTTTTTGACGGTTAAAAGAAGTTCATCACAATTTAAACCAGGTTTTCACCAGTATTTACCAGTTTTTCCCGGTTTTTATGACCGAGATGGGAAATATTACTGTTTCCCGGGAAATTGCAAACCCTGGGTCATTCTATAACTGTGTTTGGCTAATAGTGTGCGGTATTTATCATTAGAGGATGATATTAACATAGTATGATCTGGAACAGGTCTTCAGACAACTGTCCCACATGTTTAGAATTATTTCCATAAACAAGAAATTAAAGAATGATCTACAGAAAAGAAACTGACTTCCTTAATGGACTATAGTGTCTCAAGCTTCCCAACAGCATGCCAGTGTTAAGAATCTTCCAAATGTATCCTTTTTACTATAATAAAGTTAATCTAATCCAAAATCAACCCTACCACTCTTCAGTCAAAAACATTTCCTTGAGCATTGGAACTCTTAGGCGCAAATATATAATTTTCGTCCCACACCTAATATTCATACTGTTCGAGAAGCAAATTGCTATTAGACACATTATTTTACATTTGCACATGTCCATCAACAACAACAGCAAGTTTTGCCCAGTAAAATTCAAAAATATGCTTATTATTTGAGAATTTACATCATGTGCTTTAGTTTTGGAAGGTATTGGCTATAAATTAGAATAAAATACAACACAGCAAAATTAAATGATCTGGCAAGCTAAAAGAAAAACTTACTTGTTCATACGTGTCAGTACTTGATCATGAGTTTGCTTGCCTTCTCTTTTATTTCCTGATAAATCACGGCCACCAGAACCAGTATATGTAAATGAATCACCATGATCCTATAAGCAAAAGATTTTAAAGCCAAAGAATAAAAGTGACAGAAATTATACATTCGGTACATATACGTAAGGTCACACTAGTTTCAAGAGATTAGAGAAAAATCACAAAAACAGCAAAAACTCAAAATTTAACAAGTTGATTTAAATGGAACTTATAAGGAGTGTACACAAAGTGAGAACCGAAAATATGTATCATTTTAGTTTTATAGTAAAGTATAAACGTTTCAATAAGAAATTTAAAAAAAAAATTAATCTAAATCCCCTATTGGGAGGGAGGGGTAGAGTTATAGCCTCACCAAATTTGGCGAAAAAAGATTATTTTCACGAAATTTGACTTGATGCGCTTTTTATTAACCGCAGGAATGGCAAGATGGTTTTGAAGCGATGTTGCCAAAAGAGAATTAAGAAACAATCCTTCATTTGTGGTAAAAATATTATTGAATTCAATTTCATAAGTATTTATGCATGTATTTGCATAAATATTTAGAACTTTAATTATTATTAGTGAATAGACATCTTGTTTTAGTTATATAAAAAGCGTTCATTTCGCTTTAAAAAAATAATATACGTACTTGATTTTATTAAAAATGTGTATGAAAATGAACAAGAAAATACAAAAAACAAATTAGGTTTGAACAATGACTGCAACTAATAAATGAGGGATTTTCACAATTTAATGTGTAACATGAATTTTTGGAAAAAGTGAAATACACTTGTTTGACATTTTTGGTTTAACATATTTGGTTTGAGAACTGGTTATGTGCTCTTATACCAAGCATATTTAATCACGTCACTGAACGTTGGAGCTGATAATTGGTTGTGTATTAATGATTAATGAATGTAATTTTGTTATGGTATTTCTTTCGTGCAAATTTATGACCTTAAAATGATGAAGTACAATATATCGTGTGACAGTTTTTGTTAATTCCACCGCCTGAAAAAAATACACATCTCAACGTTGAATTAATGCAGTGGTGCTTGTAGGTATATATATAATAATTCAAACGATTTATCTCCAAAATTAATTTTTTTCCCTCCTCATTTGCCTGTCCTGTCCAGCAATTTAATAAAATTACGCCATATTGATCTATTAATTGGGGTTTTATTATTTCTTTTAGAAATGATTCATGAATATCTCTGCAGGATTTCCCACTTTTTGTGCATGTAAGTACTACGTTTGGTGGTTGGCTGAATAATTTCTGCGAACACGAGAGCCAAAGGTACCTGTTTTTTCCTGGGATATGAGTAAAAATATCGGTAAAACAGTACCATTCATTATGATGATGGGTCGTACGGTATACGAATGCGAAATACATAATTATTCTGAGCAACTCCATAAATCTGTTAAATGCTTTTTGAAGAAAGGGCGAGAAATTATGACAATTCTTCAGCAAAGCCTGTTTGATTGCTATTAAAAATACAAGTGTGCGAATAATCTTGCATTTTTTCACAGGCTTGAAGTGGAAATGCAATGGCTACATTTTCTATTTGTTCGTCATTTTGTAATTCTACTTTCATAACGAGTTTAGTAATTTTTAGTCCAACTATACCAAATTTCTTTTTAAAAGACGCCAAAAAACCACGAGATTCTGTAATTCTTCCTAAAATCAAGAGCCCAAATTTGCAGATCAATTTCATGCTCTGGAACTCCATTGGTCCTGGCTTCTAAAAATTTCTCATGCATTTGTGTTTTAATAGTATTTAGCTATTGAATTCTGTTCCCCATATTAGCAAGGTATATTTTCATTCTATAAATTTGTGATAGTGTTAAATTGTCATTTCCAAAACGATCTTGAATTGAGTATAGACCGTCGACATCCCAAAGTCATCCAGGAGTAAGCTACGACTTCTTTCATATATTCTAATGAATATGACGATGAACCACATACAAAATTTTCAGGTGGTGTTCCGTTGTATGAGAAATCTAACCAACTTTCATCTTCATTGTTATTAACATGTTTGCACAATACAAATCAAAGGTGTCATTAAGGCAAATTATGGGACCATTTTATTTTTTTTTTACCAATGTTAACCTAAAGCAAATAATCATTTTAACCTTTTAATATATTAAAAATATTGCAAATATTTCAATACTAGGGGGGGGGCAACTTCACACCCTGGCTCACCCAAACCACACTCATGTTACAGACCAAGACAAATCATTAATAGCTTTGAAATTATTGGATTCGGCAATGGTTTCAGCAAAAATAATAATTTCATTTGTTATATTAATTTCCATTTCAGTTAAAGTGTCATTACATCTTTTTTTTACTTCACACATTAAGGCAATATCTCAATCTTATATAAATTTACCATACCACTAAAGTTTTGTTACATTCGCATAATTAAAACGTTTTTATTAGATAAAAACAACTCATCCAATAACATTTAACATGTACCCGTTTAACACTGCTTCTCTTTCTTTGGCATAGTTTTTAGTATGATTTGCAGATTTGTTTAGAATATTATGCTTTTTAAGTTATAATAAATAAAAATAAAGTCAAAAGAAACACATGCCATTGAAGTTCTAAATATTTATGTAAATACATGCATAAATACTTACGAAATCAAATTCAGTAATATTTTTATTGCGAATGAAAGATTTGTTTCTTAATTCTCTTTTGGCGACACGCTTCAAAAATATCGTGTGGTTTCTGCTGTTAATGAGAAGTGCATCAAGCCAAATTTGGCAAAAATAACCTTTTCTCGCCAAATTTGATGGAGCTCTGATCCCCCCACCTCCCATAGGGAATTTCGGTTAATTTTTTAAAAATTTCTTATTGAAACGTTTATACTTTTATTATAAAACTAAAATTAAGCATATTTTCGAATCTCACTTCGTGTACTCTCCTTGTTAGTCAAAGAAGACAATACAGGGTAAAGTGCAAAATAACATAAAAACAAATTACCAGACAAGTATGGTGCTTCAGAAATTAGCATATGTACTAAATTGAAAAAATCAAATGTGTTAGTTTGGTATAGGAAAAGTACCTTCATTATTAGTAATGGGCAACTGCAAGATGTTTCAATCGATAGTATCATTTAAACATCTCAATTTTTAAATATGGCTCAATGCATCATGTCACCATGCATGGTGGAAGCATTTCTTGATTTGTTAGTTTGTTATTATAAGCTTAGCAAAAAACTAAATAAATCCAAACTATGAACTTTTTAAATGAGGGTCGCAGTGTCATAATGAAAATACAATAACAATTAATTAAGCAAACAATATTTCTTATGTAAATGCACAGACACAAATTGGTTCGAAGCAGCTGAGTCATCTATGTTCGTTTGACATAAATGTTCCTTCCAGTCAAAACAATTGTAAAAACATTTCGTTTCGCTAGCAAAGATACCAACTTGTACGGATTTTCCATAATTTGTACAGACTTTAATGGTCAACATCAAGAAAACTACAGAAAACATAATTCAAGATCCTCACATGCAATTTTCTACCGGCCCCTTAAAAATTCGTATTTTTTATGGTCTTTTGTGGGGGTGAAGCTGCCCTTTGCAGATGACCTGTGCCTTCCACGGTATGACATGACGCTTGCAACATGTCCTCTTGTTTCTGTTATTTTTTACACTTAGCTTTTTGTGTGTGAAAATTGCTTTGAATTTGGATTAAAACAACGGACTGAAACGCAACAGTGATTGTGAAACATCTGAGAGAAAAAAAAAATCGGCAGAGAGAACTTTATCAGCAAGTTTATCATGATTTTCGCAGTAAGGAATGGCCGTTTTACAAAGCATCGAAAGTTCTAAATTTTTATATGGACCCGCAGTTTAACCACGTTTTGGGTAACTTTTTACTTGCAGTATTTTATTAAAATTTCAGAAAAATATCCTCACGGTACTTTAAAAAATAGCATGCGATTTGTGCTGAAATTTTGAAAGATATATTTTGGACTATTTCCACCTTCTGCTTTTGTTATTTACATACGCAGAGGCTTGCAGATTAATTCAACAGTAAATTTATCCATTCAATGTATTTAATTAATTTACATAATTTATAATTGGGTCATTCTATGTCAAATCACCCAAGCTCACAACCAGACCATTTCAGATTTTTATAAAATTTGGCTCATTTGTTCAACTTGCAGAGAAATTAATAAATGCCCAATAATTAGTCCTTATTGCTATTAGATTCTGAAATACACAACTTTGAAAATGGGTTTATAGTTCAAATTTTAGCCTTTCTTGTACGAAAAATTTTCTCATAACTTTCGTCCTAATTAATGTAAAGACTTGATATTTGTATCTTTAGAAAGTATTTAATGTGGGCTTTCTTATGAAATGCCACATGAATATATAATTCAAATTTTTATTTTCAAGGTCAATGCATTTGACCTTTGACTTTATATATCTCAAAAAAGGGTATTTTAGTTTTTTAAAAAAAAAAAATAGATGTAATTCTTGCATTTATTTTCTACTATATCTAAGAATCTCATTCTGGGACCGCTATGGGATACCAAGTAATTAATTTAAACATACTGTGCATGTACCCATTTTCATTCAAAAATTATATAATGCACTTGTTTTCTGCCATTATTGTTATTTTAATTTTTTTTAGAAAATTATATGTTACTCTTCCATTTATTTTCTACAATATCCATGAATCTCATTCTGGGACCGCCATGCACTACTCGAATATTCGAATTAGAAATTACATTTATATACCAAAAATGGCCTTGCATGCACATTTCTTAAAAAAAAAAAATACTTACAGATCTTGGCAAATAGATTTTTGGCTGCAATCAGAGTCCTAAACACGTTTTGCTAAAAAGTGTTTTAAATTTTTTTTTACTAATATTATTTATTGACCCATTTCACATAAGTAGAACATTCTCCGAGGGGAGGGGGGGTATGTAGTAGGATGGACATTTCAATAGAATTTTCTGGAGAACAGGGGAAAGCAAATCTCTGCTTAACTTTGCTATCTGTTATTTCCATTCACCAACACTTCAACTAAAGCAATTATAAAATGTTTCACATTAATCTTTCAGTTAACAGATGGCTGGCCATGTGGGTTTGGTCATTAAAGTTATTCACTAGTCACATGTCAAGAAGGGAGGGGTTTGGTACTCAAATCCTTAGGGAGAAGAGAAGAGCAAATACTGCTTAGAGCTCAGTTAAAATAGTTCAGATTTTGTAGACTACAGACTTTGATATTCAGTTTTTGGCATTTCAGTCATATGCTTCACTCCGGTGATCTTAAGGGAAATTGTTTAAAGAATGGAGGCTTCTGAGCTGAAAAGCATTGGAATAGCCAGTGTATATTGCAACCCATTCAGTGAACCAGGTCATTCAAATGTGAGAACAATTTAAAGAATGTTCTTCCTTGGATAGTAAAAAAAAATTCCATTTTGAGAGGGAGAAATATGATTTGTGATAAATGTCCGAAGAAGCTGCAGTTAATAAAAAGTTCAGAAAGTGAGGATGATGCTCCAGTTGCTATAGCAGGCACAAGTGGAGCTTCTGCTAAGAAACACGAGATAGTTGCTAAATGTGGTGATCAGACATTGTATACAGGGTGTCCGAAAAAGAATGTACTTTTTTTTTTGTGTGCCCACTGTGTAGAGAGGTGTCGGTGACAAAGATTGCTATTAGATACTCCAAGTTTTGATTGAGATACCCGCTGTTCCCAAGACCACGATTTTTTCAAGGTGGCGCCCACACAACAACAGAAGGGCATTTTGTGCTTTAGAATACACAAAGACAATGTTCGTTATCACAGTTCAAAACAACTTTCGGTGACAGTTTGGTGTCGATCCACCTGACAAGAACTCCATTAAGCATTGGCATACACAACTCGTGGGAACAGGTTGCCTATGGAAAGACAAAAGCACCGGCCATCCTTCGCATTCAGAGGAGACAGTGGATAGAGTTTGGTAATCCTTCCAACACAGCCCCACGAAGTCAGTTCAAAAAGCAGGCAATGAGTTAGAATTGCCCCGCTCAACAGTCTGGGATATTCTTCATGTTTGAAATTCAAAGCTTACAAGCTGTAACTTGTGCAGGCACTCACAGAAGATGACAAAAAACTTCGCACTCTATTCAGTGTGGACATGTTGGGATTCCTAGAAAATGATGATTTTTGGGACAGGGTAGTCTTCAGTGATGAGGCGACCTTCCATATCAATGGCAAAGTCAACAGGTATAATGTTCGAATCTGGGGTTCAGAACACCCTCGGCGAATCACTGATCATATCAGAGATTCTCCAAAGTTGAATGTCTTTGCTGCCATGTGCAGAACGAAGCTTCATGGGCCATTTTCCTTTGCAGAAAGAACTGTAATGGGACACTCGTATCTTGACATGCTCCAGATATGGTTGTTACCACAACTTGAAGAGGACTCCCGAGATTTCATTTTCCAACAGGATGGAGTTCCACCCCACTTCCATAATGACGTGAGAGGGTATGTGAATGAACATCTCCCACAGAGTTGGACAGTTCGCACTGGGCCTGATGATGAAGCGTTGTTGAGATGGCCCCCAAGGTCTCCAGACACACCATGAGACTTCTTTTTATGGGGCTTTGTCAACAAACGAAGACCGCGTCTTTGTCCCACCATTGCCTCAAGATCTGACGGAGCTGTGAAAGCAGATCACAGAAGCCTTTGCTGCCATTACAAGAGACATGTTGATTCGAGCATGGGAGGAAATGTACTATCGACTAGATATCTGCCGTGCCACAAAGGGTGTCCATATCGAATCTTTGTAAGGTAGATAAAAAACTTTGATATATTACCTTACTTTTGGTATATAAAGAATTCCAACATCACATCAAAAGGCCTCAGAATATTTTTTTGAAAAGGATACATTCTTTTTCAGACACCCTAAACTTTTAATTTTGAAAGAGAAACAGCAATATCTACTTTAAATGAAAGATTGCAAAGTATTGGGGGAAACTCCAATAAAACAGAAAAGACTTGCTGAAATAAAATACCCAAGAACTAAACTAAAAGAAATAAGCAAACCTTTAAAATGGAAGATCATGACTATTCCTGACAGTGATTCACCTTCTGATTCAGCTGAATTGGAGCTAATTTCTCAGCTAAAAGAAAAATTCAAGAGCACTGAGAACAGAATTTTACATATACAAATTTTAACTATTTTCCCTAAGAGTTGGTCTGCTAAAAAGAAAAAGAATTTGGAGTCAGTTATTACATGGTGAAGAAAAAGCTAAGCAACTGGTCAAAGAAAAAAGAACCCTAGCATCTCCCAACCCAAAACCTGGGAAGACCGTAAGTTAAGAAAAAGTAAGCCTTGTGCAAACATTTTATAGCGGTGATCATGTAAGTAGGATAATGCCAGGAAAAAAAGACTTTGTCTCAATGAAGGTTGATGGAGAGAAGACACACATACAGGAAAGACTGGTACTGGTAATGTAAATGAAGCATTTAAGCTCTTCACAGATGAGTACCCAAAACTTAAAATTGGATTTTCCAAATTTGTGGAACTTAGACCAAAAAACTGCATTTTGGCTGATACTAGTGGAACACATGCTATCTGTGTTTGGCATATTAATCAAAATGTTAAATTAATGCTGCTGGGATGCAAATTAAAGGAACTAAGTAAAGAGAAAAATGTTCCATTGAGTCATACAAGACATGTAAAACACTCATGGGTTCACTGCACACTTGGCAAATTGGTGATGGTCTTCTCTCCAACAGATGTCTATGGGTGAGATGGGAATGCCCAATGCGAAGTCTGGCAAGGAGAACCTCCTCTTTCCTATTTTTACGGTATGAGGAGGGTCAGTCACCAATTGTATGTTTAATATTATAAAATTTGTTATTGGTTTGATGATCCCATTCCTCTTGCCACTTTTGATTCACACAGGTCTTGACAATTGGTTTCAGGTCAGAGAAAGGAAGAAGCTGGCTAAAAGTAAGTGGTGAGTTCATTGCCTTCGCAGCTGCATCAGCAGCCTCATTCCCTTTGATACCAATGTGAGCAGGGATCCAACGGAATTTAATATTTGAGTGATCGTTCAGGTGCGGCAGTTGTGAATGGATTTTAGATAAAAATAGGATGAGGTGAATATTTAAAAGATTCCAGGGCTCTTAAAGAACTCTGAGAATCGGTACAGATGATACAATGAGTTAAGCTATGAGTTGAAATATACGCAAGTGCCATGGAAATGGCATAAAGTTCTGCTGTGAAAATGGAGTATGATGGGGGGATTTTTTCTGCAATGGCACTGTTATTAATGACAAATGCAGAACCTACATTTGTTTCTGTTTTGGATCCATCTGTAAAAATGAAATTGGAGTCTTGAAAATGATCCCGAAATTCAGAAAATAACTGCTGGTAATAAGCATTAGGTGTAGTGCTTTGCTATGGTTAACCAGATCGCAATGGATGTCCACGGCAGGTATGACCCATGGCGGTGATAAATGAGTATGTGTAGGAGCAATACTCTGACAATCTATACCGAATTCTATGGTTAGTCTATCCATCCGAATACCAAAAGAAGAGATGCGTGAAGGGTGAGCATTAAAAAGTAAGGTGGAACGAGGTTCGAAAATGACATCCCTAAGAGGGTGAGTGGGCAGTGATTTAAGTTTCGTATAATAGTTAAGAGACAGCTGCATACGCCTTGATGTTAAAGATGATTCGTTGGCTTCCACATAAAGACTTAAAGCTAGTGAGGTACGGAATGCACCTGTACACAGTCTGAGACCCTGATGGTGAATAGGGTCAAGAGCTTTTAAGATGGATTGTCGAGCGGAGGCGTAAATGACAGAGCCATAATCCAGTTTGGAACGGATAAGAGCATGATACAGATGAAGCATTGAATAACGGTCTGCTCCCCAGGATGTATGAGAGAGAACGCTGAAGATATTTAGGGCTTTATGGCATTTGTTTTTAAGAGACTGAATATGCGACTTGAAGGTAAGTTTATGGTCAAATAGCACACCAAAAAATTTTGCCTCTTGACCAACTGGAATACGATGATTTCCCAAATAGAGTTCTGGTTCTGGATGTAAGCCTCTTCTTGAACAAAAATGGACACAAACCGTCTTCTCTATTGAGAAAGTAAAGCCATTTTCATTTGTCCAGTTAGTGATGTTATTGAGGGCAATTTGCAACTGCCTTTCTAGCCTGCTCATGTCACTAGATTGACAAGAGATTTGGAGATCATCAAAGTGAAGTGATGTTTAGACAGTGTGTGGGACCTTTTTGATGATGTTATTGAGCCTTAGAATGAAGAGTGTCACACTCAGGACACTGCCTTGAGGAACACCCTGTTCTTGGTTGTAAAAATCAGAAAGGACTGATCCAAGACGAACTTGGAAAGTACGATCAGTGAGAAAATTTTGAATAAAAAATGCCATGTTTCCTTTGAGGCCACCCACATTCCTGAAGGTCACAAAGTATTCAATGACGCCAAGTTCTATCATAGGCTTTCTCTATGTCAAAGAAAATAGAGACTAGATGTTCTCGTTTGACAAATGCTTCTTGGATCCTTGTTTCAAGCAGAAGATTATCTGTAGTAGAGCGCATGCGGCAGAAGCCATTTTCAGAAGTCATTATGCAGTTATTGGATTCCAAGAAATACATAAGATGCTGATTTACCATCCTCTCCATTAATTTGCATAGACAGCTTGTTAATGCTATTGGCCAATAGTTAGTTGGATTTTTTGGGTCTTTACCTGGCTTTGGGAAAGGGATAGTAATTGCTCTTCGCTAAGAATCTGAAAGCAATGTTGTGTCCAGATTCTATTGTACAGGCAAAGTAGATTTTCGTTTGAGCTTTGAGACAAGTGTCTAAGCATGGAGTAATGGATGTTATCATGACCAGGAGCACTATTTCTTGAAGTTTGCAAAGCACTCATGAGCTCATACATTATAAAAGGAGAATTATAAGGCTCATTTGTTCTGGAGTGAAATTTGAGTGGGATTTTTTCAATCCTGTTTTTAATTACATGAAAGTTATGATCATAGGTATTATTGCTGGATGTTTGGGAGATAGTCTTTCCCAGTAGGTTTGCAATATCTGGAAGATTCTTTGCAACAATCCCATTGCTATTGAGGGTGGAGGTTGGATAAGATGTATAGTTTCCATTAATTTTTTTTATTTTATTCCAAATGATTTTTGGGTTTGTGGAAGTTTTAATGCTAGAAACATACTGTTTCCAAGACTCCCTTTTTGCTTCCCGTCGGATACGTCTACATTTTGCTCTTGCTTTTTTTAACTCAATAAAATTATCATTTGTTGGGTACCATCTAAATCTATTC
>QLNU02015360.1:72410450-72442322 GCA_006491805.2 Dysdera silvatica
AGAACTGTGTTATACACTCTGTTGCAATAAAATATATGCACCCAGAAAGAATTGAGCCACAACTACGAAACTCAGCATGCAAATGTGGTTTGGCGAGTTATGCAAATAATCAAACGTACAGCACCAATGAGCATTGTGGAGGCATGCAGCACATGTGTGAACTGCGACGCGAGTAGAATATAAAAGGGTCGGTGCGCTCAGTAATGCTCGAATACACGATACTGACACAAAGATGTCTTACAGACATACACAACAGCATTACAAACAGTTGTGTGACTGAGAGCGGACGGATAATAGGCCTCAGAGCGACCAGTTGGTCGAACAGACAGATCGGTCGGCATATTGGGCAAAGCTATATGGTAGTGGCCCAGTGTTGGAACCAATGGCTCAGAGAAGGTACAGTCAGCCTCAGTGTCTCTGCGCGTCCCCGGACCACCAATGCGCGAGAGGATCACGCAATCAGGAGAGCAGCCATGTCAGCACCAACACTGACGCTATCAATAATTCGACTCCATTTGCCAACTCGTAGGGGTCCATTGATATCAAGGGAATCATTTGGCGATGATTGGCTGACGCTGGGCTCAGGTCTCGACAACCATTACGGCGTTTGCTTCTGACACCCCACCATAGGCAATGTCGTCTGGAACGGTGCTGCTCACGATCAAGCTGGACAGTGTAAGATTGGAGGAATGTTATATTTAGTGACGAATCCCTCATTTTACTCGATGCTGATGATCGCCGTACACGTGTGTGTGGAGACGAGGAGGTCAGCGGTCGAATCCAACATCGTTACCGAGTGGTACATTGCCATTACACCTGGTGTAACAGTCTGGGGAGCGATCTCCTGGGACAGCCGGTCACCTTTAGTTGTGCTATGAGATACTCTCACCGCTCACAGGTATGTCGACGAATTTTGCAGCCGGTGGTACTGCCTATTGTATCTGGCCGCCCAGGTACTGTTTACCAGTAGGACAACGCTCGACCACATACTGCTCGGCTGCCACAACAACGTCTTCGAGGTGTTAATGTCCTCAAGTGTCCAGCCAGGTCTTCAGACCTTTCACCTATCGAACTTGTTTAGGACATATTGGGTAGGCAACTTCAGTCGTCTCAGAATACCTCCGAACTCTTTCAGCAGTTGCTGCGTTTATGGTAGGATCTATCGCAGTGGAACATCGGCCACTTAATTGACTCCATGTCCCACCGAGTATCGGCTTGCATGACTGCCAGGGGTGGTTTTACAGCCCATTGTTCTTTGTACTGCTACACGTCAATAAAACTGAATTTTGTTTAGATCATTTGTTCATCTACTTGGACACTATACGTCAAGTTTCATAGTTGTGACTCAATTCTTTCTGATGCATATATTTTATTGCAACAAAGTGAATTATTAATATGCAAAATAACTTGAACACATGAATATATATATATATATTTTAATAATTGTATAATAATAGTCTACTTCTATCAATAAAGTTAAAGAGCAGCCTACTCACAATGGGGTACATATTAGCACAAAGAATTTGTATTTAGAAATTAAGATTCTTAATTTCTTTTCTAAATACAAATTTGTTCAATACAGCTGTTCCTTAATTTAAAAACCAAGCTATTATTTCAAATTAATCACATCTGCCTTGTTTAAGAATTTAAAGCAAATTTCAAACCTGTTTCACTGTACTTCAGTCAAAATTTTACTTTTGATTAGAAACAGATGATTGAAAAATGTTTTTAGAACTGAAAACAAACTATTATAATTAATGATTAACTGGTCAAGAATTTATATCTATCATTGAATGCCAGTAACACTCTCAATGTCCATGATGTATGTAAAATGTCAGCCAAAGTTTTAACTGTAAGTGGGATATGTGGTACATAGATAGTACAGGACATTTTACCTTTCCAATTAGTCAGGTAATAAACTAATAGTGATGATACACTAATTTTTCATGCAGTGAAAGGGTTAAAATATATTCCAGTCATTGCTCTAATACAGTGTTTCTCAAACTTTGGTCACTCACGGACCTCTTTAAGCATTGCTTTATTTATTGGAGACCACTGTGAGGGGCGGGGGATTTCTCCCCTCCATTAAAAAAAATATATCGCCAGAAATTAAGGTTGTCAAATATGGTCAATAATATTAAGCCCTAGTTGTCCGCGATCATATTGATCCCCCATCCCAGCCTCTCCCAAGGTAAAACACAACCAAAGTAACCCTTGATTTAAATAACTTATTGGAAAGCTTATGTACGTATATAAAAGCTCCAGCAGGAGAGACTTATTCATTCATTGAAATATAATTTGTAGTTAATCTTAGCTCGTTTTGTGGTAAATTTTTTAAGCTTTTTGGGTTTTTTACTTTAAAAAAGCACTAACTTTTGGCAGAAAATCTCTAAAATCTCCGACCATGTTCTTAAAACATGGGTTGGTTGCCAAACCCACCTGAAACAAAATAATTTTTAGACTAATGCTATTTGATGAAAAGAGTGTCAGCTACGATCGTATTTTGTCAAATTTACAATGAAAATGACATCATTGATTTAATTAAATAATCAAAAGCAATGTAGACAGCATGGGTACATTCAGAGGATTCAAGCCTTTTATGAAATGCTGAACGGTAAGGTTTATAATAAGTACTGTTTATGAGAAATTTCTTAAATCTCACTAGAACATAAATTCTAGCGACGCCTGCAATTTCTAGTTCAATTTTTTTTTTCCTGAAATTTGGTAAGGATCCTGCAGACCAATTGATGATTGCGGACCACACTTTGAAAAACACTGCTATAATAGGTGCCCCCTCAATTTATCTGCTAATTCAATAAAAGGAAATTTGCTTAAGTCGGATAATATAATTTTTGAAACATACTTTTGGTATTTAATTTGTTTTCGAGGAGTTTTAAAATTATCCAAAAACAGTAATTCTAATACATTTCTTATACATGATTTTAAAAAATTTCATAAAAAATAGACCTGTTCTTTCAGTTGTTTAATGAGGCTCTCGGCTTTGTCCGTAAGAGATTGTGCTTGACGCATAGTGGCTTCCAGATCGAATGTTAAATTGGCTTGCATTAAGATCAAAACTATAAGTCTTCGAATAACTCTGCAATTAGAAAAAGAATTAAAAACAAATTGTTACGCTCACCAATTTAGCTCCAATGAGCTTTTTACTACGAAAAATCAACTTATACACTGAATGGATAGAAAAACTGGCTACTGCACACTCCTTTTTTTAGTGAATGAACTCATTGTTGTTTGGCATATATATAGGGTGCAAAGTAAAGCCCTATTTATATAAATAACTTTTGAATGAAAGTTTGTAGAGCTATAAAGTCAGATTCAGAAAAATGGCCATGCCTGTTGGAATCAACAGCAGTGCCTTCAGTGGCAAAATGGCTTATTGCAGCACAAGGAAAGCAAAGGTCATGCTGTGCCAGGACCTACAGTTTTCCGAGGAATCCAAACCTCCTAAGGCCTGGGGAACCAAACCCCGGACTACAGTGAGAATTCGATTTTGGCACCATTAGGAGTGGAATTTGGGTTAACAACACACTACCACTGCACCACTACAGAGTTCTACAGCGAAATTAAGTTTTTACATCTAACTCAGAAACTAAAAGAGATGCAGAAAAAACTTCAATTACGGAGTTGTTCAACATCAATGAACTAATTAGGAGCAAATGGCATTATGTATGCCGATAGAATAAATCGAGAGGCTGTAAATGATACAGCTGAAAGAGAAATTGCCCTAATTGTTGATTACAATAAACTACTCATGAATGATGACGACCAAAAGAAATACTTGCTCCAAGTTGTAAAAGACTTTAGAAAAAAGTACCCAAACCATAACAAGCAAACTTTATTGCAGTAAGTTGTTTTGAACATTTATTCGAATTTCATTACTTCTGTACAATTTTCAGGTTTGTGTTCATAACTGATGTAGTCGTTTGGTATTATAAGCCAATTGCGTAGACTATTATTAACCAAAATATACAGGATGTCTCAGCACCAGGGTTACAAACATCGAAGGGTAGCGCAAACCACTCACAGCGCCACTTCTAAAACCGTCCAGCATGCACAAATAGTGACAACCAGTGCATGAGAAGCGCAAAATGCGATGTCCTAATCATCTATGCACTTGAGCAGCTGACCTGAGTTTTATCTGGCGCTTTTCACGCACTGGTTGTAAATATTTGTGCATGCTGGACGGTTTTAGAACTAGCGCTGTGAGTGGTTTGCGACCCTAGGTTCTATGACAAATATTGTTCGTCTAGGTGTACCCTATCCCTCCTCGATGTTTGCAACCCTGGTGCTGAGACACCCTGTATATTAATTCCATACTGTAAAGGTGGTAGCGACCCCTAAAAATATTTTGATATTCATAAAAAAATTCAGCAAAATACTTTAATAGATTGAACACCTTTATGGGTTAGGAGGAAACAAATGCAAAAAAAAATTTTTTTGAGGCCACATACGGCCCATCCTAATACACATGTATGAAACTGGTAATGTTAAGAACTAATAACTCCCCTACAAGGAATCAAGGCCTTGCACAAGGCAGGGTGTTGGAGATGAAACCAACCCATTTGAATAATAATATTTGCTGTTAACTAAAATTCCTTATGAGAGAGAACTTTGTTTTTATGGAAACTCCTCCCATCGCCCCCTCATTTAGAACTATCCTCTTCTCTTTACTATCGACTTGAAGAATTAGACCTTTGTAAACATAATGTACAAAAGGTAAGCCATGAAAATCTATTTTGAACACATTTTAATGTCAAAGAACATATTTTACTGTTTTGTATAAATATTCTACAATAATTTTTTTTTTTAGAAAATAAAACCAAAAATATTCCCCTCTACTGGCCCCAACTTTGCTATGACGTTTGTCTGGGGGGGAAGAGATTGGTTCTCTAGGCCTTAAAGAGTAGAATTCTTTAAAAAAATGTAGGTCCCAGTGTAACAATCTTTTCTGTCCTTTTGTCACAACACACCTTAAAAAGAAATATTTGCTGCAAAAAAGTTTTTTTCTTTCCAACTACATTTTTTCCCCAGAATTTTCGCAAAATTCTCTGCCTTTTCTTTTTCACTGACCAGCCCTCAGGACTGGAACAGGCCCGTACAAGCTTGAAAGTTGTCCATTTTGATAAAGTCAAGTCTGTGTGGGCCTGTTTACATATGAGTTCCTTCATAATACTGCCTTTCAGTGAAATCAGTTGGCTAAGGCAAAAACATGAATCGGCAATTTCTGGCTCAATGTTGTCAACCTGTATTCTTGTTTTCTCTATGAAATTAAAGCACATGATTTTAGATTTTCGTAGGTTCATTTTGAGTTCAACTTCTCTACTTCTAGTTGAAAGCTCTTACACCATGCCTTCAAGTGCTCATGGGTCTGTTGAAAAAATAACACCGTCATCAGTAAACCACAGATTTAAATGTTCATCTATTTTTATTCCTTTGTTATTTCAGTTTATCAGCTGAGAAATCAACTGTAAGGATGAGGTAAAAAAATTTTAGAGAAATGTCCCTGTATGTATGTCCATGCCTCACATCTTTACCAATTTTAATATTTTTGAATATTTAAAAAAAAAAAAAAAAGTGAAATGCAGATCAAAGTTATTTAACTCTAAGGATTCTGGATGGCCGAAATACAGTTTATTTCAGGCTCCATGTTGAGCACAAAAATAATGGACTCGTCCAAATTTTCTCTGCTTACCCCTACTAATTTCAAGTTATTCGTTTACAATGGCCATCAGGTGAGACACTGTGTGGCATTTCGAAACCACAAACTGACAACGAAGACTCTGGTTCCAATTTCAAAATAAATGGCAGGTATACAAAAGAGAATACAGTCTTATCGCCTGTCATGAGTCAGCAAACCAGTATAGTGCACAATATCTCTGTATCCCCTCTACTGTTGCTCTAGAACAGCAGCTTACAATAATTATAATTCCCCCAGCTGTAGTTCCCCCTCTTGAGTAATGAGGGGATGGAGTGTTCGAACAGACGCTGTTAAGAATTTTGAAGAGGAAACAAAAAGGAACAAGAAAAGATCGCTGAAGTGCAAAACGGATATTCTGGAATCGAGAAATCCTGTTTTCAGAGAATAAACTGTGGTTAAAAATGCCTGTCGCATTTTCGCGATGGGCAATAATTTTTTCGTCGCATTTTCGAGAAATTCGTCGCATTTTGCGAAAAATGAGACTGCAGCTTAAACCCTGGTTACTAGGTATTAGATGGGTACATAACAGAAGACTCGTCATTTAAAAAATCAGTGGTTTTCATTTGTTTCTTAATAACTACAACTTCATGAAGTTTCAGTGGGTGGAGGGAGTGGGTTGAGCCAGGACCTGTTAGGAGTGAGTCCGCTATACATGAATTATGATTTTTATTGGAAAAGGGGAGGAGGTGAAAATTTTGAGATTACCCACTCTCTGAAATCACCATACGCTATGTCACTGGTAACAGCTGAGTTACTGAGATTTGGAAGTTAAAAGAAACTACAAATTAAACATACACCAAAAATGCTCTACTTACAGCCATAAAAATAATGCAAAGCCAGCAATATAAAAATTACGCTGAGATCGGAAAAGCTTCACTCTGAGATGTATCTCAGCATCTAAACGCATGTGTTCAGTTTCAAGTGAACCAGAATATTTATGCATTTCACGAAGAGATTCTGGAAAAAAAAATGTTTCAATATCATGCAGATATATAAAAGAAACATGACTCTTAATCAATTTGATTTAAAACTTAATTTTTAGCAAATACTAAACTGTTTCTTAACAAAACTTACAACACAAAATCAATCAATGAACACTTATTGGAAATAAAACATGCTTATTTTAAGGTGCAAGGACAACTAAGGTCATCCTGTCGCAGGATCTACGGTTTTCTGAGGAATCTGAATCTTTTAAGGCCTATCTTTCTATTTTTAAAGGCTTATCTTTTAAGGCCTATTTTTTAACTCTCAAACTACAATGGGCAGTTTGTTGGTAAGCACTTATTTTGGACACCAATGGGAGTCAAACACGAAGTAAAGTCACAATAGAATAGAATGTTACCACTGCATTACCACAGGGCCTAAAATGCAAAGTATAAGGGAAGGAATTTACATAGAAAAGGTTAAACACTTATAAAATAGCAAATGAAATACATCACTCAAGCTTTACTTACATGCCTTAATTATTAAAGGCTAAAAAAACGCTACAACAAGGTGGTTGTAATTAAACTTGGCTTATTTAAAGCACCGTGCAGCTTAAACCGTTCAGAGGATTGACACCAAAAATTGGTATATAGAGCATTTAAAAGGTGCGAAAAATGAATTTAGCAAAAAGAAAAAAAAAATATATATAGTTTGAAAATGCCTGTTGGGGCACGTCTTTTAGTAAAATAAATGGATGAAATGACCAACATGCAACAAAAATAACTAACAGTTCTTGGTCGGTTATTGATGGTGCAGAGTGATGTGGTCCTACAAATCTGTCAACGTAGAAACATTTATTTTTTCCCCAATTCCTTTAATAATACAGTACCACACTTCACGTCCAAAAATGCCTTCTTAAGTCCATATATGGCACATTCAGATTTACTAAACATAAGCTGTGCAGCTTCAAATCTTGTTTTAAGTGTAGCCTCTTCCAGTTTTAAGCCCTTAATTACAATAGAATCATTACACTTGACTTCATCGTTTTCTTTCTCTTCCACCATGATTGTTTGATTGCAGAAATAAGTTTAGGATTTATATGCTCATTAAATTTCTGAATATTGAAGTATTTCCCAACAGCTAACTTGACCTTGCTTATACCATTAATGCTTGCAATACAAAGATGATTTCCAGACTCCAGGATATTTTTATTAATGCTGAAACCTCTCTCACAATCGGAATTGCCATGGGCCGAAGTCAATAGAGCTTTGATCAAAATGGGCAAATACTGGATGTTTAGATTTTCTGAGCCATCCCTATCACCAAAAACTTTAGCCCAGCATTCATGTAATCTTTCAGGTTGATTAGAAGTACATGAATTATTTGAACAGACTGGTAAACAATCCACTCATCTGTGAAAATTTCGACACCCACGTTATACTATGCTCATACTAGAGCTTTCGTTTTAGGAGAAAGAAAGACGCCGTCCTCATCCTAGATTCGAATCAGGAGTATCTTAACCGCTAGACAAACGAGGACAGCAACAACACTCTCTTTTTCCATATAAAAGGTTGTAAGATATTACCTTTCACAGGAATAAAACAATTGCTACATAGTGGTCAACCAAGAAAAGCGTCAAGGGCGAGTTTGTGTTTTTCCGTGGGGAATAATTATACGTGAAAATTCCAACACCCACGTTTATTAGCTCATATTAGAGCTTTTGTTTTAGGAGAAAAAGAGACGCCGTCCTCATCCCATATTTTTCTCCTAAAACAAAAGCAGGAGTTCCAAAGATCCATGAAGGAACAAAACTAATCGAATATCACTTTGATATTCTTTTGAGATAGGTTCGACTACTGCTATTAAAGATTAAAAAAATTTTAATTCTGCTTCTAGAAGGGGATCTCCCACAAATGAACAAATTTTATTAAAAATTCATGTAACATAAACTTGTTTTGTCGTTCTTTGTGACATCTGTAAACCTTTGACATATGTATGATGTCAAAAGCAGTCTTCATTTTGCAGCCAACAGAATGAACAAACTTTTGAAGAAAGTTCTTAGAATCTGAATAATGAATAGATAGCAAAGGACATTAACCATTTTTAAATAAATTACACAAACACCACAGAAAGTAGACTAAAGACCAGTTTGTAGCTTAAATTGCAGTTTTAAAAACACCATGCAATGTATGCAGTTCACAACTGCCCAAATACAGTAAGACTGGAAGCAGGGGCTTACCCAGGATTCATAAACTGGGGGGGGGGTCTAGATTTCATTAATTTATTTTCATTAAACACATTATGTGTTCTAGATTTTTTTATATACCCCCTAAAAATCTAAAGGGATGTTAGGTGTATAAATCCCTGACTAGAATTCCTTAAAATTTAAAGTAAAATTTATTAATTTATTTAAATTAAATTTATTAATTTATTTAGATTAAATTTATTAATTTATTTAGATTAAATTTATTAACTTATTTAGATTAAATTTATTAACTTATTTAGATTAAATTTATTAACTTATTTAAATTAAATTTATTAATTTATTTAGATTAAATTTATTAATTTATTTAAATTTATTAACTTATTTAAATTGAGATTTGTTTTAGTTATTTAAATTTATTTTATTTTTATTTATTAGTTTGAAATTAAAATTTCAATAAACCTTAAAATTTATTATAAATTTTCATGAATGGATCAACAATCGATCCGATTGGGAGGGATCAGGGATCGCTGGTTTAGATCAAACCACCAGGTTCACATCTGTTGAACTACAATGAACCACCGAAAGGTTAAGAAATTGGCATGATGCCAACCAATTTCTCTTATCAGCTGTATTTGAAGTTATGACAACCAACTTCCTAGGCACCTTCGACTTTTTGGCGAGAAACCAGAGAATGCAGGAAAATATTTTTTTTTTCCTTTATAAATTTTGCCAATTTTTTTTAAATACATTAGTGTTAAAATTCCCTGCTAAATTATAACTTTTTGATGAATTCCCTAATATTTCCCTGAACACCAAATTCCCAGCTATTTCCTGGTCTGTGAACACCTTGAGGGGGGCTAAGATACCCTGGCTACGTCTCTGCTTATCATTGTATTTGCAAAAAAGACTTCACCTTGCCCTTTCTAATGTTAAAACTTAAGAGCCAGATCTAGCCAATTTATAGCGTGTTTCGGCATAACTCTTATCTAAGCGAGGTGATTTATGAATCCCGCAAGGTATATTTACTAAGTCCATGCACATGTGCAGAATGAGGTGTACCTCCCACTGGTAGATGTAAATTCGGAGAAAAAAGTTCTCGCTTGGTAACGAATAGGTTTTCATGTCCAGCAAAAGTTGTCAGATTTAGCCATAAATAGCTACGGAATGGTTAAAAATAGCTATTTCATAGCAAAAATAGCTTAAAACAAGTATTTGGCTGGAAAGAAATAGGGTAAAATAAGTTTTTGATGCAGAATTTTCCTAAATATTCACTTAGTAGCAGCTTGGTGCAGGGTAACAGTTTTGGCACTGTCTGGCGTACTTCTCATTCCTGAAAATAATAAGAGAATAACAACTTATTAAACTGCATCGCATTCACAATCCCAAACGGGAACTGTGAAATGTCCACAAGCAGCACTTGCATAGGTGCCAACTTCTAGAAGTGAAAAATCTGTAGTCAATTGTGCATGCGTGGGCCGGCACCATTTTTTAATTAAACAAAATCATACATAATTTATGAAAAAAGGGCACAATGAGGAAATTAAGTATTTATTAAATTAATAATAATAGAGGATTAAACTGTATTAAACGCAATATTAATTCTTAGAATTTACAAATGCTGTAGTGCAAGATTTTGCATTTGAGAAATTTTTTGTCAAATACATTCTCGTAACATTTCACATGTCTGCATTTAACTATTAGTAAATTTTCTAATGTGTCATCAGACATGGTTGACCTGAAGTCAGTTCTAATTTTCTTCACTTGACTGAAGACTCTCTCGCATGCTGCATTACTGTGAGGGATCGTAAGTATTGACAGCATAACCTGAGAAAGTCGTTTAAATGTTTCTTCTGAGAAGGGAAGAAAGTGGGGTGATTTGATTCCTTTTCATGGTCTCTTCCTTAAAAAAAATGATCAAAGGTTGTCACTGCTGGATTATACGCTCTAAGCACTTCCCAATAGACAACCAACGAGTGCTAACGTGTTTTAATACCTTTTTTATATCAGTCTCATGAAATTCTTGAAGAATTTTCAACCTATCTTTTCTTTTCGAACTCTTTTGTAAGTAATAGTAAATGTCTACCAAAATTTCATCGATTTTAAATGGCAAACATGCAGCACTCTTTTCAGCTGCTAAGTTAATAAGGTGGCAGGAACAGCCCATAATTTCAATATTTTGGTGATGATTCTTTAACACCGCTGCTACACCTGCTTTTTTTCCTATCATAACAGGTGCATTATCACAGCTAAAGGCAACACAATTAGAAATCGCAAGGTTTTTAGATTGTAAAGCACTTACCAGAAGATTTCCAATATTTAACCCAGTAGCATCTTCTTTCAAAGATGGCATAGATAAAAGACAATTCACAATTTTTTCACATAAAGGATCGAAGAAAGTTACCACTATTGGATACAGCTTTGAATCAACATCGTTGCTTCCATCAGTTGCAATTGAAAATGGATAGCACCTTAAATTTTCAACAAGTGATGAGGATTCCTTTGCGGACATTTCTTTCATAATTGCAGAAGTTTTGGTCTTTGCAGATCCATATTGTTTTGCAATACTGCTGTCAGGAAACGTTTTCCGAAAGAGCATCCCCGCGTGATCGCAGCAATTCATTGGCAAATTATGTTCGATCAAAAACGATGTAAATAAACATTCAGCGTTAATAAAGGAGGTATCGTTAAATGCAAAAAATGAAGGCTTGATACTATGATTAGACTCTACAGCCTTGAACGTCTCCTTATGTTTAACAGTCTCAGAATGCAAAGTAATATCGCGTTTACCACCGTGAGTAATGCTTATGTCTTTACGGCAACACGTGCAGAAAGCATATTTTGGCCCCAGTCTTGATTTTTGAATAAAATTAAACATCTTCATATATTCGGCTTTAAACGTTTGGTAGTACCTTTTATTAACAGTCGACATCGTTAACGTTGTTTTCAAAAACACCTAAAAACAAAACTTTCTTTCCGGAGCAAAGAAATACCAGATATGTCTAACACATGGCTTCCCTACACAAAGTCACATGCTTGACCAAAACCTTAACGGTGTAGCGCATTCTTTCTTGCCTTCCCCAACAACTACAAATACAGATGCATGATTTCGTTGTGCAGGGGCATCACTCTACGTCATAGCTGGAGCTAAAATTCCACGTCACGCCACGCATGCGCCGTCAACAGAAGACGAATTTTTTCGACTTTTTTACCGATATTTGCGTTTATTTATGCGTATTTATTATTAAATATGCACATATGCGCAAAAATTTAAATAAACATGCATCAAGAAAAATAGGTATATAGACTTTTTTTTAAGAAATCAGTATTTTAAAAAACACTGGGGATTTTAGATGAAATCTCCGAATGTCGTTTTCGACTGGAAGATCGATAAAAAATCGGAAGCCTTCCAGGTAAATCGGAAAGATTGGCACCTGTGAACTTGTACGTTTTTGGCCATAGACGTGATCTGGTGGGGGGCACTTTCTCCCCTAGTTTTTTTTTTAGAAAAGAGGCAAAATCGCATCTTTTCTGTTACAATTGAGTTGTTTATTTGTCCCCTTGCCCAGTTTACGCTATATTTAACCTCCAAGCTACGCCTATGTTTCCGGCCATACGTTGAAAATTCAAGATCGATGTGGCATGTGTTATTGTCCAATCATCCTGAAATTTTATGCTGTTTAATACCTCATTGAACTGAACAAAAGTAGGGAGTACTGCATCAAAAATGTGAACTTAATTTTTTTTCCATGTTAATAAAAACCATCCTACTGCGCAGGATAGGTTTCCGGCCTCTACTAGGTTTAGCATTTGGTCATTTCATCTATTCATTTTGCCCAAAGATACCTTCATTAGCGGTTTTCAAATCTTTTTTTTCCGAATTCCTTTTCCGTATCCTTTCGGTAGTCTATATACCAATTTTGGTGCAAATCTACTAAACGGTTCAAGCTTCAAGGTGCTCTAAATAGGCAAAGTTTAATTATAACCACCTTGTACATACACTGTCGTGAATACTAAACACACATACCACTTAATTTTGAACATATAAACTCAGTGTTAGATAAGCATTTATATACCAATAGTAAAGTTTGAACTGAATATTTACAATTCACAGAGCACAATCTTTCACTTTTATCGGTGCTTTATGTTCAAAGAACAGAATTACAATTATTGTAGTGGCGCAGTTAGCAGTTTCTTGTAATATAGACGGCAATAAAAGAAAGGAGAAGAGACTTCTAAACCTACACGGATGTAGTATTTTCTGAAACTTAGGGAAATTAGTGTGACAGCAATGTATCACATAGGAATTACAGAAAATACGAGGGCTGAAATTTCCCTAATTATATTTTTAATGAAATTTCTTGACATTTCCAGGAGCGTGAAATTTTGATTTCCTGGTACCATCACTTACATGGCAATGTCTGCTTATTCAAGGGGTGAGATAGCTAAACTTCAATGTACTATCATACAAGTTTCTAACAGAAAACAAAAACAATTTAACACATTTTAATTAATACCTTGGTATAGGAGTTATAAATCGGACGTTACATTGGCAGGCAATATGGAAAAAATTTGGAGGATACTGGTAGGCAATACAAAAAAAAAAGTTCAACTATGGAGAGATTTTCTACACGAGGACGGAACATGCGATTATAGAGAACCATTAAAATTTTTCTATTTTCGCTGAAAATTTTCTTGTCTTCTTAAACGACATTCAAAAATTAGAAGGGAAGTGAATTTGTGAACTTAAGCAGGTACTGCTTTGAGTTGACAAGTTAATCAGGTCTTTCTCAATTCATAATACATCAAACCAAAAAAATCTTAAGGAAAGTTTAGTTATCTGGAACATCGATTTATCCAAGGGTCCAGTTAATGAGACTCAACTGTATTTAAATACCCTCAATTTTCTATCATATAATGAAATATGAAAGGCAATTATTTTGGGAATATTTAAAAAGAAAAAAGTACATACCTAAAAAGAATAAAATTAAGATTGCTATGAATATGGTAAAATACAAGTTAGCTTTCGAAGCAAAGGTGTGAGAAATTCGAGAGCTGAATACTGACTTCCACCTAAAAAGAAAAATAGTTTGAATATGTTATGTCAAAAAGCATTACAACTAGACATTATACAAATCCTCCCATGCTTTATACACACAAAATTATTTCAAGGGTTTACTGGAATGGTATGGAATATAAAACTAAACTACCAGTAAACAACAATCTTAAAAAACAATTTACAGATCAGAAGCCCAGAGAGCAGGACCATTCCAGACAGGGGTGTAAAAAATGTTCCTGCAACTGAATGGCCAAACACAAGGACAACCACAGACCATTTATTACATCATATTGACACTAATCTTTAGATCAATAACAAAATGAAACAAGGATCCTTGATATTGTCATCAAGAAAGTTTTCATTTCATGAAAATAAAAATTAAAAATCTCTCTTACATAAAAATTGGGGAACTGCATACTTCCTTGTCGCCAAAGCAACTCAAATGTCGTCAAAACTTATGCTACATATACTTTTAAAATAGGTCCAAGATTTTTGCACTAGGACATTTCTGTATGCTGGATATGCGTGCAAGCTTATCACAGTGCTGGAACAGCATTGCTGTTGTAGAACATTGCCAGAAAGATCGCTGTAGTCATTTTTGCACAAAATTCCTTCCTGGAAACAAAATTCTCTTACCTGTATCAGAGATGGGTCAGTGGGGGGGAACCCCTTTCCCGCTTCAGACTTTCGTCCTTTCAGCCCATTTGGATAGTCTTCGATTACTCTTGAATAATTGAAATGTTGAATCAGTGATTTTTACCAATAATGTCTGAAAACGTGAAGGATTTTTTGCAGCACAGTTCTGCCCCTTTTATGTGCACATTCGTTTAGAAGCTTCTGGATGTAGCATCCCCGGGCCATTTTGTTGTTGGGTGGAAAAGGTTTTGGGTGTCTATCGTGTGCTGCAGTGACACCATTTTGACTTGTATTCATGTGAAGGAGACAACACACAAACAAGCCAGAAAACATGTTCCCAGCATTTCTAACAGCCATAAAAAGCATATTCCCTTCTTACACTACTGATGCCGATACGTAGGTATGTACCTTAAAAAAAAAAAAAAAATTTTTTTAAAAATTCAGACTGGACTCGCAGATTATTACCGATGATGATGATGCGGTTTCAAAGCCCAGAAGGAAGTTGGTGCGATTAGCAACAAAGGCCAGGAAGTAATATGCAGTCATGCCAGAAACTGTTTAAAATTAAATATACATATATAGAAAGAAACACCGCACATATCAAATTCTTTAATAATATCAAATTAATAAGGTGATGGTACTGTTTATGCATCTGGACAGCCAACAACCAAGGTTAGTTGTTTGAATTTTTATGGCACAAGAACAACAAAGGTCATTCTGACTCAAACAAGATGAGGCAGTATGTACGTTCTACGGTCCAATAACCCAGGAATGGCCTTGCCAGGGAGTATGGTAAAGTCATACAAAGCTAAGTACAATCAAGAAAATCCCACCAGAATCAGTGGTGGATTTACCAATAGGTTAAGTTAGTTGAAGCCTACAGTGGCCAATTTTCTACAGTGAAAAATTTGTGAAGGCACAATGATGAAGCTAAAGTTTTTAGTCCAATGCATTATTAAGGGTGTAGAAATGTTTTCTACCTATCGAAATATGACATGCTTTCTTTGTCTATTTAAATGAAAACAGTCTGTGAACAGGCCCGTCTTTTCTCTTGTGAAACATTGCTGAACAAGTTGAAAATGAAGAAAAAGAAGATTAACGCATCATTTTAGTTTAAGACTATAGCAATAACCAATTACTCTTCTGAAAAATTGCTTTTTCGTTTGAAACAAATTGAGCCCAATATATTAGAAAAGACTGAATAACTTAGCAATTTTATCAATTGAATTGTATATACTAGGAATCAATTTCATCTAAAGACGTTAAAGGTTTTGCATAAAACTAATGCAGATGGTAATATTTCTAAGTGCCTATTATTTACTGATGTTTACTGTTTGAGCTGTATTAACATATCTACAATAAAAATAATTTTTTATTGATTGGAGTTACTAGTTTTGTTATAAGAGATGTTTAGTTCACTGTTAAAATGTAATGAGGGTAATTTTGTTATATTATAGTTCTATTTATTATGAATTATCACACTACTTTAATATTTTTTTTTATAAAGAGTTAACTTTTTTTTTTTTAAGCAGGGGTATCTACACAAATTTTGTTTCAAACTATCTGACTTTTCACACCAATAACAAAAACTTACACATAGCATGTTTTAATAGGATTCTTAACTACAATAAACTAAGGATCAAATTAATGTAAACTATCGTTTTAGACATTTGAATTTGAGTCATAATTGTAACCCTTCTCTATCTACCTTGCATATTTTAACATTTCATGCCTCACTTTAATGGTCGAGCCATCATCAGATTTAAAAAAAGTATAAATTCATAAAAATCATAAAATACTGCTGTAATTGAATATGGATAAATTAATAATAATATCACAATGAGAAAATGAAGATTAAATTTTAGAACACGATACCAGTTTCTTGCCAACTTCCGTCCTGTGACATCATGATGGATTAGCCCGGACTTGTTTTGCGCTTTCGCTTTATTTCTGGCTGCCATGATTGTTTACAAATGAACTTACTTGTAGTATACTGATGACTACCTATTTATATTAAACCCTTCAGTTAATTAGACATAATGCCGATACAGAGACACCGAGTTTTTTTGTTTTTGATTAAAAACCACCACAGAGGAAACTGTTAAGGCCTCAACCACACATTGATGGACCGTGTAATGGTCCCCTATACCCTTTTGGTTACTTAATTAGACATTATACTGATATCGAGATTTTGCCCACACTTTAGATGTGTCCCAGTCGCCCAAGGTACACTAACTTCCTTGTCTGATAATCGTTCTTTGATGACATCAACATGGATTGACGTTTTGCGAGTCATGATTTTTTCTAAATGTTTTGAAAAAAAAACCTCACCAATGTTGTGGCATGAAGTTTGCTGAAGTCGGAATATGGCTGTTGGGGTTTCGTTTTCTTGCATAAATATGTCCTGCTTTTCTCTCATCGATGTTAACGACCACTGCATGTACTGTCCATTGCGGTAGAGGAGAACGTCTTGCCGTAACTGGTTTTTCAAAAAACCAGTTTCGGCAAGATGCCCTTCCCTCTACTGCAATGGAATCTGTCTGCTTCTTCAGCTAATGGAATCTAGACACCAACTTCTTGCGAATGGACATATTTTTTTTATTATTGCAAGCTTTCAATTTGCAGGAGACTGCGCCTCCGTGCTTTACTGATGTTTTTTAGTAGCGGGGAAGGGGACACCACTCCCCACTATGGGGCTTTCTCTGATTCAGGAAAAATGCTGATTTATAAAAAATCTCCTTGCATCCGAAAAAAAACAAAACATGGCTGTTGCCCGGAGCTTGTTTTGGCAACATTCCAAGATACAAGCCAGGCTTTGCCTACGCTGAGATTCACACACAGGTGCAGTGCTTAGAGCTCTTGGATTCAGTTTTAAGAGTATAGCATGAGTTTTGGTAACCAGGATACATCTAAGGTTTTACTGAAACTTTCATGAGTTTTTGTTGTATTTTACTTAATAAATAAGATGATTAAAATAATGGTAATATTAATGATGATTAACTATAATGATTACCATTAATTATAATGATAATTAATAGTAATATTAAAAAGGGTTGCGAAAGTCACGAAAACTCACCAAATCACTTTATTGGCAGTGGTATCATGTTCTAATATTTTACCAAAATGAATTTATAAAAATATTAAAAGTGATTAAAATCGAACACAGGCAAAATATTGTTTACATATGAAAACATTCACCAGTATTTTCTACCTATTTGTTTCAAAACATTAAAAGATCATAATGTTAAGTATTTTATGTGCAAAAGTCCTTTTGATTTTCTTTATCTAAAAAGTAGAAATAAATCCGGAAGTTTCTGGGACTCGTAACGTTGGAATTTCATTAGATGCTTTTCCTTGCTTTTTATTTAAATCAGAGAAATTTCCCAGACTTTTTTGAGGAAATTTTCAATTTTCATGCTTTTTCCAGATGAATGAAATCCCTGTTTAATTTGCCTACCTTTTATATTCAATTTCAGTTGTTATGCTCAGAGGCATAACCAAGTATTACCAATGAGAAAAGCTTCCAAGGGTTGCCACACCTGCAGAGGTTCAAAAGGTGTCGAATTTATGAATATTTGTGCAAAGATGAATTTTAAATAATAGCCACGGTTGCTGAAGTTTTAGTTACATCTTTGGTTACGTTCAGTAAGAGAAGGTGACAAAATATATCAGTTTACAGATGGCAAAACCGTAAATGTCTATGAACAGAATATAACATAGCAGTGCACAAAACATACTAGACACCTAATCTTGCCTCAAATGGATTACGCCAAATAGATTAAGTGTCATTGTCAGTAAGTGATGAAGCGTTGCATCTTTCGTGAGTATCCAAACTGAAAAAAGTAACCTAACCGAATGAATCAAGATTAATGTGTATTACGTTGACAAATTGGTTAGCTGAATTTTTATGGTGCAAGAATAGCAAAGATTCCATGCTATATATTGATAAATGAGTATCAGAATATGATGAAAACATGGGTTCTGGTAGTGATTAAGTTTTATGTCAACAATATAGGCTGACATGGTCATGTGAAAACGTTTGGTTACAACGTAGTTATGATCACAATTATCTTTTAAATGAAATTTTGAAATTATATAAAAAAATTAATAAAATTATCACTGTTGAAACATTTCAAAAATGGGGGACACTGCACAATCCATCCCCTAGTGCTTCTCTCTTCTAGAAATGAGTCGGAAAGTCACTAGATAAGCAGATGGGCCAGATATCACACATACATTGTCTTCAGAGCTTGTAAGGACATTTTCACGGGTTTCGTCGTTCTTATGGCTGTGCCTTGTTCGTTGCAGTGAATTGTATTATGTCTGAATGGTTGACATCATTTCTTGTGGAATTGTGGTTGAAAGGGAAAAAAATGTGTGCTGGAGTGGGTCATGAAAGAGGGATTAATTTCGTTCAGGTATAAGAGTATGGGCCAGGCCTTGTTTGGATAACTTTTTTCAGTGGTGTTAGAAGAAAAGAGGTGAGGATGCATATTATAGGGCAGGGAGGGACAGAAGAGAGGTGGGATGAATGGAGAGGGGGAAAGAGAAAAGGGAGGGGGCGGAGGGAGAATGAACATGAATGGGGAGGAAGGAACAGAAGACGGGAAGGAGAAAAGGAAGTAAGGAAAACCCATAGTCTACACTTTAAAGACTCCGAGACAGGGCAACATGCAAATGCGGTCGAGGGAACGTGGAGTAACATGAAACAAGAATTCCAGGGTCAAGAACAATAAAGGTTAGTACTTCTTGTTTTTAACTTTGCTGAATTGAGACATCCATGTCGTAAACATGGCGGCAGACCAGTGTCACTGTTGCCATGGGGTTTAGAAACAGTTCTCACTATGGCACCAATTGTGCAGTAGCACCCAAAAACGTTAACAGTTATTTCAGTAGCCACATTGTACCTTCTTCAAAAGTCACAATAACTGTCATTCTAAAGAAAGTAACATGTGGCTACTGAAACAGCCATTAACATTTTAATCTTTTTAACTGGAATAATTTTGTATGTTTTAAAGATATAATCATTGACCATATTCATACCTTGATATGGTTATAATCTGTCTTCAATTGAATAGACATTTTCAGAATAATAATGTAAATTCTCACAGTATGTCATCAAAGACTGATCCCAGGAATATAGAAAGGGTTTGTTTTTGTTCTTTTTCAGTGGCTTAACCATAGCATTATATCAATTCAACTTCGTTGAAATTAAGTGGCAAAGACAATGATTATCACTGTTCAATTTCTAAAGACTGTACGACAAAATGCAATATTCCTACATGATGCAGCCAGTGCCAGATTAAGGTTTTTGTGGGCCCTGGGCTGGATGTATGGGCTGCTAAAGAATGTGGCCTTCACGATATTTAGTTAATATATACTGAGTTTTCCTTTGATGTTCATATCTTCAATACCCAGGAATATCAATAAACATTCATGAACAGTTATAAATTAACACTATTTAAAAAATGTTGAAACTTAAATATCACCAACATTAAATGGTGATAGTACAGAATTCATCCCGTAGTACAATTTTGCTCTAGAAATGAGTCAAAAAGTTGTTGTGGCGGGGTTATACCATAAGACTGAGCGTCACACGCACATTGTCTTCCAAGGAGGTGCTAGGCCTAACGTGGGTGGCACCTTTTACTAGCAGTATAGGATGAGGGGTGAAAATGCGCATAATAGAGATAGGTCGGTGGGAGCTAAGTTTCATGAAAGCAACTTAAATATGATTGAGGTGTTGTCTGTGATATATTTGTGGATATCCCAGGCAATGACAAAGAACATCCATAAAAACAATATTCCCGCCACAAACGTCCAAGGAAGAGAAATGAAGGTTAGTACCCCGTTTTTGAAGTCTGCTGAATGGAGGAAGGGAAGGAGGAGATAGAAGGAATGGGAAGAGGTAAAAGAGGGTAAGGGAGAAGCAGAATAAATGAAGGGGATGAGAGTAGGGGAGAAGCAGGAAGAGTGAAGAGGAGGAGGGAAGGAGAAGAGATGAAGTTAAACAGGCATGAAGGGGAAGGAAAGGGATGAGGAGGTGGAGCCTTGTAACATAACGTAAACAACATGGTGGAAAGTCAGGACACTGATGCCAAGCATGTTGGAAACACTTTGCACTAAAAAACACTGCGGAACGAATTCTGTATTAATGCCCATTACATACATCACTTTCAAAGGCTCTGAAGGAATCGGCCCTATTTAACCTATACATAAATCCGGCACTGCACCCAGTACATATACTAGAATCTTTTTCCAGACAAATTCACATTGTTTTGATGACTAAAAGATGCACTTGTCATTAGCTAGATGCATCAAGCAAATTGACAATGTAGACAACAAAACTTCAGCTTACCATAAATTAAAAAAACTACAGACAAAAATGTTCATTAGATATAAAGTTAATTAATGGAAAGTTAAATCAGCTTACACTCTTGGAGAAATAATTGGAAGCAGCAGGAATATAATAAATACAACTTCTGAATATAAAAATGCAGCTACAAGAGTCCATTGAAATGTCATCTTAGTTTGAAGTTACTGGAAAAGTTAGGAGAGGATTACAAACATATTACACAGATAAATAATATATGATGCATCTCAAAAGTTTAGTCACAAAATATATTTCGCTTTTATGGGGAAATTATAATACAAACAAAATATTAAATACATCCATTTTCAGGATTCCAACTCCCACTGGAGAAAAAAAAAAAGCAAACTTTTTGGGGAAAATTCGATGAGTAATCACAAGTAACTTTCAACTGAACTTCGGTTGTGGGGAAAATGGCTTCACATTTATAGGAGATCGAGCTATTCAAAACAGAATTTAAGAAGGTTCTCCTGACTTTTCCAGGCTTGACCAAAAAATTTAATTTTCCCCTGACCTTTAAGGGTGATTTCAAATTTCCCGACAATTCCAGGTTGTTTGGGAATCCTGCATTTTGTTGTATATCACGTGCTGCTTGCAAAAGTACATTTACAACTGATATTTATTTAATGCATTATTTAAAATTATATAAAACGATATGAAACTTCAATTTGCAACATAGATTTTCAGAAAAATTATCAATAATTTTCTCTTATTAATATTTTCTAAGGCATCTTTTTCCAAGCACAATACAGTTAAACAAGTTAATTTTGACCGTCGTTGACGAGAAATTTTGTAAATAATCAGGGTTCGCACTCACACTGGAGAAAAATATTCACCCACACATTGCAAAAATTGTTAATTGAACTTCGATTTACCTCAATTTCACATGAAATTTAGATATTCGGAACAGCAGTTAGGACAGTTTTCCTACACTTCTCCAAGTCTGACCAAAATATCTCGTTTCTCTATGGCTTTTACAGACGATTTCACATTCCCTTCTTTACGAAATTAAACTTACTTCCCCTCTAACGGGAGGAAGTAACTGCGTAAAGGGGCAATTTCGCTCCTCCTTCAGACTATTGGCTAGTAGCTGAGAAAATGTGAGAGTGCTGAGCGAGACAGACCAACGGGGCAATCCTTCTGCGCATGTGCGTGGACTTCGGATATTGCATTATAATATATATGTGTATAATAAATATAATAAATAAATAAAAAATATCTGTGTGTGTAAAAGTATATATATATATATGTGTTGTATTTTATTTGTATTTTTATTTTATTGTTTACTATTGTTTTTTATTTGCTTTCATTTCTCACCAATCTATTTGCTTGATTTTCTACATTTTCATTTATATTTACATTATCTACTATTTCCCATTTATATATATATATATATATATATATATATATATCCACACACTGAAGTACCAGAAAAACTGGTACAGGCGTGTGTGTGTCTCTTTTACGGAGGGGATGGATTGCCGATCAACACGGCATTCATATATGCACGTTCACGTTAAGTCGTCATTCAACGGTACAGGCGTGCGTATGCAAATAACGGAGCTTTGCAACCAATCAGCGTAACGCGATGCGGTCGGCAGCGCCCATATAAGACGAGATGTCCGGCAAAGTTGTTTGATCGGTTCTTACCGCTATAATGGTAGTTTATTAATATTCAAGTTGTTTTGAACGTGGCATTATAGACGGCACAAGAGAGATGGGACATAGCATCTCCGAGATAGCGACAAAATTTGGATTTTCGCGTACGACCATTTCACGGGTATACCGTGAATATCAGGAATCAAATCTCCGACAGCGGTGCGGTCGGAAAAAGACCTTGAAAGAACGGGACATTTGACGACTGACGAGAATATTTAAACGAGATAGACGTGCAACACTTCCTCAATTTGCCGCGGATTTCAATGCTGGGGCATCAACAAGTGTCAGCGTGCGAACTGTTCAACGAACCATCACTGATATGGGCTTTCGGAGCCGAAGGCCCACTCGTGTACCATTGTTGACTGCACGGCACAAAGCTGTACACCTCGTCTGGGCCTGCCAACACTGCCATTGAACTGTTGATGACTGGAAACACATTGCCTGGTCTGATAAGTCTCGTCTCCAATTGCATCAGGCGTATAGACGTGTACGGGTATTGAGATAACCTCATGAATCCATGGATCCTACACGTCAACAGGAGACTGTTCAATCTGGTGGAGAATCTGTGATAGTAAGGGGCGTATGCAGTTTGCGTGATATGGGACCCCTGATACGTCTAGAGACAACTCTGACAGGTGAAAGGTACGTAAGAATCATGTCCGAATATCTACACCCATTCATGTCCATTGTGCATTCCGACGGACTTGGACAATTTCGGCATGATAATGCGACACCCCACACATCGAGAGTTGCTACCGAGTGGCTCCATTAACACTCTTCTGACTTTAGACACTTCCATTGGCCACCTAAATCGCCAGACATAAACGTTATCGATCATGTCTGGGATGCCTTGCAACGTGCTGTTCAGAAGAGACCTCCACCACGTCGCACTCCTATGGATTTGTGGACTGCCCTGCAGGATTCCATTTGTGAATTGTCTCCAGGATATATAATTGTTTTAACCATGTTTTGGTAACAACTAATGCTGAAATTTTTAACAGTGTACCAAATTGATTAGACCTCAGCGAGGTTTCCACTTTTTGAAATTTTATTGCTTGCATTGAATTTTCATACTTTGTGAACAGACACTTCTTAGAAGGTTGCAGGGTTATAGTGGGGGCTACTGGGCTACAACTTCATAAATACATACGTGTATATGCAACATTCTATCATGGGAGAAATACCCTCAGTCAACCCCCTTTGCCTAAGTCTATGGAAGTGGTCCTCACAAGGTAACCCCACTTTCGCTGTTCACTGCACTTTGAGATCAGACCTACGGGAGATGACAGTGCTTGACTGATGCTTGACTGATCACGAACATGTAGTCATTTGTCTGCTAAAATGGTATGACAATTTTTTATGAATATTTGAAATCCAAAAATGACACTTTTACTCCAGGTTTGATATTTTTTAATCGCACTGTATGTGAGCAAAAACAGGTTTGAAGTCGGTAAGATTATGAAGGATCATCGTATTTAACGGATAAAAATAAAAAATTATGTCTCAGCTAATTTAAACAGTATAAAAAAATTAATATGAAAAATGAACTTTTAGCATAGATATTTGGCGAATTTGGCGACAATTTTGGAGAGTTGGCGGGACATTTAAGTTTCGCATTCCACTAGCTACTATATAAACTCGTCCGCAAGTGTAACGTCAATATAGTTGTACGAGTTTCCGATTGTGAGAAAATGAAAAATATAGTGAACATAATTCAATCTGTTTTGAAGTTGGTCGTTAATAAATACGACACGCTTCCGTCATTAATAACTGAACAAGAATTTGAGGAAAGTCGGGAAGTATTGTCGAAAATCGAAATATAATTTTTAATAACAATATCAGTGAAAATATCATGTTCAGTATTTTGACAAAATTGTCAAAAAAATAAATTCCAGAAAACCAACAGGAGATATCCAACAGTAAAATACCCTACTTATATTTCGAGGTTTAGAAAATATGTATCAAATATGGGCACAAATATAGAAAAGTATAAAATAATAAAAAATGAACTGTTAGCCAGATTTACAAAAGCTAGGGAAATTTTTTTACATGTTCATGATATAGATTCGAAAACGATCCTGAAATCACAAGAAATAGTATTTGAGGATTTTAAATGTTCCGATAATTTTATAGATAACTTTAAGAGCCAAAACAAAATAGATGCGGAGGAAATAACAAAATATATCACTCAAATATACACCCAAAATATGGGGAACATAGGAGATAGTGCTATAGAATTTATTTTGCATACGAGAAATGTTAACTGAATATAACAGTGAGGTCAGGTATTTGTTAAAATATTTTTTATTTACTACCTTATATAAATATATTTTAATACTAACGTTTTTAAAAAACCGGCCATGTTGAACTCCATACAGGATATGTTTGTCTATAACCGGAACGAGCAATAGCGCCTTAGTCGCCCGCCCATGAATGTATCCTATTTACACTGCGAATCTTTAGCTACTCCACCCAAATAACTAAAATCCCACCCGAATCACTAAAATCCCACCTGAATCACTAAAATCTCAATAATTACATGGGATTCAATTCAGATTCTCATTAATCAGTATAATCTCATAGGATTACGTAATCTCGTAAGGAATTTTTCCCATTGAGAGACCCCTTGAATATTGCATTATACATGTAATTATTATGAATAACTAGTTAAAAAGAACGAGTCTCAAAGAATAGGTCTCAAATGTGAACTGTTCCTAAAAGACTGGTTTACAAAAATGAAATTCTTTGCCATCCCTAATGGCAACATCTTCGAAGTTAAAACCAAAACTTTTCGGAACCCAAACTGAAACTTTTCGATACTAAAACTCGTCGGTCGTAAACTGGTTCAAAATTTCATGCCATCACTAGATGGCGCCACAGTAGTAATTTCCATCGGAATAACACATAGTTTCAGTAACGTTACAGTAGTTACGTTTTTAACAATTTTTTTTATCTGTATTTATTTTCTTATATTTCAATCCTTTCGGACCCAACGTGACTTACAGTCAGTGGCGGATTAAAGTTTTTGAGGCCCCTGGGCTACTTGTATTGTGAGGCCCCCAGTAAAATAGTTCAAAGGGAGAAAGAGGAAAAGCTGTAGGAGGAGGCTTCTGAAAGTGACAATAAGAAAATCAGTTGTAACATCGTTTAAGTAAAATCAAATTTATTTTTAGAAAGTTAAAAACAAATTTCAAATATTTGCTCTGTGCAATTTGGTAACAATAATAGTGTGTAGAAGATCGCTACAAGAGAACACGTAGCATTTATTTAAAAAAAAAAAAAAATCACACTAATCTCTGGAGGCTCTCTAGCTGGCGGAGGTCCCTAGGTTGCAGCCCCTAAAGCCCATGCGTTAATCCAGCACTGCGTATAGTGGCTATATTTATTTTTGTGTTTCTTAGCAGGTTTTCCTCTAGTAAGTGAGAAATATGTATTTTTTTCTTTTTTGGAGGCGGGGAGGCTTTTGATAATTCGGTCCCGAAAGGATTAAGAGCAAATTCAAGGAAAAATTTTCCCAAAATGTATTACTTGCCCCATAAACTGCAAAATTTTAAACACCCATCAACATCCCAGGCTTCTCTTTTCTGTCTTCTTCTAGTCGTGAGGATGGAAGATTGGGGGTTGGGGAAGAGCTCACAAATGGGATAGCCTAGGTTTCTCTTTTCATCTAAATTCGGAACTGAAGGGTGCCATCTTAAAACCTGTGGTGATACTCTACGTTGCAACTATTGGAGATGCATCCATTCTTATGAACGATAATTGTTACCCATATCGATCACATTTTGTGAACCTTCTTTCTGAAGAAGATATCGAGCGTGTTGAGCAGCTTGCATGCTGACTCAATATAGATCCCTTTAAGTAGGTTTGGGCTGTATTCGGAAGGCGTAGTGCATGTGGATATACACCGCCATTGATTGTTCAGCAACTTGAAACTATTCTGTTGATTGAGTGGCAAAGAATTCCCCATAAGAATTCATAAACAACTTTATTCAGTCTATGTTAAATAGGTGTATAGCTGTTAGAAGAAGATAAGGAATCTTTAAATTAGTGGCCGCCGCTGAGTCTTGAGGAAAAAGGAGGCTGAATCCCACAACAATATATTAATCACCTGACTGAACGCCGAATCATAGGCTTCCACACATATGCATACAGACACACGCGCACACACGTTATTAGGAGTAAGAAGTTACCTGTTCTATGCGGCATACATACTTTATTAAAATATATTTATTGAAGGGCAGGGGATAGGGGGAACTGAGGGGAAAATGCTCAGAAGCCCAGCGAGAAACTTCGTTTTTCCTTTTTATAAAAAAAAATTATTTACGAGAATTATTAAAAAATTACGGATAGGACAATCCTTTAGCTTTTAGTTCTTTAAAAATAGTTGAAGGAGCCTGATCTGTTAAGCTGTCTACTGAGTCGTAAATGTTGTCCCCATAGACCAACGATTCTCAGTGTGCGGTCCGCGGGCCAGATCTGGCCTGCGAACAGTGAAAACTGGCCCGGTACAAAAGATAGAAAACTGGAAAAAATTTCCAGGAGGGCTAATCTTTTCTAGAGGGGGCTAAAGCTTTTACCACAATGCAATTTCACTGAAACAGAAAATTGTTAGGGGGAATAAGCCCCCTAGCCCCTCCAATGTCTATATATCGTGCAAGATAATTTCGTTTTCATATTTTTCTGACTCGCCGACCGTTAAAAAAGATCAAAAGTGGCCCGCGATGAAAACTAACTGACAAGGGAACCCCTTTCGCTGTTCACTGCACTTAGAGATAAGACCTATAGGAGATGATAGTATTAGACTTCCTAATCACAAGTATGTAATCATTTGTCTGCAAAAATGACATGGCAATTTTTTATGAATATTTGAAGTCCAAAAATTACTTTTTTCGCCAGGTTTGATATTTTGTAATCGCACTGTATGTGAGTAAAAACAGGTTTGAAGTCTCTAAAATTATGAAGAATCATCGTATTTAACGGATAAAAATAAAAAGTTTTGTTTTAGCTGATTCAAACCGCGAAAAGAAATTAATATGAAAATGAACTTTTAGCATAGATATTTGGCGAAATTGAGGACAATTTTGAAGGCTACTCCAGGTTTTCGTTCGAGGTAGTTATTTCGTATTATCGCAGCCCATGTCAAGTTTCTTTTACATTTCTTTTTCCAAAATATTATCTCATAAGGAAAAGAAGCACATGAATACATATAAGCATGCATACATGAGTATGAATAAATGAAATGTATGCATGAATGAATGAATATATGAGATGCGTGAATATGTGAGTAAGAATAAATGAAATGTATGAATATATGAGTATCCATATATGAGATGTATGAATAAATGATGTGTACGAATAATGAAAAGTTGCTATATTTATCCAACCTGGATGTGGTCATTGCATATCACATGCTGTTGCAACCATGGAATTTAAAAAAATTGTGAACAAAACTTAATAGTAGGCTATTTGAAAATGCATTTATTGTAATTAGAAAAAATGTGAACAAAATTTCATGAAATGTACTTTATTTCATGAAGTTATGTAACCATAAATTGTGGATTAATTGTTGAATTATGCTCTTTATTTAAAAATGAGAAAAATTAAACTGTGTACATCTCAGGAATGTCGTAAAAGTGATACAGTACAAAAAAAGAAAAGAGTGAAGCAAAGCAATTGATCACAGTGGGCACATTTTAAGAATGACAGATTTTTGCAATTATCTCGGCTACAATTGTTGTATTCAATTTCAAAAGAAATTTCCTCAACATTTTTGAATTTTCCGGGATCATGATCGCTATAACAGCACCTAAACCAAGCATATTGTAATATAGGGCGATATTTTTTAGACTGTAATTGATTGTGAACCAAAGAATGCATTTTTATTATCTCATTTCGATGTCGTATGTCAATATCCATTTCATCGATTGCTATTCTGTTGATTATTTTTTTGTACAAATTTTTTATATTGTCGAAAGAAATAAACATCCAGCGGTTGTATGAGGGATGTTGCTTTGGGGGGTATTTGCAAGGATATACAATTTTCCGGAAAATCTTAATAAGTGTTTGGGTCTGTACTACCTGTCCATTAGCTTAGTAAAACACAGGAAGGAGGAGACATGATGGGTTTCATACAACATTCTACCCACTTTCTCATTTTGATTTTGTCCATTTTTTCCGACTTGGAGCATGTAATATATAAGTTTGAAGGTTGAAATAAATTCGTTTTGAAACGTTGTTAATCGTTGAACAGTCGGGCCAAATGTTTCCGCAGCTTCTCTTAAACAAAGTAACATTTTCCCTGTCAGTTCCCCATTCATTGATATTATTGTCATTATTGTATATGAATGTGTTCTGCCAAAATCAGACCCTATTAAAGAAAATGTCTGTTTTTCACCTTTATGCGATAGCTGCCTTTAATTTGGAAGAAAATAATTAAAACCACTTTGATCAGAGTTAAAAATTTGTTGGGGGATAATATTAGCAGTAACATTTCTCGTATGCAAAATAAATTCTATGGCACTATCTTCTATGTTGCCCATATTCTGGGTGTATATTTGAGTGATATATTTTGTTACTTTCCGCGCAACTATTTTGTTTTGGCTCTTAAAATTATCTATAAAATTATCGGAACATTTAAAATCCTCAAATCCTAACTCTTGGGATTTCAGGATCGCCCATCTTTTCAAATCTATATCATGAACAGGTAAATAATTTTCCCTAGCTTTTGTAATTCTGGCTAATATTTCATGTTTTATTATTTTATACTTTTCTACATTTGTGCCTATATTTGATATATATTTTCTAAACCTCGAAATATAAGTAGGGTATTTTACTGTTGGATATCTCCTGTTTGTTTTCTGGAATTTACTTTTCTGATAACTGTCAAAATACTGAACAATTGTTTGCATATTTTCTAAACTGAATTCATTTGCCAATTGATCGGAAATCACAATTGTCTTCAAAATCTAAACTGATATTTTCACTGACATTGTTATTAAAAATTATGTTTTCGACTTTCAACAATACTTCCCGACTTTCCTCAAGTTCTTGGTCAGTTATTAACGACGGAAGCGTGTCGTATTTATTAACGACCAAATTCAAAACGGATTGAATTATGTTCACTATATTTTTCATTTTCTCACAATCGGAAACTCGTACAACTATATTGACGTTACACTTGCGGACGAGTTTATATAGCTAGTGGAATGCAAAACTTAAATGTCCCTCCAACTCTTCAAAATTGTCACCAAATATCTATGCTAAAAGTTCATTTTTCATATTAATTTTTTTATACTGTTTAAATTAGCTGAGACATATTTTTTTTTATTTTTTAAATACGATGATCTTTTATAAGCTTTATCGACTTCAAACTGGATTTTGCTCACATACAGTGCGATTAAAAAATATCAAACCTAGCGAAAAAAGTGACATTTTTGCACTTCAAACATTCATCAAAAATTGTCATATTATTTTAGCAGACAAATAATTCACATTCGTGATCAGAAAGTCAAGCATTATCATCTTCCATAGGTCTGATCTCAAAGTGCAGTGAACAGCGAAAGGGGTTCCCTTGTGAGAACCACTGCCATAGACTTAGGCAAAGGGGGTTGACGGAGGGTATTTCTCCCATGATAGAATGTTGCATATACACATATGTATTTATGAAATTGTAGCCCAGTAACCCCCACTATAACCCTGCTACCTCCCTTTATGAAATTTCTGCGCACACCAGTGCGTGTCTCAAATCCTGATTTCCTGCACATATTAAAATATCCGCGGCAGTGGTCCGTGCCAGCCTATCAAGTGGTCTGCAGAATCGTCAGGAAAATTCAGAAAAAATAATGAAATAATATATATATAGTTAGCGTCACGGCTTCTAAGAAGTGTCTGTTCACAAAGTATGAAAAGCAATGCAGGCAATAAAATTTCTAAAAGTGGAAACCTCGCTGAGGTCTAAGCAATCTGGTACACTCTTAAAAATTTCCGCATTAGTTGTTGCCAAAATATGGTGAAAATATAGGAATTTCACCAAAATTTGGTTCACTTGAAAATTCAAAAGTACCACTTATTGGTGAAAGTATGGTATTTTTTAAAAGATGGTTAAACACCGAACCACATTTTCGTTCCACCTCCTAGCCAATCACTTGAGGCGAGAGAAGTCACGTGTGGCAAACAGCTTTATCCGTTGCGATTCTTTACTGATATTTGTAAGGTTTTTTACGTGCCAAGATCTCTCCAGCCATCTAACAAATTAAGATCATTCCAATTTATTGATTTATGGTATGAATATGCTTTATTTTTGATAAATTACAATGATTTATATAATAATTTCTGTATATATGAAGTTGATGTTTTTTATCATTAACAGCTAAAATGCTTATGTTTGGCCTAATAAAAATTCGTTATGATTTCGCTTGGTTGCTACCTTTTCGTAATTAATAAAAATTATGTGTACTCTCTTTGTACGAAATTTGGTAAATGTAGCACCAATAGCAGACGAGATAAATAATGGTGACTCCAGTACTTCTCTATATGTCCCTGATAGGTAGCATGTTAAAGGCAGGTTTTTATATTGTTATACAGTGTCCGGGAAATTTTGGCCACATTTGGTTTAACCTACAACAGTATATTTGGTTCAAGCTGGAACCATGAATTTGGTTCAGTGTTGCCTTATTCGTTATTGAAAGTATATCCATATTTTGGTTCAACCTCCGGCCAAGTATTGGTAACATAGCTGGAGCAAAAATGTGGTGAAACGTAGTTCTTAACAATGGATGAAGCTGGAAAATCACCACATTTTGGTTCAACCCTGAACTGTTATTTTTAACAACGTATATAAACTCCTCGTGCCGGAGGCTTTCGATCTTTTTAGATGATGTGCACAGAACACAATTATTTAGCTTGAAACTGATAGTGGTCAGTAGAGCCTAATACTATTAAACAAAGTTAGCAATCTGCAATCTTAGTTACAAAGAATACATTTTTCACCTTCCTTCCAGGGAGAAGACTCCTTGTGCCAGATCAATGGTTTTATGAGCCTTATGCTGGAAGTAAGATATTATTACCCTTCACAGGGATAACACAATTGCCAAATAATGGTCAACACAGAAAAGCCTCCGGGGCGAGATTTTTGTGAGTTTTTCGTGGGGGAATTTATTATACAATAATTTTTGCCACCCACGTTTATGTAGCTCAAACTAGAGCTTATGTAATATTTGGAGAAAAAGAGACGCCGTCCTCATCTTGGATTCGAACCAGGGTCCCCGCGTTTAGCCCGCGGTGTCTTGACCTACTAGACGAATGAG
>QLNU02015360.1:72442422-72462102 GCA_006491805.2 Dysdera silvatica
CTAATAGTTTCATAATGATAATTAATAATAAATTATGTAACAAACTTGTAAATAAGCTTGAGTTTGTAAAACGATGCTTAGAAATATACATACAGAGTGTCCCAAAATGTAGTAGACAAATTTTAGAGGGAGGATCTGCCAAATAAATACGAACAAATTTTACATAGGCAGTGTGGGTCGCAAACGCGACCTACACAGTGTAACAGAGCCATGAGAAACGACAATGGAGGCCATTGTATTTTCAGTATCTCATTTTATTATTGGTAATTATCATTGCCTTATTTCTATTTATGAGTAAGTAGCAACAGTATAAGTTTGTTTTATTATGAATTATACGGAATGAATTATAACAACTGTTCAAAATTTCTGCCTAGTTACCATGGAGAAAGTATTATAAGTTATAATTATTCACAATAAAACAAACTTCTACACTGTTACTACTCATAAGCAGAAATAATAATTAAAGCTATCAATCATAAAATAAGACAGCGAAAATACAACAGCTCTCAATCCCGCTTTCCATATCGCTGTCACTACGTACGGTCGCGTTTGCGGTACTCACTTCCTATCTAAAATTTGTTTATATTTATCTAGCGGATAGACCCCTAAAATTTGTCTACAACCTTTTGGGACACCCTGTATATATAGAGTAATCACAGCAAATTATCGAATTTAAAAAAAGTTTTAATATACGGTTCTGAACTTGGTGGCATATGGCCATCAAAATAGTTATTAACAGCATATTAAAATTATTTTAAATGTGTTAGTTTGTTGTGATCACTCTCTATGTATAAGCAAGTGTTTAATATTATAACAAACTTACTAATAAGTGCTCAATATTATGATAAAAATGTAAAAAAATATTATAATTTGTTGCACACATTACATTCTTATTTTAAAAATTTATACCAAAAATTAAAGAAATCGAAATCTTAGGTAAGCATAAAGGTGGGGAGGGGGAGGGGGTTGGTCAGGCATTTGCTTATTTTTTCTTACAAGGGGGAGGGGGAGTATAAAACGGCCAGAAATGTGCTTACCTAATACTTAAACGGCCCCTCGTATGGTCTATGCAAGGAGATCATAACCCCATTGCGATGCAATTTTGTATGTATACAGGGTGTTCCGAAAACACCGAATCAAACGTATATAGCCATGATCTTTGTACAAAATGGACCATAGCGACCCTTTACATGGGGGGTCGGAAATAAATAACCACGGAGTTATGGCTATAAACAAATAACAAAGCATGATTGGATAAAAAAAAAGTCACTCCCAAAATAAACGCATTTATTCCATAGACCGCATCTGGGCTGTATTATAAAAAAAAAGGATAGCTTATTCGCTGTGCATATGTGGCATGTGGGAGTTAACAATTTCCAGCCAATGAAAATTGTATTTGAAAGTTTGGCCTTTAATTTCCCATCTTTTGCGGTCACCAATTTTTGGCGAGAATGGCGAATATTTGGCTGTAAATCATGAGCGAATATAAAAGAATTTTCGGAGCATAAATGTTTATGATTGGCAGGTGGAGGGCATTGATGGATCTAGTATGAATCCTAGAGGTGGGGAGGGTGGCGATTTGTATGGAAGTATGCAAAATAATTTGAACCCTCTTAACTGCTTAATCATTTTCTTAAAGTCGCTTCAAAAATTGCATATTTTTTTATTACATATTTCAAATCTACATGCATTTGAGAGTTAAAATATGTAGCACATTTTTGTAAACAAGATTTTTTTAATATAAATTTCGTGCATAAGAACAGGCTTTCATAAAAATCAATTTTAAGAGTAATCGTTTAAATTCAAAAATTCTGAAAATAAATCTTGATTAAATTACGATTTAGGAAGTGTTCAAGTATTACGTAAGCAATATTTTGGCCATTTCAACCCCCACCAACATAGGAAAATAAGATAATCGGCAACCTCCCCTCCAAAGATGCTTACGTAATACTTTAAACCTCTCTTACTTTATAGAATACAAATATAAAGCATGTATACTAATAAAAACCACTCGCTGAACGTTTCCTGGGAGCCATATTCTGAATACAAAAACCGATAACAAAGGGAGCGCTTGCAAAATCAGTTAGTGAACTCTATGCAAATACGAAAATTTAGGCGACAATAACGCCATTTGTTGACCAAACTACGACTAGAAGTCTAAATATTGTAGAAAATGCATTACCGACAGTTAAACGGTGGAGAAGCGGGATGCGCTTTTAAATAGATGGAAAAACTGCATACCCGCGGAAATCGCGGGATAAGCAAGTTTTGTTACTTTCGTGTTGCCCGTAGAAATAGCGGGATAAACAGTCAGAGGGTTAAACTGCAGGACGGAGGGGGCGTCCCAGTAACGCAGTTGGTACGACGTCTGTCTACGGATCTTGCTAACGTGTACTCAGCGAAGGGTTTGTTCCTTTCAGTACCGGGGCCCCTTGACCGCACGGAGCCCCTGTGCAATTCACTTTCCCTCCATTATCGCCTACCCTGCCCTTCGTAGCAAAAATTGGAACACTCCTTAGGCAAACTTCCTTAATCGGTGTTGCGAGGTTTGAAAATTTGATTTTTCAAACTAAACTTCTTATTTTGAACCAAGAGAGTTTCCACGGACCTAGGGGGCATCCCGGTGTTCATAGAGCTCCACCGGGGAAAATTGGAAGTTGCAGCCCTACGTAAGGACCCTGAAATTTTCATCTATGAAATTGCTCCAATTATCAGACCAAATCGCCAATTTCGGAAATCACAAAAAATGCCAACACACCTCAAAACCAATTTAGCGCCGAATTTCAAATTTAAAGTAAGGCTCATTTTTGGTTTGAAGGCGCCATTGGTCATTATAGATCCCGCCTCTGAAAAATAAAAGTATGCATAACTCCGTGGGTATTCATTTCCGACCCCCCCCCCCATGTAAAGGGCCATTATGGTCCATTTTGCACAAGGATCACGGCTATATACTTTTGACTCGATGTTTTTGGAACACCCTGTACATATGAACATGTGCAGTTGTAGCTCTGTGTGTATCTATGTGCAACCTCCGCTCCTTGTGAATTTTCTGCTTATGCCTATGATGTTATTCATTGCATTGTAAACTAATTCAAATTTAAATATTAGTGTACACATGTTGTATGCACATGTATTACCTATACAGATTTTATTTTCAATGTTTAGGCCCTGCAGTAGAGCAGTGGTGGCGCGTTTATCTAGCGAGCCACACTCGGCTAGGGTTCGGCTCCCAATGTTGCCAAAAAAAAAATAAGACTTACCGACTAACCGTTTATTATTGTAGCCCGGAGGTAATTCCCTATGCCTAGAGAGGTTCGGATTCCTGGGGAAAATGTAGGTTCTGTCGCAGCATAGTCCTTGAGCCGTAAGACGAACAAACAACTTTTAAAATTTTAAATTGAATTTAGTGGGCGCCCAGATTTAACGAACGTTTTTAATTAGCCAGCGACCATTGATGATACTATACTCGTGGCAAAGCTAACCTGATATACTGAAAAGGCGCAGAGCAGTATGGTTCTGCCAGTGCGATATAGTTCGCCCTTTCTTACGTTAACGGAGTTAATAGAATATATATTTCGGACATAAAACATTAAAATAATGCTCAAATACATAAAACATAGGCATATTTGTGCAATTAAAATCTGGTATTTATTAAATTTAGGAAAAAGACTCATTATAACTAGCGCTGATGTCATTCAAGTAACTGACCACTCAGAGGACTTTATTCACTTGGCGGGAAATTTGGCGCCTGGAATTTTGGCAACCGCGTTTTTCTGCATTCCAAATTAGGCGATAAATAGCCTAATAATGTTGAGGGTTACCTCATTTTTCGCCAATCTGCGAAAGAATACTCGTTGCACGGGCGTGAATAGGTCGTCGTAGCCTTAACAGTGCACCAAGTTAGCTTTGCCGCGAGTATAGCATCTTCTATAAAAGCACAGAAATCAACACACTGATCTCTTTGTGTGATTAATACTAATTTTGAATACTTTGCTAGCTTCTTTAAATGTCTTCTTTTTACCATCAAAATACATAGACCACGACCATTTTAATATCAGTATAAATAATATAATGCTTTCGTTCTTATAAGACACAAACTTTCTCGGTGTAACTCTTCAATTCAACTTTAAATGGGATATTCACATGCACTTCATAACAAAAAAATCGACGCACCAAGAAGGAGTTGTCCGATTGCGATAAAAATTGGTGGATGTGAAGAACATACATAGAAAAAGAAAGGATTAAAATTTCAGAACAATTGAATGATTTATTGCAGAGTTTGACCGTTACAAAGGGAGGAAGTCAATAAGGCGTTGGTCCACCTCTGGCCTGGATGCAAGCTGTCACCCGGCGTGGCATAGACTGATAAAGATCCCGGATGGTGTCCTGCGGAATTTCTTGCCAAATTGTCTCCAACTGTCGGGCTAAATCGTCAACATTCCGGGATGGTTGCAATCGCCTTCCCATAGCGTCCCAAATGTGCTCTATGGGAGAGAGATCAGGAGACCTAGCTTGCCAAGGAAGTGTTGGGCAAGCTTGAAGACAATTCATAGCAACACGTGCCGTGTGCGGCCGGGCATTGTCTTGTTGAAACGTAAGTCCAGGGTGTCGCAAAAGGAACGGTAACACAACCGGTCGTAGAATGTCGTCTACGTACCGCTGTGCTGTAAGTGTGCCAGAAATGACCACCAAAGGGGTCCGGCTATCAAAGGAGATGGCACCCCAGACCATAACGCCCTGTTGTGGGCATGTGTGGCGTGCGATAGTAAGGGCAGGATCCCCACGCTGCCCTGGACGTCTCCAGACACGTCTGCGGTTGTCGTCAGGACACAGTTGGAAACGGGACTCGTCACTAAAGACTATACGTCCCCAGTCAGCGCAGTTCCAAGTTGATCGAGCCCGGCACCACTGTAATCGGACTTGACGGTGTAAAGGCGTGAGAGGTAAGCGGCGTAACGGTCGGCGCGAGCGTAAATTCCGCTCTCTCAGTCGTCTGCAGAGGGTCATGTTGGACACATGTGTGCGGGCCACACGTTGGATAGTTGATAACGACGAATCCGGTGCTGTGACAGCTGCTCTGACAATCGCTCTGTCTTCCCGTTCTGTTGTGGCCCTAGGTCGACCGCTGCCGTCCCGACGCTGACATCTGCCGTTGTTGACCCACTCTTGCCAGCACCGTCCAATCGCCGCATCGCTTCGACCCACATGTCCAGCGATTCTTCGATTCGTCCAACCAGCCTCTTTCAAACTCTGACATATGCTCGTAATGAGCACGAATCTTTCGGCGAGGCATTGTTACAGTCGACGTAAGATATCCGCAGTCAAAATGCAACAGAAATTTTGACCACATATTGAGAATCGCTCCTTATATACACCTGCTGAATGCGCAGTTCCGATGCGCTGGAGTTCCCGCTATTCATTCATTGGACACCAAATTTTAATCATTTGCATGTTCGGTCAAAATGTCTTTGCATACGAAATTTCATTACAATCGGACAACTCCTTCTTGGTGCATCGATTTTTTTGTTATAGAGTATATAACAATATCCGTAACAAAATTTGTAGAAATATTGGAGTGATTCGAAACATCATCTTCTATCGATTCTTCTTGAATTTTACTACTCTATGATTTTTTCTTTTCTTTACTATTGCCTTCTAATCTGATGGAAACACTTCCACGTCTGATCTCATTAGGTGTACCAGACTTAAAAAAAGTTCCTACACCTCCTAAATTATCAAACCCATTCTTCCCAAAGTACTGAAATAGTGTACGATCATCAGATATCATTAAACTAAAAAATAAAATAATTTACCTACAAAACTTCCATCCTCCCGTTTAATACCACACGAAAAGGCACTCATTTCTGACTTCATTTCATTACGCTTTCCTAATCATACCCACTTTACAACAAATCTTAACGATTTAATACCGGAGTACTCACGGACGAAACTTGGACTCTCGTGTACCTAGCTGATAAATTGTTTTTATATATGATATATTATTACCCTTCAGGGGTTAGCACAATTTCCAAAATGGTCGGCACACTGAACCGTATTTCTATAAATTGCTCGCAAAGGAAAGAATGATTTCAAGCTGCCTGGTGGGAACTGAACCCACAACTTCTTGTCAGCCAAGGGCTTTTCCAACTGAGCTACAGGCGACCTGTCATTCTCTACTCTGCGAACACATATGAAGCTTCAATATAAACGAGTTCCGAAATGGGGAAGTGCATGGACTGCTTTTTGAACCAAATCAACGTCAAAGAAGCTGGCGTCCGAAAAGCGGGACTAACGTGATATTAAAGACGGGAAAATTTTCTTATTATAGCCGCTGATGTGGTAATATTAGATGATAAATTGTTTTTTTATATATGAGATATTATTACCATTCACAGGGTTAACACAATTGCCAAAATGGTTGGCACATAGAGCCACAGTGGCGTGTTTTTGTAAATTGCTCGTAAAGAAAAGAATGATTTCACGGTGCCTGTTGGGAACCGAACCCACGACCTCTTGGTAGCCGGCCAAGGGCTCTTCCAACTGAGCTACAGACAACCTTTAATCCTCTCCTCTTTGAGCACATATAAAGCTTCACTATAAACGAGTTTCGAGAAAAACTTCCCGTCTTTAATCTCATGTGCCTGTTGCTTTAGCCCTAGGTTGTGGAATCTTCTTCCTGACTCATTTAAATCTATTTATTCCTTTACCCAATATAAAAATAAACTTATCCGCGGACATCTAATGGAGAGAGAATTAAGATATCACCACTGTTTTCTTAATTTATACTTTCCATGCCCATACTAATCAACCAGCTCTTTTGTTTTATATTATTTACTCATTTATTACTTCCACTTCCACTAATTATATCAGCAGGGGCTTTGTCGAACCCCAAATTATTTACCCTTTGCTGCTTAGACAGATTAACTTACCTAATAAATCGTAAATCCTATCACCTCATATAAATAATTGTATCCATCCGAATAAAGTTTGATTTGATTTGTCCTAAGTTCCTCGTTATCCCATATACATTCTACAGTAAATCAACTACCCCCCCCTACCCCATTAGCGGACACTTTACAGGACAGAAAAAATTGTCCGTAAGAGAAGGGTGTTATTATAAAGAAGTTTCTTGGTGGGGAATTTTTATCTTACTGTAAAAGCCTATCTGAGGGGTGTCTGTTAAGAGGGGTTTTTACTGTATACAGGGTGTTTCAGAACTAATGGAGCAAACTTTCAGGGGTGATAAAACACACTAAAACAAATATTTTTCATAATAGAAAGCATGGTCCCAAGTGCAGCGGTTACGCGCTAGAGGGCGCTTTCTCTTCCTCCACACACAAACAGTCTTACGCAACACAAAAACAGAACTGGCACGAAACATTAAAACGAAACGTCAACAAGTACTTAAAGAAGTGAACACCAAATTTGCAGACCTTAAATAAATGTACAAATTAAATCACATGTATAAATATTAATTAGTAAATACTGCAATGAATTACATTTACAAAAACTGCGAAAATTTACGAAATTGCAACCGCTATTCCTGATAAACGCGGTGCATCGTCGACGTAAAGATTCCCTTATGAACTGAAATATTCCAAGCATTTCGCCGGCAACTAGCTCCTCATTGGAAGCAATGGGAGTGTCATACGTCAGGGATTTCAGATGTCCCAGAAAAAGAAATCCAAGGAAGAGGTAGGGATAGATTTGGTGAAAATGGGGTGGAGGGAGGGCGAAGTGATGGGTCCTCCTCGGCCAATCCACTAGCCTGGAAATCTGGCATGAAAGTAAGCACGCACCGGAATGCTAAAATGAGCTGGCGCGTCATCATGCTGGAACCACATTTTATGGCAGATGGCTTCTGGTACATGCTCCAACGATTTAGGCAAGATCTGATGGCGAGCTAATGATAAACTAATGACTTTACATTCGAAAACCACCGCTTTTATACGCGCGTCTGGAAGAGCCCTTTAGAGCATGAAAGCGCCTTCTAGCGCATAACCGCTTCACTTACGACCAATGGCGTATATTTCAGGGGCTCTAGGTAATTTCAGGTGAACCAACTTGAACTTTTTAACAGTTTTTCTCAGAAACGGTTTTCCTTAGAAAAATTTAGTGTTTTAGAATTTTTTTTAAAAACTGTAAAAAAATTTAGAGAATTACGAAATTTTTGGTATTGCCCACATAAAAAATTTATTCAAATACAGTTTCCAACAGGAACAGAGAAATCGCCCCTTTCTTTCAAGCCGTTTGTGAGAGCAATCACCAATTGACGGAAAACAACCAATGTTTTCGCTAATTTCAGACGACGGGAAAGTATATACCATATTTTAGCTTTCATAGATCTTGCAGAGCCTAGGATGTTGTGTTTACATTTTGAATATAGTTCTTCTATTTTGCAACATAAACAAGTTCGAAGCCCTAACCCTCGCTCTTTCGAGCGGATTGTATTGTAAAAACTAGTTTGTGAGGGTAATAGATTTTTCAAAGTCATAATAAAAAATAGGTTCCTGAAATTTTCGCTCGCCAAGAAAGTTTTTAAATTAATTCAGAAAATATCATATTGTGCGGTAATTTAAAAATAAGCTTATATATTTTATGACAATTAAGCAATTTTTATTACATAATAATTCTGATGATATAAGACATTAAAATATACTAATGTTATCATATAAAATAAATTTGAATTTGAATAAATCTTGGTCAAATAATATAATCAGTGTAGAAACTTATAGTTTTAGTTGTTTTTGGTATATTTTAATAAGGATTCGATTGCAGTACAATACAGAAATTTATTTAACAGGCAGACAAATAGTGAAAAATACATTTGATCAGAATATATTTAAACAAGTATAATTAATTATTTGAGGGATGAACTGAAAAAAAGCCGACTGTAACATCAGCTTGAAAAGTTCTTATCAACCCAACAACAAGGTACTTTTATATATTAGAAAAATGATGAACAACCTTGTTGGGCATTTACGGTAATCGTTAATTTTTATTTTCGTACTTAAACCACAGGAACATCGATTCTCGTCTTCTATACAATTATCATTTATGTAGGATATTATCAGGTAGGACGTATATAATATGTGTACAATTATTATCAGTGTAGGACCAAGAACACGTACTTGGAATTACAGAATTGTCCTACCAAATTTAGGATATCTGGTAATTCTAAACTCGCGTGTAATAGAAACAATTGGAAATTATATTAGAAATTTTTTCAGGCAAGACGAGTCGATATTATATTTCAGTAAGAGTCAGTTAAGTAAATGTTATATCTTTTGATTCCGAAAGTTTTTAAAGGTCGTGAATTCATGAAAAAACTAACTTTTTATCATATTTTTTTATTAGCGAATAAATATACAGTGAACTCGGGTTTTTACGAACACCCACGAACTACAAAAAGTTCGTAAATAGGGATAACTTTAAGTAAACAAAATAAATGTAATCCCAATTACGAAAAAAACTTTAAAAATTGTTTGTAAATGTATTCTTTTGCTAGGCAAAGATAAGATATGCACTGTATATAAATAAGACTTTTCTCCCCTTGTTTTTCTTTTATTAACGACACCTGAAGTTATTCCCGGATAGATTTAAATCATCCATAACAATAAAAATTTAACATTGTAACTCATCAATACATTCCGATACCAAAACTCCCGCATGCCTTTACCTTCGAAATTTAAATTATATGCGTCAAATCTATCCTTATCCTTCCCTATATCGCAGTTTTTCAAATGAGTTCACAAACCCACATAAACAATTCCCCATTCCCTCTCCGTCAACGTTTAATTAATGTGCTGCTCTTCATATTGTCATAAATGTATAAAAATAATAAGAAATCTAACGCAAATTCCTCTTCTCCTCCCTCCCTACAGCTTAGAAGATCCAAATTGCAAACCCGTTTGAGGAAATTCCATAACTCCCCTTTCCAAAATTTTGGCGTCGTAAAAGCACGAGTCCACTCTATTGTCATTTCTCTTCAACTTTATATGTATCTATTCTTCAATTGTTCATCATTCCAACCGAACACTGTTTCTTCTATAATCAACTTATCATTAACTTTATTAGTGTCATATTTTAAAATTCAGAAAACCAATTCAGCATTTATCAAGCAGTGATGGACCCAGAGAGGAAATTTCGGGGTGGGGCGGAATGTAAGATAAAGTAAGATGTACTTATAACGAGACCGTATTTAGAGAGTTTCCGTATATTGCGAAGAAAACACGGATTTTGTTCGTTATAACGTTTAAACGCAATACAATTTAACAGCTTTTAGCGAACAAATATTTTTTTAACCCTGAATTCAACGCGCCTTTTTTTTTTTTTTTTGAGATTACCCATTGTCTGAAGTCACGCTACGCCACTGTTTGCGACATGCATGCTATGATGAAAAGTGTTTGTTTTGTTGTGTTCCATCACCTCTGAAATTTTTTTTCTGTCTTGTCCAAGACGCGCACTTTTGTAATATAGCCTGCCTCCTGGACAATACGGTCCCGGGAACAAGCTTTATATACTTAGAACTTACGTATTCACTTTTATTTACAATTGTATTAGTTTATGAATAAGTTTATTAATTTATAGTAGAACTCTTATACAGGGTTTGTCCCAAAAGTTCCCGGAATGATTTTTTTTAAAATCATTTATTCAATATCAGTTTACAATCTTTTCAGAACTTTTCAAAGTATTCTCCCCCTGCTTCGATGCACCGTTGCCAACGCTTCACCCAATCATTGAAGGCGCCCTGGAAGTCGTCAACGGGAATCTCCTTCAGTGAGGTCGTCGCGGCTGCTTTTACCGCCTCCAGCGTCCCATGCCGAGTTCCTTTCAGGGTTCTTTTGATCCTTGGGAACAAAAAGAAATCCGCTGGTGCCAGATCGGGGCTGTACGGCGGCTGGGGCAGCGTTGCCACACCCATTTTGGCCAGCAACTCGGAGACAATGAGCGCGGTGTGGGTTGACGCGTTGTCATGGTGCAAGATCCAATTGTCGCGAATTTCGTTTCGGACGCGTCGAACCCTGTTGCGCAACCGTTTGAGCACTTCACAGTAAAACTCCTTGTTGACTGTTTGTCCTTGTGGCACGAATTCACTGTGAACTACACCTTTTCTGTCAAAAAACACAATGAGCATTGCCTTGATTCGCGATTTGCTCATCCTTGCTTTTTTCGGGCGAGGAGACTCCTTGGTGTGCCACTCGCTGCTCTGGCGCTTTGATTCGGGATCGTACTGAAAAATCCACGTCTCGTCCCCTGTGATCACTCTGTCCAAAAATTCTGGGTCCGTTTCGTAGCGTTCATGCAATTCCTGGCACTTCAACAAACGCTGCTCCTTCATCTCACTCGTCAGGACTTTTGGCACCATTTTCGAGCAGACTTTCCTCATTTGAAGATCCTCCGTTAAAATGCGATGAACGATTGTTTTGGGTATTCCACACTCCTCTGCAATCACCCGAACACTTAATCGTCGGTCATTGTCCAAAACTTGACGCACTTTTTGCACCGAGTCGTCCGTTTGTGATGTCGACGGGCGTCCAGAGCGGTCGTCGTCGTTGACGGACTCCCGACCTTCCCGGAACCGCTTGTGCCACATGAAAGTTTGGCTTTTTTTCATCGCCCCGTCACCGTAGGCTTTCCGAAGCATTTCGAGTGTCTCCGCCCCGTTTTTACCCAGTTTCACACAAAATTTGATTGCATAACGCTGCTCCAAAAACTGGTCCATTTTTTGATCGACGAGGGTGCAGTAGATACCTCTGCGCGGAGCGTGACCCTGCCTCAACAACTGCCCGCAGGCGACTGATACCGGTCTCGTTTCCAAGCTCAGATCCCCCACCAACTTCTCCGCCCCGTCAGCCAGCGTTGCCAACTACAAAAAATCATTCCGGGAACTTCTGGGACAAACCTGTATACAACTTATTAATCAAAAATTGCTCTCATAAACTTCCAATGACAAAACATACAAGCATAGGCGTAGAGTTATATGGGCCCGTGGAGCCTGAGCCCTCCAATAATTTGAAATAAATTGCAATTTTACATATACTGTAATGTATAAATGTACAAAATGTGGACTTGGGTTCTCCCCACCCCCCAATGATTTTGAAAACTTTACGTTGAAGCGTATAAAAACGTAGACCCATATGTATATACTTTTTTACTGTATTTATTTTAAATGGATTATGAGACAGTGAAAACATAGCATAACATAAAAATTAAATAACGTTACAGTATAATATTGGTAAAATTATTACAATGGGGGTGGCGTTCAAGTATTACGGAAGCACATTTCAGCCATTTTGTACTCTCCCTCCTCTTGTAAGAAAAAATAAGCAAATGCCTGACCACCCCCCACCCCCCATGCTTACGTAAGATTTCGGTTCTCTAATTGGTTGGTACAAGTTTTTGAAATGAGAATGCAATATGTGAGATGCAAATTACAGTACTTATTTTCATTTTTGTTGCAATACTGAGTACTTATTAGTGTTTGTTATAATATTAAACACTTTTTATAAATAGAGAGAAATCGCAACAAAATATCACATTTAAAAAATATTACCACGCTGTTAATTGCTATTTTGATGGCATAAGGAAGTATTTTGTTACATTTTTATTGTTAATATTTCTTACGTTGTAAGCAACTAGTGTAATATATAAGAAATGGATTTAATAAAATACATTTATTAAAAATAATACATTTATGATAATTTAAAAATATTAGGGGCCATGGAGTCTCTAGAGGAGGCTCCTAAGCGAAAGAAGGTTGAGAGCCACCGGTTTAAATAATTAAATATTTAACTGCGATTACGTGTATTTTATATTTTATATCTTCTATTCGCAGTCTGTCATACATGCATCAAAGTATTGCAGTTCTGTTAGGGCAGTTGTCAATTTGTGATTATGTGTTAGTACTATTATTTTTTGTGTCTTACATAAGTATGGTTCAGACTTTGGCGTACGCAGAGGGTGTTTGCCATCGCAATGAAATTTTGTATATTTAACATAGGAATATGTGAGTTGTAGCTCTGTAACCCCCCATTGAGCCTATAACTCCTCCTTACGAACTTCTGCGTACGCTTATGGGTTCAGACTCCCCCACCTCTCCGTTGTCAACAAAAATAAGTAAATGTCACCCCCCACACACACACACAAAGATACGTACGTAACACTTGAATGGCGGCATGTCAAAAACTTACTCTAATTAGGATCTTTTACGACCAACAGTATTAAATTGATTTTCTAACGATGACCGATTTTCTAAGTGAAATTCCACTTGCAGCTACAGGCTAATGACGAACCGTTATCGTCAAATTGAGAAAAGTAAACATTAAATCGAGTTTAATGTGACACTGGATTCAAGCACGTACCAATAGAGGGGAAGGGGTATTTTCGCCCCCAGTCTTGGAAATGGTGGGGCGAAAGGTATATTTTCTCCCCACTATTGCGGAATACTATTAAAATTTTAATTTCAAGAATAACATTAAGCATTGCCACAAATGTAGCAAAGATGAAATACCTTTGGATTCTAATTTTATTTTCTGTCAACAGGTGTCAGCACCATACCGTCAATAATACAGCTTCGACAGTGCCCCTCCTTGGCGTATCTATTGTTAAAAAAATTTTGCAAATGCTATTGCACATTTAATCAATATCAGCTTCGATAAAGGTATTTTCCCCTCGAAACTTAAGATGGCTAAAATTATTCCTATATTTAAAAAAGGCGACCCATCTGACATTCAGAATTATCATCCTATTTCTATCCTTCCAGTTATTAGCAAAATTTTTGAAAAGGCTTTACACAGTAGACTTGAATCATATTTCGAAAGTAAAAACTTACTTTACAAACATCAATTCGGCTTTCGAAAACACAGGTCAACAACTACCGCCCTCCTTAATATCAAAGAGATGATTTCTGACGAAATAGACAAAAGCAATTTTGTAATAGGAATGCAAAGAGATCTCCAAAGAGCGTTTGAAAATGTTAAGCATGACATTTTACTGACGAAATTAGAACGGTATGGTATTCGGGGTACACCTCTAAAATTACTGAACAGCTACCTTTTCAATAGGCAACAATAAGTTTTTATATGTAAAATTCCCTGAACTCGCAAAACTATTTCTGTTGGTTGTACCACAAGGAAGCTGTTTAGCTCCGCTATTCTTCCTTCTTTACATCAACGATTTGCCCCAAGCTGTCCTGAATAGTCAGCTGTTTCTTTATGCTGACGACGCGACACTTCTGGTATCGGGAAAAAATATCGAAGAAACAGTGCAAAAAGTCAACTAAGATTTAGATAACATTTCACGTTGGCTTTACGTTAACAAACTAGAGCTAAACGTTGCCAAATCTAACTGCATTATTTTTCATTCCCGGCAAAAAATATTACCTAACAGTTCTCCTATTACTTTCCGCAACTCCATCCTTCAGGAAACGAAATCAGCCAAACTTCTTGGAGTAATTTTCGATTCAAATTTAACCTGGAAAGAACACATTAACGATCTCACCAATTCTCTTAGCAGTCTCCTGGGAATTTTTTCGAAACTCAGACATGTCGTTCCTCAATATATCCTAATGATTCTTTACTATTCTTTATTTTATTCAAAACTTACCTACTGTCTTGAGGTCTGGGGAATCACATATTTTACTTCCCTTAGGCAATTGATAGGAACGCAAAAAAAAAAGCTTATGCGAATAGTTAACTTTGCAGGCTTCCATGAACACGCTGGCCAACTTTTTAAATTATGGCGCATTCTTCCTTTCACTCTCTTAGTAAAATATAAACTTGCACTCCTTATGTACAAAGTCACAAAAGGTGACCTAGTTTTACCTTTCTCCATCTCACAGACGACACATGATTACAATACACGTCACCAGGACGATATCAGGCTACCGCGGACTCGCACAAACTATAAAACACACAGTGTCTCCGTTACGGGTTCTAAAATCTGGAATTCAATTCCTCAAGAATTTAAATCTCTCTTTTCTCACCCTTAAAGCCAAAATCTTTGATTAGTACTTAAATCAAGTATGCTCTGCCTGCTACTTCTGCCTTCCCACTCTTTCCTTTTAGTTTTCAGTTCTTCCCCCTCCTCTGCTCTCCCTGCTCTTCCTTTTCCATTTTTCTTTTGTCTGCCTTTCCTTATAAATGTCCTTTAAAACTGCACCCGCAACGGTCAACTCAAAATTCATTTACATTTTTCTACTATTTTTGTTTCTCCTACTTCTTTTCTCGGTACAGGCTACAAGGAAAAACATTCTTACTCTGCAGCCCACAAAGATTCCACCTTTGGACTTCAACCTTCACTTGTAACGTCTTCGAGTCAAGACTCTGCTCATAAACTCTGTAAATGTGATACACCTGCAAATGTAAATCTCTTAATAACAATGCGGATTTGTACGCGCGAATCAATATCTTTGTTGTTTCTTGTTGAATACGAGAAATCCCTTGCTTTTTCTACCGGAAAGAGAGCCCCGTTACTAGCATCGCTACTGCTCTCTTTCCATTTCCCAAGCAAATCGTTTGTATGGTCTCCTGCGGTATAAAATAATAAGGAATAAAGTATTATTATTATTATTACTATTACATACTCAGAAGATAACGAACAACGCGCTCGCTTTACAGACCACTTCAGGATGCAGCCAAATCCCCCCCACCTTCTTTCTGCTTAGATATCGAACTGGATTAGTAACACCTTGAAACGATTGTAAACTAATCAGTGGGACGCCTATGGGCTGTTAAGACAAAAAGCCTGCCAGATACTTGTGAAAATTTCGGTTCTCCAGAAAAATGCAATTAAGTAGAACTCCGTCTTAGACCAGTGTTTCTCGAGCTTGGGTCGCTCACGGACCACTTTAAGCATTCCTTTATTTATCGCACATCACCGGGGGATTTATCCTACCCCCATTAAAAATATATTGCCTGAAATTAAAGTTGCCAACTATGGCTAATAATATTAAGCCCTACTTAGTCACCGTCATACTGATCTCTCCCCCCACCTCTCCCAAGGAAAGATATAACCAAAGTAAACCTCGATTTGTGTGATTTACTAGCAGGCTTATATACGTATATAAGAGTTTCGGCATGAGAGATGTATTCATCCCTTGAAATATAATGTCTAGTTAATTTGATTTTGCTGACTAAGGACTATGATGTTTAGTTTTACATCTAGGGTATATATCTGGTCCCCGGACGCGATCGATTTTAACAGTTCCCCACTTACGCACAACTAATTGTAAGTAATATTACTTTTATTATATCATTGCTTTACTTAAATTAACATGCAAAATTAAAGGTATCGTCCGTATGCCAAAGCCTAACATTAGAAAATTACGATGCCAGTTATCCAGTATGTCCAGTTGGTAGCGATAGTCATAGCATATCCTTATTAAAATAAACGTAGTGAATATAATCTATTTATTTGCTTATTTAGTGCATTTTAATCGATTACCAATTACCTATAGTAGTTATAAAAAATTCAATAAATATATTAGTATTTTGATTTTTACAAATAGTTCTCTCAATTGATAAAATGCCCATATTCGATAACAATTACATTTGGTTTTCAAAACTGAAATTAATTAAAACCTATCGAAGATGTGCAATGAGTCAAGAAATACTAAGTAACCTGGCAATAGTATCAATTGAGACCAATGGAGTAGGCAAGGGATGGGCTAAGGGAGTTCAAACCCCGCATTGTGGATATCAAACCACGTTATTTCCTCTAAGGCCGCATCACATAATCGTCATTAAAGCCACTTGAGTACCCCCCTGATGGATCTAAATTGCTATGCTTCTGACTGAGAGAGATTTCAATGTAGATTTCGATATCGCCAGTGAAAAAATTGAACGAATTAAAACAAGGCGATTTTAAATACATTTGAATATACTGACCTTAAATGCATCTTACTTCAAAACCATTTAACATTTAATTTTTTTAAGTATATCAGTATTTTCTTAAAATAAAATATACATGCTTGGAGGAGAGGGGGGGGGGTTCAATATTGGACTGGTGGAAAGGAGTGTTAAGTGGTTTTAACGGACGCGATGTTTAACTTGCCCCGTACGCCCGCAAACTACGCTACGCCTTTGATAAAACGAATTGCGGGGAGACCGCATATTACTTTAGTTCTCTAGCGTTTGAAAATATTTATTACGAAATGTGAAAATGTAAACGGAATAAAATACACAGCTTTAAGGCTCAAAGGAATCAAGGGATGTTATTTTTGTGTGAAACAATTTGTATTTTTTCATGAGCCAACGGACAGCATAAAATATGTCGGTGGCCCGTGGGCCAAGAGTTGAATAACAATGCTTTAATCAGACACGTGCCAACAGGGGGTAGGGTTTTACACCCCCCAAGTCCCGGAGAATGAAGAGCGAAATATTTCGCCCTACCCTCCTGCTATCCAAGAATACTATTAAAATTTTAATTTCAAAAATATCATTAAACATTGCCACTAATGTAGCAAAGCTGAAAGAAACTTAGATTTTAATTTCGTTTTCTGTCAATAAATGTCAGCACCATATCGTCAATAATACTGCTTTGACAGTACTCCCTTTTGTATCTATTGTTAAAAAAATTAGCGTCTCTTTACCTGTACATTTTCTTTCAGTCTTTGTGAAACTATCGATCTTAAAGCTTGGTGCTCTGCGAAATCAGTAAAATTGAAATCGTTCAAGTGGTTGTTGTTTTGTAATTCAGTTTATTTTAACTATTTAATTAACTAATTAACATCTAATTAGCTAATCAACATCTAATTAACCAATCAACAAATAATTAACTAAGTAGAATGTAATTAACTAATTAATTTGTAATTAACTAATTAATTTGTAATTAACTAATTGATTTGTAATTAACTAATTAATTTGTAATTAACTAATTAATTTGTAATTAACTAATTAATGTATCTAATTAACATTTTAAGTTAACTGTTAGGGATTTGTGGCACCAGATGGCGCGACTAGTTTGTGGCCGTCAACGAGCTCTCGCCCACCCACTCTCGGAAACGTTTGCACGTCTCTGCCTTTAATTGTTCTTATTGAATTTTTATGTGTGCGCCTTAGGGATAATTTGCCTTTTACTATTATCTTCAGATTTAATATGTGTTTATACCCAGAATGTGCAACCCAAAATTAGAACGGAGTGAAATGTTGAAAAAATAAATTAAAATTTTATGTTTTCTGAAACATAAGACACATTTCGTATAAAATGTTGACTTCCTCATCGCTTTCTGCATTTGTTTTAAATATATTTATCTGTAATCGAGAGGTTTTCTAAGCCGCTGCACTGCTGACTTTGACATGAATATTACTGACGAATATACGAATATCTACAGAATTTTATTCACATTTATACGTTTTTCAATTTAATTCCAATGACTATTTTTCCATAATTTTTTTTTTTTTACTATTATAAAGAGGGACAAATGTAAAGATTTTTGCTTTAAACTCTTTGTTGATCAAGGGGCTCTCTGCTCTCCCTCCCACCAAACCCCAAAATCGTCCTTGCTGTTAGCCCCTTCTTCATGCTGATAACCTTATCCGCCACCAGATATCTGCCTATAAGGCTAATTTATAATAATTGCTATAGCGCATATGAAAGTTAGTCTTATGACAGCAAGAACTAAAAAATGATTACTTATCGAAATAAATGATATGTACTGGCAAACAATGTGAAATGATGGTGACATATGAAATTATGTTGACATATTATGGAATTATGCGATTATATATTACTATGAAATTATGTGATTACATATTACTGTTCTGAGGAATTATGTGATTACATATTACTGTTCTGTGGAATTATGTGGTTACATATTACTGTGGAATTATGTGATTACACATTACTATTCTATGGAATTATGTGATTACATATTACTATGGAATTATGTGGTTACATATTACTATGGAATTATGTGGTTACATATTACTATGGAATTATGTGGTTACATATTACTATGGAATTATGTGGTTACATATTACTATGATATTATGATAATATAATTAAGATAATTAAATTATTAAGCCTAATTTAAGCTGCCCAAGTGCATTAACGACAGGTAAAAAAAACCTTTGGAAAATGTAATTTGCATTTTCGAAAAGTATTTTAAAATACATTTTGCATTTTGTATCGAAAATACATATTTCTATGTATTTTGCTCAGCTCTGGGTCTGAAGGACAGTATTAGATATCATATGCTGGCTGTTCTAATTGATATGTTACGTTCGGCTGCGGAAAATGTTCATCGAGTGAAAACTATTGTTGATCACAATAGAGAACACACTGAACAATTGTAGAGAAGTTCCAGTGATTTGCATTGCCACAGCGCTGTTCAGTATATAAATTTGTTGAATCTTTTGAAACACAGTAAATGGTGAGTTCATACTTTGAAGTACCTATTGTCCAAAATTCTTTTTATTACGAGCTTTAAAACTTTCTCGAGAGTCCTCTAAGTACAGATTCTTTAATTTAACAACTCCATATTAACAGGTAAATAATTATCTAATATGTGAACATCAAACATATTTATTAGCATATGTGAGCAAATTTAAATATGCACACTAATAGGGCAATCCCCAGTGCGCGGCTAATCCGGGTTCGACTCCCAGTAGTGCAAAAAGAAAGCTTACTCAGAGATCTCATAAAGATTTCCACTGCTCACTGTAGTCCAGGGTTTGG
>QLNU02015360.1:72462202-72473530 GCA_006491805.2 Dysdera silvatica
CGTTGAATGACGACTTTTCGTGAACGTGCATATATGAATGCCGTGTTGATCGGCAATCCATCTCCCCCTCAGCCGCCTCGGCGTCTGATTACGCTGTTCAAGCGTCCTGTCTGGGATTACAGCGCCGCCACCTTCGGCGGCCACCATTCCCACCCACCCCCTGCAAAATACACCACTCCCCACCCCATTTTCACCAAATCTATCCCTACCTCTTCCTTGGATTTCTTTTTCTGGGACATCTGAAATCCCTGACGTATGACACTCCCATTGCTTCCAATGAGGAGCTAGTTGCCGGCGAAATGCTTGGAATATTTCAGTTCATAAGGGAATCTTTACGTCGACGATGCACCGCGTTTATCAGGAATAGCGGTTGCAATTTCGTAAATTTTCGCAGTTTTTGTAAATGTAATTCATTGCAGTATTTACTAATTAATATTTATACATGTGATTTAATTTGTACATTTATTTAAGGTCTGCAAATTTGGTGTTCACTTCTTTAAGTACTTGTTGACGTTTCGTTTTAATGTTTCGTGCCAGTTCTGTCTATATATGATATATAATATATAGTATAGATATATATACTATACTATATACCATACTAGTCTATTATATGGCGTCATATGGAATGAGAGAGCATTAGCATTTCATTAACATATACACATACACTATTGAAATTTTTCGATACACTACTCAGAGATAATTGCTGTAAAATGTGCTACCCCCAAATTTCAAATAACAGTAAGACTAAAGGAGTCGACTGAGAAAATGGGAATTCGAACGATCTAAGGAAATGTATAATTAATCATTGTCGCTCTTTTTCTAACGGCCTCCCTAAACACTTACTATACTTCTTTTTAAAACGTACCTTATCCCTCTTTATAATAAATTGTCGATTCAGTTTTACGGTCCAAAACAAGCCATCAGAAACAGGGCTAGCAGCTATACATGATCTTCGAACCACGATCAACTTCTTTCCTTGGAGACTGAAATCGAAACTATGGTGAGAGAAGATGGGGCTTAGCGTGATACGACACAGTTCATGTTCCATATAATAAAAAGTACATTATTTATTCATGACACTACAACAATATGTATAAATTTCCATAAATGGATCCAGTTCAAAACCAACATAGAATGAGTGAGGTAGAACTCCTCATTAAATTTCGAACTAAGCAGGCTTTGTCTCAAATATAATTGCTCAGAATCTGCATTCACTGATCACAGACGGCGCTGATATCTGAAAGATTATGCCTATGCAAATGAAAATTCCTACTTATTTCTGGGAAAACTAAGTCTTTAAATAACCTATCAGTCATGCCGAGAATTCGAGACGATAACTTCAAGATTCAATAACTTCACTGCCGGTAATTGAATGGCGTTGGACAAAGGGAGGTCCAGACTACCCCCCGTGGTATATTAATTACCATACTTGGTCGAGGGAAATGAGTCAAGGGGTGATGGAAATTCGCAATGGACATTGAGATGTAGGTAGAAGGGAAGAGCGAATGTGGATGACAGCGACTTTGACCCCGGTTATTTTCTAACAAAAGGCTAGATGTCCCACTATGGGCAATAGGATGGGAGCACTTGCACGCAGATTTGGAAGCCAAACAATGATGCTGAAGGGGAGTCCTTTCCCCCCCCTCATAATGTCTCCCTTCTCTAGCGAGACAGAGGGATACTGTGGAACGGACAGGGCCGGCGCGACCATAAGGCAAACTAAGCGGCCGCTTAGGGCGGCATCATGGGAAACTTTTAAGGTGCTCAATACTATACGATAATCGAGATAAATTGAACAACAAATACATGGAACTAATTGGATTGTCGCCTCACCTGGTGTAGCCGATAATTGTCTTGGATATTTCAAGCGAGAACAGGAAAAAGAAGAAACAAATAAAATCTTCAACGAGAAAGTTTTGATGGACTTCTCCGCAGTTTTGCCCACCCATGTTGTAGTTTGACCCCGCCTGCCCCCTAACTTCAGGGTGCTAAGGTTTCTTGTCTAGTTGAGCAGCAATATGGTGTCAAGTTATAAATTGTTGTGGATTGCACATCTCAGCTGCATATAAATTTTCTAATCTAAAGGTTTTTCCTTTAGTAACATATTTTCTTCCAAATACACACCTGGCGCGGGGTAACAAAATTTAACGTGTTGAACTAGCCTCAACCCCAGCCCTGTTTGGAAATTCTAAAGAGGTTGGGGTGGGGGGTAGGATCATTTACATCAGAAAATCGTAATAAGTATATATAAGTTTGGGCCCGTTCAAGTATTACATAAGCACATTTCTGGTCATTTCTTACCCCTTATAAGGAAAAATAAGCAAGTGCCTGCCCCTCCCTCGTCCGCCATACTTACGCAAGATTTCAGTTCCCTAACTTTTTAATGTAATTTCTTGAAATAAGAACGCAATGTGTGATGGAAATTATAACACAGTACCTGTTTACGTTTTTATCATAATATTGAGCACTTATTCTTTGTTATAACGTCAAACGCTTAATTATAAGTAGAGAGTAATCATAACAAATTACCACATTTAAAATGTTTCAATAATCTGTTGATGGTTATTTTGGGGGCCATATGCCACTATCATCTGACCGCACATCAGCTATTAGCAGCAAATTAAATTCTTTTTTAATCGCGATAATTTGCTGTGATTACTTCCTATCTATAGCTAGACGTTTGTCACAGAGACGCTCAAGAAGCTAAAAGGGGGTTAAAATTCGTAAATGTTTTGATGTATTTTATTAATATATTTAATAATACTAAATATATAAGTAGACTAATATATTTAACATTAATAAATAAATTTCTTAAAATAAATTTTGCATTGAAAACTTATAAATTTTAGTATACCTCTCTATAATTTCTCTTATCCTTATTATAAAATATACGAAGATCCAAACCGCTGTAAAAAAACATTATATTTACAAGATTTACCATAGAAAGCTATTTTAAATATATTATCAGCGTCAAAGAAAAATTTGCATTGTTATCCTAAGTTCATACAAAATAAAAAATTTTAAATAAAATTTTGCAATAATTTAAATTTGAGATAAAAATTTTCGAAAACTATAATATATATATAATATAGAATAATATCTCTAAATATATAGAGATGGATAGAGATCATCAAGCATCCTAATAATTTTAATAGAGACGATGCAAAAACCATTCCTGTTGCTTGGCTACCCATTCTAACAAAATTGTAACGCGTGAATGTCCGTTTTTATTTATCGATTTCATTTCCTTCTGTTTTGGCTTTTATATTCGTCTCTAAAATTTCATAATAATTTATTTCAACGTATTTATACTGTTTCCGCAACTTACGTATATTCTACAATTTTCTCAAAAGTTTTTCATGTAATTTAACCTCTTCTGATGATGATTCGCACAGCTCGAATCGAAACGTAAAGTTTTAGCAATAAATAATCGTTTTGCTATACAGCTGACTACCTGAAAATTTGTTGTTGACTATTGATTAATACCCTTATTTATATACAAATTAACTCTAAGATTCTACACAATACATAGAATTATCAGCACAAAAAAAATTCTTACTTCATAATAAATGATGCAACAAATTTCTCAATTCACTCAACTAGTTTAGTTTGTAAACAAAGTTTGCAATAATTTTCACTAAAAAAACGATTAGTGAGGTTTATGTTTAACCTTAACTAAAACAATAATATGTAAACAACATAACGTTTTCCAGTTTAGAAACCAAAGGTATGTACAAATATTTATATAGTATCTTGCCTAGTATTTTTCCTAGTGTCTTGCAGCTTATTACTTTATATGTATACTGACTTTCAAATTTGAATATAATAATGTAAACACTACCAACTAGTTTCTACGAGTAGTAATTTAACAACATATGAAGGTCAAAGTGATTGATATCATAACAAAAAAATTGAAAAATAATAAATAACTATGTTGCCATATTTTTCACAAAATGGCAAGTTTGATTATCACAGTACAGTAAAATCATTCTTTAGATACAGTGTGTAAATAAATGAGATTTAATTATTGTACTAAATTATTGACTAAATTATTGTATTTAATTATCGTCTCTATTGGATGAGTTAGGTTTTGCATAAGATTAGTTATGTAAAGTTTACAAGGAACGCCTAAATAACTGCCACTAATTAGACTACAATTAACTATAAGTTAATGATTTGGTTAACATGGATTCTTATGTGCATGTTTTGGTCGTATACTGTATTTGTTTACATGTGAGTTCTGAATTTGTATTGAGTTTACTATCCCTAATACCATGAACTACATGGAAGGACAGTTGGTTCCCAAATAGAAAAACATAACATTGCCAGATATTTTAACTTTATAATAACAAGAGCTGGACAAGTTAGTATCTATGTTTACTAAAACGTGTGTGCAATTGCTATACTGGCAATTAATGGATGTGTTTTTTGTAATATATTATGCCGAAACAGTAGGCAACCTGCTATGAGGACTGGAAAACCCCGCTTTTTGGGCTAATATGCCAGCTTATACGTTTCCTTCCCGAACCTTCTACCTACGAACAATTTAGATGCCATGTTTGTGTGTGTGAAGAATCACGAAAAAACCCTAAATTACAATAAAGTGCCCTAATTTTACACTAAATGGCACATAAATATTATTTAGGATGCAACATTTTGTTGAAGACACGGTATCTACCTGCCACATCAGTACTATACTTCAAGAACTCTATTTGAATTATCTAAAATGTGAAATTTATATTTCACCTACACACTAATTTCTACACCATAGCCTATATATCATAGCCTAAATTTAGCTAGATTAAATACACTAAATTGTTTATATATTAACTAACATCAAGTAGTTATGGAGAGTACACGATTAATGTTAAGTATAACTTAAAACAACTAGTACCATATTTGCAAGTTAAGTTCAAAAACTACAATGGATTAGCAATATCACTAAGATTTACAAGCAATCACTAAATAAATGTTAATAAACAAACAATAATAATTTTCAAATCAGATTTTCGGAGTTTCTCCATACCAGAACTCTTATCTCACCTAGCGTAAACAATTGATTCTAAGTGCGACGTTCTTCTTTCTTTCCCCTTGGCCGAAACAGGGGCGTAGTACTACTGGAAGCAGGGCAAATTGCAGTAGTTCAGCTTGCAGAATGTAGGCCTGGTAACGTGCAGTTGGTTCTTTCCATTACAGACTACCACAAAGGCTTTTGTTTTTTTCTGACTGCTATAAAGTAAAAGAAGGTTCAAATTTGAACCGCCAGAATGTTGTCATCAACTATGGATCTAATTTCTCTACCGCCTATTCATTAGCGTAAACAGAAAGTTAAAGGAGGGGAGTTACAAGCTTATAAGGGGAGGGCTACAGAGCTACAACTCCATATATTCATATATACAAAACTATATTTCAGAGGGGGTTATGATGCCCTCAACCATCACCTGCATACGACAGCGTGAATATCCTCTTAGAAGTACGTTTAATAAGCAATATCCATGCCCGTATCCAAAGGGGGATCTTAGGGACCGGTTCCCCCCGAAATTAAATTTTTAATGGGACTTGGCTACGGACTTGCATGCTGTAATTGTATCGATACATGCTGTAAAAATTTATGAACCCCCGAAATTAAATCTTGGCTACGGTCTTGTCAATATCCTTTTACGTCCTTTGCTCTTGAAGGAAACATACTTTTCAAGAATGGGAAATTTCGTTAAACCATCGATTTCGTCTAAACATCCTATGTGCAGCTTCAGATGTACGAGCTTTAGAATTACTGAAATTCATTTAATTTCACTGACAGAACTTGGCCCGTCAAAAAAATGCATTCTTTATTTTTAACCATATCATATGAATTTAATTTACTTACATTTTTAACTTAGAATTATGCTTACATGTTACTGAAGTCTTAATTGGAGATGCTGTTTAAAAACGCTTACCACATAGTTAGTCATTGACAGTCACGAGCATCTAAGGATTTCTCCGCATTATTCATGAACTTGGTGTTTGAAGAATAAAATTGGATGGAGTAAAAATTAAGTATAAAAAACTAGATTATGTAGTATGTTTGAATTCTTCTATAAATCAAAATATTCGCGTAGAGCTGTAACCTATTAAGCTAATTTTATTTTTATTTACATATATACTTTGTAAGAATATTTTGTTTTTAAATATTTTTATTCTCAACAGTTGCAATAACTGCAGCAAATAATGTTAATGTGAAGAAATAAAGTTAGATCTCAAGCACTATTTGAATATTATTCAATTTAAAAAATCAGCTACTAAATGGCTTTCATAATTCCTTTTTTTGAAACATAGTTATGTTCGGGGAAGTATCAATTCACATCGTGGTTCGCTTGGACAGTTTCAAGAGTGGTGGGCGACACGACCGTTGAAGTTCTGTTGAACAGAACAGCCGTTGGATGGCGAAGAATCGAATCTCTACCCTGCCGCCTTCGAGTGGGGGAAACAGGGAGATGGGTGCGAATCAAACGCATGATACTGGAGTGCTCTCTTTTACAAACCATGGCTAGCTGAGGTACCTTTGGGAACATACAGTGAGAGTAAAGAGTCGGATCCGCTCTCAAGTGGCTAATCAGGCAGCGGTAGACAAGTGGTAGAACGTGACGAAGATGTCGAATTGCGACAGCTAATGAGATTTCCTCCAAACATAGAAGGCGCAACTCAGTATCACACGCCAGTATGATGTGTATGATAAAGCTATGTGCAGTCCACTATTTCTGTTGAAGGAAATGAAATAGTGTTTCTGGTGACAACCTTCATTTGTAATTGCTCCAGGAAATCATTTGGAGATCGTATTTCAATATACATATATAAGTTTGGTTTCTTTTTGCTACTGAAGAATGGGGGAAGAAATAAAGTTGGAGAAAGAAAGGATTATTTGTGAAAGGAAATTTAAAATTTCCTTCTATTACAAAATATATGCTCCTTCCTGACATGCATATTAATTTATTGTAGCTATGGCAAATCTATGAGAATAACACTCATTTGATATCTTGGTTACACAAAGCTAGTTTCATTTTCTTCGCATACTAGCTATTTTACCTTATTTTCTTTTCTTCCTAAGAATAGAACAACCATAACCCTCATAGGTCCGAAGCAAAGCAGCAATCTCAATTAACTTAACTTTTGTGGGCAAGACAAATAGATCCATATCCCCCACATACACTATGCAGCTTCCTATAAATATAGAGAGGCGAAACGAGCCGGTTCCCATAACTGCATCAGGCAACCTCCCGCAAAAATGAAAATAAAGTTGGGTTCCCCCTCTCGTTCTCAGTAACTTAATAATTTATATGGGAGACCCGAAATATTGTCTAAATAACAACGGATAGGAAAAAAAGGATAAATTTTTAGCCTTAGCTTTCAAAGGGTTTTGTACCGAATTTAATATTTTGTTATTTTTAGGACGTAAGTATGAACTGAAGATGATTTTAATGCAATGTATGTAAGTGAGGTGGGACAAAAGCGGGAGACTACGAGGAAAATTCAGAAATTGGCAATTACCTCCTAACACTTATAAAGTAAGTGGCATATCCACGTATTTGTTATTCTTTGTAATCCACCACCGTATGAATGTGTGTTGGCGTGTCTGATATAAGGATTCTTTATCATAGATGAAAATATGCTAGACAAAATATGTATACGCATTATTTACTGTTTTTGAGACTAATAGCTCTTTGACAGGACACCTCTTTCTACAACATTTTTACAAAGTTAACAGGGGAATGGAAAATAGGTACATGAAATATATAGTACTGATTTGTCGAGGGTCATTTTTTATCGATTACATCATGTCAAAAAAAAATATTTTTGGAAGTATACCAATGTGTTTTTTTTTTAATCTTCATCATAACACCCTTTAAATTTTCGTATAATGATTCAAACCGTCTTCAAATATTTTTATTCAAATACTGTTAAAAGTATTCAGCTGAATTTTAAAACTAATTTAATTTTAGCTCTAGAAATTGAAATTAGCAGTGAAATAATTTATTTAAATGACGTATATTATTTGTTAAATCATATAATTGCTATGATTTATGAATACTTTTTCAAACGATAAAAACTAATATCCCCTCCCACCACCTTCATAAATTTAAAAAAACGAGAGAAATTCTGTCAGAATTTTGACCCCAAAATCTCTACTCCTTGATTGCATGTTGTTTGGCAATAAATGAATGAATGAATTAATCAATGAATCAATCAATCAAAAGTAGCCCCCTTTCCCTTTTCACAAAATTCGCCTTTGAGAGATTAAATTCAACCCTTTATTTATTCAGTTTTTAAAAATTTGGACATTTATTAAATTTTTGAATTATATAATTAGTTAAAAATTATATCACCTCTAGTATAATGCTCATCAAATATTTTCACTAAATAGATGGTAAGTAATTTTCATTAAACAGGGATTAATTTTCATTAAGTGTATCAGTGAATCTACTGCGAATTCATAATCCCACGAGTGAATAAAGAATTAACGTAATCAAACAGGCTAGCGCTTGTATACACGCATATAGTCGAAAACTAGTGCATATTATTCTAATTTCTGAAGGTTTGATTTTTTAGTAAAACAGAGGTTGAACTCTTTTTTATCCGTCTTTGGCTCTTGACTCAGGACACTACTAGACGTAAGTTCAAAATCCGGATGCGATGAGATGTTTGTCCAATAAGTTCTATTAAGTTCAATACAAATAGAATGAACGCACGTTATAAAACATTTGTGAGACGGACCGGAATGTCGCATACAATCTCAGCCAAAATAATTTTCTTCTGAAGCATCACTGACACAAGCTTTATAAGAATAGTAGGCCAATAAATATTGACATAAATTTATCGTGGAAAACAGGCCAGGAAGGGTAGCTGCCACTGGTGTAAATAAGAGGGGGCATTTAACCCCCTATAAAATATTTGTCCCCCCCCCTGTCCCATAGAAAAACGAAAATTATAAACGAATGCTATGTGCTGAGTATTCAGCGATATAGGGGCTGTATTGCTTTCTCCCTAGATATAAGCAATAAATATAATATAAATATAAGCAACATTCACACATCGTTAATGAACTGCATGATATATATGCATTTTAAAACCGCCAAATTCCCTAAAAATATAAAATAGCTTCGACTATATTACTGTTTACACTTACACACAGAAATATGTCGTTGCTTGAAGTGATGCAGTTTTACGCAATTTTATTTTTTTTTTAAATTGAAAATGTTTAAAAAAATTCATTTTTATATGTATAGTATACAGTAATACTTACATGTTAGTAATTGAAGTGGCATCCATGATAACTCACAAAACATACTTTTGAAAGGACAGTGACAAAAAAAGAGAAAAGAAAAGTAAAAGAAAAGAAAAGAAAGAAAGAAAGAAAGAAAGAAAGAAAGAAAGAAAGAAAGAGTAAATTTAAAATCCAAAATTCAATCTTTTTCTTCCAGTGTTCTAGCATTTATTGTTTGCACTTTACGTCTTCGAATAGCCGTGGGCCGAAAGATCCAAGTTTCTTAATATAACCTTCGACATGGCCAGTTCAATAGGAAGTAGACAACTCTCTTCAGTTCCAATCCCACAGCGCCCCTGAAGGCATGCGTGTGACAAACACATTGCGAGACATGAGGGGAAGATAGAGGGTTATTATTTTCATATTTTGCGGCTGTATCGGCGAGAACTCAAAGAGAAGAGGAGAAAGGGAGCAAAACGAGTGGCAAGCGGGAGTTTTTGATACGACATTTTCCTTCCGCTCGGTGGCAACACGGCCCGAGGCAAGCAATCCATGCGTCGTGCCCTTTTTAAATGAGTAATAGTTCATGTCATCCAAGTGTTTGAAATTACGTTAAAGGGGTCATAATAAAATTGCATCCTAGAGGTTGACATGGGTGTATATAGGATTTTTGGAGGTGACGAGAGAGAGGGAGAGAGAACTGGAGATGTTGATAACTTTCTTTTCGTTTTTTAATTTTTAACTTTATTTAACTTAAACACAAAAATCTTTGTGTTTGTATGCTAAAATCAGCGATATAATTCAAATGCGATTCATTTAGAAAATTCTGTGATGAATACTGAGATAAAGAAAATTTGAATTATCATTTATATACATTACAAAACTTTCAGTGCTGGCCTTTCTATCTTCCAAACAATTGCTCGTGTAATCCGAAATAAAATTTATATTAGGAATTGAAACAAAAGTTTTTGCATCGAGGATCAAATTATAACTTTAAATTTTTCCCCCGATCTGTGCTCCGCAGTTTGATTTTGCAGGAAAAGTAGAGGTTCGGATTCCTCGGAAAGCTGTAGCTCCTCGCGCAGCATGACTTTAGAGGGCAGCTAAGATCATGCTGCACCTCTCGCAAAAGCAAGTTTTTTTTTTTTCAACTTTTGTTCAACAAACCTCTAAGGAAGAAAAATGTGTACGTGTGTCATTGGTCGTAACTTACTTACGGATTATGAATAATATCGTCATTGCCTTTTGAGTAATTTAAGATAATAATACTGCAATAATAATAATAATATCCATAATAATACTGCCAATAATATCATATAAATAATAATACTGTCAATAATAATACTGCGTGCTAATAATTTTACTGAGAAAAATTAAAAGCGTGTAGCATATTAATTATATAGATTTTATTAACATGCGTTAGAAACATGAGAGTTATTATACAGGGTGCTTATAATTAGTTTCCTTATTCAGAAAAAGCTTTTTGTTGTTCTAACTAATAAGGTGAATAGCATCAAATATGTGCTTATAACTATTCAAAGGATGAGGAGAAGGATTTCTGTGATATTCTACATAATTGTTTTCAAAATCTATGGATAGGGGAAAATATAACGCTGAACAACAGGGAGTAAAAAGAGAAAGCGAAAAAGAAAAAGAAAAAAAAAATCAATACAAATTTAAAAAAAATTTTTATTCTTCATTTCTGCTCGTTGCAAAAATGGAAAGAAATTTAAATAAACTGCCAGAGGATATAGCTTCACAAGTTTAAATTTATTTATCGCATTTATACACGTCTGATATGTGCGATATATGTCTGATATTAAAGTTGAGCTTCGATATGATTGACTCTGTTTTGGGCCAAAAATTGAATTGTGTCTTTCTGTTATTGCAAATGAGCAAAAGTTTAAAAAAAAATAAATTTAAAGCTTCATTATTTATTCATACTTTTATTTATTTATTGTACTTCCACGAGTTTCCTGTTCTACATCTCCGTTTTCCTATCCTCAGGTTTTGAATGATTCTTTCTGGGGAATCATTCACTTCATCTTTTGAATATTGCATATAATGATTTTAGTGTCATTCTACGTATT
>QLNU02015360.1:72473630-72501075 GCA_006491805.2 Dysdera silvatica
GCCAGTGAGCAGAACGTATAATAACTGAAAACAGGCGAAGAAATTATCGATTGTCTTCGAAAGTAGTTTCGTCGCTATATATGTTCTAATCATCACTTTGCGGTCCCAAGTTCGATCTCAGAAATGGAAACTTGCTCAATCTCTCTCTTTTTTTTTTTTTTCACGAAAAAGGGTGTTTATGCCCTGCCAAACGATACTCCATAAAAAGAAAGCAAAACGTGTAATAACTGAAAAGCAGATAACGAATTATCGATTATTTTCAAAAGTTGAGTTTTTTAAATACGTTTGCTCCTAAGTATGATCTCCGAAATGCGAACGTGTTTTTGGGAGTCAAAAGAGTTAGTTCTTCCCTTGTAAATGAACCCACATACCATGAAAAAATAGCGGAACGTGTAATAACTGAAAAACAGAAAAGAATTTTCGATAATTACCAAAAGGATGAGCTTCACCACCAGATAGGGTGGTGAGTTTAATACCCGGAATGCGATGCTGTTTCTCTTTTTTTTTTTTTTTTTTAAAATTTTTATTCTAGTAAATGAAACACCATGCCAGAAAAAGAAAGCAAAACGTATAACAATTGAAAAATAGTTCAGGGATTATCGATAATCCCCGAAAGTTGAGTTTCGTCAACATATGATCCTGAATTAATCTGATCACGTAGCACTACGCAGAATAAATAACAAATAGAAAAAAAGAACGTTTTTAAGCGTAGTTGAAATTTTATTAGACAAATTTCAACGAGTTTTCGATGGACTTTGGCTATCTCTCGTTAGGAGTATTATTTCCCGTTTCTGATTAAAAAGTTGCTATTGATGTTGATGTGTATTTCTGACGATGAACAACCAAAGTCCGCTCGAAACACGATAAAATTTATCTAAAAGATTTTTTTAACTACGCTTAGAAACGTTGTTTTTTCTACTTGTTACTTATATGGTCCTGAGTTTGGTTCCGGCAATGTAAACATTTTCCCTTTTTTTTCCAGTTGATCAAATTTGTTTTGCCTTCACAAATGAAACCAACCCACCAGGGTCAGAGATAGGATTTAAGGGCTTATAAGCATTTTAACGAATTTCCCTTTCCCCGCTCACAATCATTTTTCAAGAGCTAAAATCCAGTGGATTGTCAAGTTCGTTTTATTTTAAATAACCTTCGGATGAATACAGTAAAATCTCTCTTAGCGTACACCCCTCAGATACGGTCACATAAACAATCCCACACAAGCAATTCCTCATCAATAATATCCCTCGTTTACGGGCAATATTTTCTGTCTAGTGAGTATCCATCCGCTCCCTAACAGTGGTTTTAATGCAATTTAAAAAAAGAAGAGCAAATGTACACATCGACGTTACTCCTGATAAAGGACCGTTGCTGACGCGTGCAAAAGCTTGGGCATTTTATTTGCTATTTTATCAGTGTTTAACTTTTTGTATGTAAATAAGAATATACTAAATACAATAAACAATAAAATGAATAAAAATAATGAATGATTTCTGAATACAATAGGAATTAACAAAATTACAATACACCAACTGCAGAAGGCCGTAGAACTGCATCACAGCCTACGAAAGCATCTTTGATTTCTCAGGGCTTTGGGAAGGGCTTGATAGTAAAGGATATATCCAATCGTCAAATTCGAGATGGATTGTACACATGTATCATGATACTGATATACTACATTGTTACGTGGCTAAATGTCTTTCACTTGAGAAAGGTATACATAATAAATAGATAAATAGATTCTAGGAGCAATGTAAAATATTTATTCACTCGTTCGGGCAATTTCTTCACGTCGAACTAATCTTTCTGTAGCAGAGATCTCCAGTGCATCTTACAAAGCTAAAACAAGCTAAAATCGTAGTAGAAAGAGCGATCGCATGAAGCCAGCCGCTCAAGTTGCTCGCCAGGAGAGCACTTAATGCTTTAATTTAAATTATACCAGGCACCTGCGGAATCCCAAAATTTGCCCGAAGGTGATTGGCCGACACGTAAATCGGGCACTGGTTCCAAAACCAATCGTGGATACTAGCAAACCCTATATTAATTGCTTTTCGTTTGCATACTTGCTTATTGTATGGTTTAATCGATAAATTACGCACAATAAGTCATTACCAAGATTAAGTAATAACGCTATACATAATATATTTTATTGTGTTTCGACACCGGAAGCATAATCATGCAGAAGTTTGGAAAAAGTGTTTTTCGCAGATTTCAAAACGAATTTTAACGGAAAAATATTTCTATATAGATCATTGTATTGCGCTGAACTTTTGCCTTACTATTATTACACTGATAATATTTTCCTCTAATAAACGGGATTCTAACGTTTTAGCTTACCCTTTAAAGGACGGTGGAGTAATGCAAAATATCTTGTACATACACAGTTTAAATACATATTTCTGCCAAATTTCACTTAAAGGTTTCATGATCAGTATTAAAATTACTGAAATATGAATATATATATATATATATATGAACATAGGAATGGAATTCGGCCTCGATAAGTGCAAAATACAGAAGAATAGCAAAGAAGATTTACCAGGCATCGAACTCGAAGACGGGAGACTACTGAAGACCTTGGACGAGGGCGAAACCTACAAATACCTAGGGATAATGCAAAAACGGCAGCAGGAGCACAAGAAAGTCAAAGTCCAGCTCACGCAAGCATTCCAAGAAAGACTTAGAAGCATTGTGAAGACGAAACTGAGCGGGAAGAACACCACGCAAGCAATTAACGCATATGCGGTACCAGTGCTCACCTACTCCTTCGGGATCATCAAATGGTCCAACACTGAACTAGAACAACTCCAGCGGAAAATGAGAACCATCCAGAGAAGAGCCGGACAACTACACCCTGCAACGGCAATTGAACGGCAAACACTACCCCGGGAAGAAGGAGGACGCGGACAAGCGGACCTCAAAGACTTACATGACAAGCAGATCCAGAGCATGAGGCAATACTTCCAGTTGAAGAGTCCCCGATCGCCACTCATCCAAGCCATAATACAAGCAGATGCAAATTACACGCCACTAAACCTGTGTAGTACCGAAGAGCGTGTCCTCGAAACAGCCAACGAACAGAAACTGAGAACTTGGGCCGGAAAACCATTACATGGCAGGCACTACAATGACCTGCAACAACCACACGTTGACAAAAAGGCATCAAATTCTTGGCTGGCCAAAGGCACTCTCCAGCCAGAGACAGAAGGATTCATGCTAGCCATCCAAGACCAAGTGATCGCAACAAGGAACAATCAGAAATTCATCCAGAGAAAAGACATAGAAAGCGACAAATGCAGACACTGTCATGCGGCATCGGAGACAATCCAACACGTGATGGCAGGATGCAAGATCCTTGCGCAGTCAGACTACAAACATAGACACGATCAAGTAGCGAAAATAGTCCACCAGAAATTGGCAGCGAATGCTGGCTTTCTGACAGAAAAATGCCCGTACTACAAATATGAGCCAGAGACCGTGCATGAGAACGAAACACACAAGCTTTACTGGGATAGAGCAATCATAACAGACAAGACAGTCCCACATAACCGTCCTGACATAACCCTCGTCGATAAATCGAATAAGACCACGTACTTAATCGACATAGCAGTACCCAACACCAATAACATACAGACAACCTACACAACGAAAATCACCAAGTACCAAGATCTCAGACATGAAGTACGAGATATATGGGGTATGGAAAAGATCTTCATCATCCCGTTAGTCATCTCAGCAACAGGGATAGTACCAAAAACGCTTGCGACGAATTTGGAGATACTCAACATTGACCCAAACACCTACATTGAAATACAAAAAGCCACAATCCTAAACACGTGTCACATTGTCAGGAAGTTTCTAGACATGGCACATTAAGAAGTGATGTAAAAAGAGGCTTGGGAACATGGCGCTCTGCCCGTCCCAAAGCCTGTTTCCGCCAAGAATGGGCGAGGAAAACTTTTATATATATATATATATATATATATATATATATATATATATAATAGAATTATATTTTAATTAGGCAGTAATAGGAAAGATCTAAAATTCTGAAATCTAAAATTCGCCAAATTATTAAAAAAATCCTAAAATTCGCGAAATCGTTGAAAATCCCTAAAATCTGTGGAAAACATTGCAAAAATTCGCGTCACTGGAAAAATTACTGTCCTGATTTTTATTAATCAATGTTATTTGAATACTTGCATGGTTTTTTAATAAATCCTGCTCTGGCCATGTTTTTAAATCAGCGATTTTATAAAAAAGAAAATCCGAATTTATTTTAACAGTTTTACTAGACCTTCAAATTCCGGAGGGAAATTTTGGAGACTGTATCAGTTAAAACATAGTAACAATCAGTTCTGAACAATTCTTTAGGCAAATCTAAAAAAGTGTTACCTTCTTTTTTATACTGGGGTATTGCCGTAGGCATAGAGTTATACGGTCTCGTGGGGCACGAGCCCCCTAATGATCTGAAATAAATTGCGATTTTACATATACTGTAATGTATAAATGTACATAAAATGTGCTTTGCCCCCCCCCCCCAATAATTTTTGAGGACTCTACGTTGATGGTTTTGTTTATTTTATGTTCATCCGCAACGCTAAATAATAGCTCTTAGGTTTTCCTTGAATAATATTTATAAATAGATTCCGTGGCTATGAGTGTGGTAAGAGAAAAGGGGGTTCGGAGAATAATAATAATAATTATAATAAAAAGTTTAAGAACTACTAGCTTTAAAACATTTACAGTAAAACCTCCCTACAACGATATCCGATATAACGATAAACCCCTCTACAACGATAATTTTTCTCGGTCCGTATAATAGTGTTGTAGAGAGGTTTTACTGTATAATGAACCCTCCCTATAACAATAACTCCCTCTACAACGATAATATTTCTCGGTCCGTATAATATTGTTGTTGAGAGGTTTTACTGTATTTATAATTATTGCCTATTATTTGCAGTTAAACAATTAAATAGCAGTATACAATAATTTTTTATCACAGGATAGAATCTACGGCAAGTGTATATCTCTATAGGATGTGTGAATATTCAGTCATTTCTTGTTTATTTGTTTACTATGTAGTATTATGAATGTAATATGATAAAAACGTTATTGAGTGCATAGATAACTAAATTATAAAAGTGGAAGAACACACGTCTTCATTTAAATAATCTAATTAAATCCATCGTAAGTGTAAAAATACTCTTTGCTGGCTACGAAATAAAAAAGGAAAAAACGAGGGGAAAAAGGTAGTTGGACAACAGTTGTAGTGAAAGGAAAAACTTAGCGATAGGAGCATTATTATTAATCGGGCGTTTTCAAGGACAGGGAGTCACCCGTCCGTTTGTTTCAACCAATGAACTTAAAACAGCTAAGTGACTGAGCCAATCAGAGAGCAACGAGTGTTTTCCCCCCGCCCAATAGGTGCGCTAGGCTTTTCCAGCTGACTGCGCGGACGTCAGCCAATCCTCACGCCTCCCGCCATTTTACTTATTCCCCTCCCCCCTCAAATTTCTCTTTCGCTGTACTAGTACTTGCCTTTTGGAGCTTTTATAGCGCGCCGAAAAGATAGATTTGAAGTCACCACTAAGAATATTCTACCCAAAATGGTGAGTAGCCCCCGTTACTTTCACTAAGGAGAGCTCTGAAATAAGGATCGGTTGTCCCATTTGCTGGTGAGAGTTGCTGCTTCCCCAATTGAACGAAATTTATAGTGCGAAATGTAGAGAAAAAGTCCTCACAAAGTTCAAAAATTTTCTAGGATAACTGCAAAGTTTCTTTCGCAATTCAAAATTTAAGAGTTGGACTGGAAAAAGGTGCGTAGACACAACATTTGAATGCACTTGTTCAATTATAAATTTAGATTTTAGCCCAATTTTAACTCGTTCTGTATGTTTAGTGATTAGCTTACGAGAAGTCTATTGTTATTTTCTAACTTAAATGATTTACCTCTTTCAAAGACAGATATGTTTAAAAAAAAGGATTGCTTTCGTAGTCCTGAGTACCATTTCTACAAGAAGTCACATTTAAATCTTAATTCGTAAGCCAAATTTATATATCCAATACTCTTTTAAAAGGAGGAATAAATAGTCAGATCGCTTACGCGACAAGCATTCATTTATTCTTTTGCTTTATTGATAGATATGTAACATAGCACCATATTCATCTGGTAATAACTATTTATAGCATATTTTGATGTTCATTAGGAGTGACAGGAGCTTCTGAAGTAATAATATCAGTGTGTGAGTAAAGGGGGATCCTTGACTCCATATAACTAAAATTATTTTAATTTTTTGTAACGCAGAAATTCTAAACTACGTAATAATTTTGTTCTCTAATTCTGTTAAAACACTTTATTATAGTTCTTTGGAGTTTTTTCATCAATGAGATAACATTTGAGACAGTAGTTTGGGCAACCTTTTGAAGACCTCCTTCGGAACGACGAGAAGTTCCTGTTTTAGTATTTCATATGATTGTGCCCCTTTACGCATGGGTGCGCAGAGGCTTTAGCTACCACTATAGGCATGGGCGTCCATAGATAGACAAATGAAGTGTGCGGGGGGAGGGGTCAAGTCCGGATTATTATTTTACAATAATTGCATTTTTTGGGTTGATTTTTATGAAAAAATAGAATGTTGTATTTTAATAACTATCTGCCGTCCTCTTTGGAAAAACCACACAGGCGTCTATGACCAATAAGTACAATCTTATGAATAGAGATCCATATAACCTATTGTAGACTTTGTGGTTAAAATTTCAGTTGTGGCAGAAAGTGAAGAAAATTCAACTTCGTATAAAGCAATTAAATTGTTATTGAGAAATTTGGAACAAGCCGTCATAATTTTGTATTGCTATTTACCCTGAAGTTGATTTATGTTTTGAAGATGATTTAAGTGTTTTTTTTGTTGTTTTTTTGAATAGGCCTATATGCGACTTAGTTTTAAAACATTCATTTTGACTTTTTAATTTCTTCGAATAAGCCAACATTTCGGTTAAATGCGTTATACAGCATAATTTGTGCACATTTTTTTTTAAATCATTAAGGTTTTTTAAGTTAATAACAAATCTGTTTATACATCGCATCCACTTGTAAATCCATTCTATTTTAATATATTTATACAAAGGGATAGTAGATGAGACGTACTCAAGTATCTGTAAATTCATTGTATAGCAATTGGATTCGCAGATGCAGTGCAAGGAACAGCCGCTATAAATAAACGTGATCGGCTTTGGAAATCAAAAGAAAGTGCTTGGATCTTTTTAAACGGTGCAATTTGCTATTTAACATATTTTGAAGACATTATGCACTAACTTCGATAAATAAAACAAAGCTAGTAACGTGTTAAATACGTACAAAACTTGTTACATAATTAATCATTAAGTAAGTTTAATGCACCCTTTTTTTTAATAGCCAGCTAATTATTCGAATTTAGAATTTCAATTTCATGATCTTTCCCTTTATGCATAATCACGGCTATGAAACCCAAATTAATAATTATTTCTCTGTTATTGCGCTATAATAAGTGAAAGCACATTATTTGAAAACGAATTGCAATAAATATCAAGATTTTTTTTTCATGTTTTTGGGAAAGTCTCTCAGTTGGTTTAGCAACATATATTCCTATTACTAACCTTTTCACTTAAATAATAATATAGATATAAACTTCATATAAATGATCGATGAACTTGTATATGTGTTAGATGTGTATAGAGTTGAAAGAGTCAAATACGTGATTGGTTTCCTAATTTGTTTTTTGTCTGTGAATGTTTGATTGGGCCATAAAATTAAGTACGTAATGTGCTAACATATTGGACAATTAAATGTAAATAGCTTAGTACATAGTTTTGTTGCAAAGGCAAATATAAATTTTGAAAATGACGGCAATAATACGATGCTGAGGTTTTCAATGAGAAATGATTGAATAAAATTATGTATTTATGTCACATTAATTAAATAATATATTTAATGTATATATATATGTTTTATATGTGAACTGAAATTGACTAGGTATAGAAATTGCGTATTTAGTTGCTTTTGGTTAAAGCAAAGGCTTCAAACTTTTTCTTACCGTCGAAACCTTCAAAATTACTTGACTTTTTATCGGCTTCCTCTATTTCACTATTGTGTCATTATGATAGTACAGGCAAAAAAGATGTTTATGTGATTTTTTTTGATTACTTATTTTACAGGGTTTCTTAATCATATTATGCATATCTAATATAATTACATCTAATCATGGATTCATTAGAGTAAAATTTTTAGTAAGTCAGTAAAATCGACTCACGTTGTCAATGTGAGAGGTATGATTGGCGCCTCCTGGCAAGATTAGCGATGTTAGGTTCAATTATTGTAAGTTTCAGCCTAAAATCTTCACGAAATTCCGATTTCTTTGACTTGTTACGATGAAATTACCATGGTTGAAACGAGCTACAACCACATACGAGCTTTTAAATGCTCAGATGAATGAAAAAATAAAACCAAAGCACAGGTTCAGTTTACAAAATTATCATCATGCAATAGGATCGTACAAACTTTTAAGCGAAATCTCTTTTGACTTAATTTTGCATATAAAAAAAAATCTGTAAGCAAAATGTTTAATTCCGAAAATAATAATCTATAAGCATTTAAGATGTTTAGGCGTAACTGCATAGCCATTATATTGGTGATTTTCAATTAACACTTTTCCTTCGACCACGAGGTTGAATTGACTCCTATCAATCTATGGGGAGGGAGGGGGGGTCAATATTGATCAATTTCGAGAGCCCTGGGTTAAAGTAATGCTTTAACGATATAAGTAACTTTTTTTTTTAATCGAGTCACAAACAGTAAATATATATACAAGCAAGAAAGTAAAATATACAAAGATATAAAATATCAAATAGGCACCGAATGAGAGACCAACAATATAATAAAAGGCGACTTGACGAAGAGGTCGGGAAACAAGCATGGCGAAGTCGGTTTGACATGCCTCGTGCCTCTGTAAATAAAGATAATTAAATTAAAGTGCCACATTCTAGGCCAATAAAGGAGAAAAACAACAAAATCTACTAGTAACATATTCAAATAAACAATATACTTCGAAATCAACTCAGTAAATTCAATATAATAAAAAAAAAAAGAGTAGAATCAACCAGTGAAATACCATAAATAAACAATATATTTCACAAAACGATCTCAGTAATTAGCTGTACCATACAAACTCTGTAATCTAAACATCTCTCTTTCAATCTCTCATGGTGTAACACTAAGATTATCTACCACACGCTTTCAATTGCCCATTGGGCTAATTTAACACAATAACGAATACCCATAGAACGACGTATTGTTCTGTTATTTAAACAAATGTGATAAGACATTAAAATACACGAGGATATGCGTATTTTTAAAACTCGCTCCGGTGGCTTTGTGTGTTAACCATTATTTGGCAATTGTGTTATCTCTGAGAAGAGTGATGATATCTTACAACTTTAAATACGGAGAAAAGAGGCTACGTTCTTGTCCTCGATGGCTTAGCGATTAATGAGCTCCGCACTGAACGGAGAGACCCTAGTTCAAATCTACGGCGGGGAAGATGTCTCTTTTTCTCTTATACCAAAGAATCTCTAGTTGAGCTCAAACGTCGGTGTCAAAATTATCGAGTTTAATAAATCCCCCCACGAAAACCTTACATGCATACATTCAATGAAATTTAAATTCTGTCAATTTAAAATGTCACGATATTTTTGTAATTTCTATTTCGCCTTAAAAAAATTACGAAAAAGCAATATAAACGGGATATATAGGAAAATTCCATTTAATTCGTAATTTATAAATATTTACTCCAATCCTTCGTTAAGGGTTGAATTGATTGATTCGTCATCGACGAGATCCATAACGAAGTGTGCGTGTACATACAGTCGAATCACGTTAACACCGACATACTTAACAAGAACTGCTTCCTGAATCCACATCGAATTTTATAGGAATTCTTGTACTTTTAGTTCTTTTAAGACAAACACGGTTAATACGAGATACCGTTTAACACGAACTGATAATTAATGGCTCTTGGAAATCTTTCTCGGTTTAACACGAACGAAACATGCTTTTTCAAGTCTCTCGATGCAATTTTCTTGCGTCCTTTCTTTCTTTGAAATAGAGAGAGTTCCGAATAAGATCAAAATAATGTTACCTCTTAAAGGGGATGACTTTCGTTCTAATAGCTTTAGAACAGGGTTGTACAACCTTTGTGGGAAGCGGGCCACTTAAAAATTTTTAACCGATTTCGCGGGCCAGCGGTTTCGTAAAAAAAAACTAAAAGCCTCCCTTTAGAATTTCTTCCAGTAATTTATTTGTTCGCTTGCAATATAGAAAGGTGTCACCAATGCTAACCTCGTGGATTTTACTTATTTTTGAAAAAGAAAGAAAAATCTAAAATTCGGTTTTGGAATTTTTTTATTCCAAATAATTGTCGGCGGGCCGAATTGTGGCCAGTGGGTCGTATGTTGGACGGACAACCCTGCTCTAGAAAGTTGGGGTAACCAAGTTACTTTGACTAGGGTAGAACGATTTTTTATTTCATTATTTTATTCCCACCACCGCTAAATTCACACTATGAAACAGTCGGAAGCTTTTTGTGTGTGCGTGTGAGAGTATGTTGTTATGAAGAAGGGGGTGGGGTTGCGTTTGATTTCTTCAACGTTTAAGTAAAAAATGACTCGCAAAAAGCGCAGAAATCATTGAGTTCATGTGGAAAAAATAAAGAAATTTCTAAATGATGTGGATTATGCGAAGTTGAATAACACACCAATTGACGTAAAATTCCTGATCGCAAAGAGTATTTTATTGACGATTTCAAAAAAACGAACCTGCTTGTGTAATTGATCAATTTGAGAATGCTCGAAAAAAAATTACCATAAAAGAAGAAGTTGAAATAGTTCTAATGAAGTGAATCAAAAAGATTTGAGCGCAAAATCTTAACTTTCGGGTGCAATTTTATAAGAAAAGCCTGTTTTGTTTTTTTCTGATGTTCTGAATGCGAGTGATATATATATATATATATATATACATATATTACTATTATTTTTGTTTAACTTATAAAATAACAATATATATATAATTATGGAAAATATTTATACATAACCAGAGATGAAGTAAATTATTTAGTAATGTGATCCCATGTTTTTCGTATAATGCCAACTACTGTTAACATGAACAGGTTTTCTGTCACCCTTTGTGTTCTTGTTAATGAGATCCAACTGTATATATATATGTATTGATCGATTGATTGATTAAAACGTATATGTAAAAGCTTCGCCCCCCGCAGCTATTACCTTTTCTCAACGCTCTTAGGGAAGTTTTTCGATGTGGAAGGAGTGAGGAGATGCAATTATCCTGGTTTGCATGGCTACTATAGGATGTCCTGAGTTAAAAGGGTGATATGACTCTCTTCCTCTTATTTACCAATTTAAGAGATGCTTTCCACTGTAGATCGTAAACGTACCTTTATTCTTTTTAAGAACGAAAAACGCCCTCTTGCTGTGGATAGTCATATATTAGAAAAATCTCCGAACTTGCGTAACGACGTTTCGAAAATTAGATAGCATTTGCTTTTTTGTACTTTTGGATATAGAAAGTACCGATCACTGCCGCCGAACGTTTGTTAATCTCGATTGATTCCGCAGAAAAGAGAAATTCTGCGTAAATTAGAACGAAGTGAATATGAAAATCGCAGCTGAGAAGTTAGGAGATCAAAGATCACTGGAAAGTAATTAAATAGAGGACAGAAGCATCGTTATCATTATTTCTACACTACAGCTTCGATTGTAAAACAAGCGCTCTCCATCTTTTGACTCCTGTTAACATCTAATAGCTTTTCTACTTCGAGAATACTCTATAACTCTATTTTTCAAGGTGTGCCTTGGATTTTATTCCAAACCTTAAATTATTCAAGAACCTTATTCTTGGATCAAAGACATCTTAGCCATAGGAATAAATAAGTTTGTGTGGCGTAAAATCATCATATTGTAGACTCACAATTTTACGAACGTGTATGGACCCCCAAAAAATTTCGTCGAAACGTGTGATTCATAAATTAAATAATTTAATTAATTAAATTACTTAAAATAGTAATTTAATTAATTAACGTGATGGGTTCGTAAAAACGCGAATCGACTATGTACTCAATCGCTTGCTCAGAAATGTTCTTCAATTTATAACGTGCGTGAGAACTTAATACAGTAAAACCTTTCTTTAGCGGACACTCACTCGACAGAAAAATTTATCCATAAAGGAGGGGTGACCGTAAGAGAAAGGTATTACCGTGAAGGAGTTTTTACTGGGCAACTTTTATCTGTCCGTAAAAACCGGGTATCTATTAAAAGGAGTTTCACTGTAATGATTGCCTGTGCATAAGCTGAAGTGATGAAAAACGCATCATTTTCATAGCCAAGCAAAATTCTTTTGTTTATTTATATTTTTTCCGTACTTAAATTTTCTTTGCCATCAGTTTAAATAAAGAGGGGGTGTGTAAGGCCTTTTGAAAATATTTTTATATCAGGTGGTTTTAAAATATTCGATATTGTGAAAGAAGAGTCAGTCAATTAGCTGAGATATTAAGGCACAAAGTTAGCAAACGTTACGCTGCGGCAAACGAAGTGTAGGTATAAAAGAAAAGCAAATAGTTATTTATGAACAAAGAAATTATACTTTTATATGAAAAATACCAAAATGTCGGGCTATTTTATTGATTGCTTTACTTGCCGCGATCTTTTTCCGAACTTTATGAACTTTTCCGAAAGATTAGAATTATTATTAAGACCTTATCGAAGATTTCACTTTATTTATGACTAGTTGAATCCTAACCGAAAAAGTAAAATTCAAGAGCCTGTTTTAAGGGTTCCATTTTATGCACAAAACGACAACTTCCCCCATTTATAATCAGATAGCACAATATTGTCGTGTAAACAAATAGAACAATACTATTGAGTAAGCAACTGAATTATACCTATTGCAGGTATATAAAGATTATATTTTGTTCTCTGCAAAGTAACATTTAACTTCAATTATTAGTGTTTTTACTACATGTAATATTAATGTGTTAATTATGCAATCATTTTTTTTTTTGCCACCCACGTACGTATAGCAAGCTCAAACTAGGCTTTAAAAAACAAAAAAAAGCTCTAGTTTGAGCTAATTAATACGCGGGTGGCAAAAATTATTGTATAATAAATTCCCCCACGAAAACTCACAAAAATCTCGCCCCGGAGGCTTTCTTGTGTTGACCATATTTGGCAATTGTGTTATCCCTGCGGAGGGTAATAATACCTTAACATCAATGTGTTAATAACACGTAATTTGCTGTGAAGGGCGACCTCATTGTTATTCAGGTAAGATTTTTTGATGTAATGGCGAAGAGAGAGTTAAGTTCGCCCAACATAAATTCAAATCGGGATGAGTTAAAATGATTGTAAGTATATCACTGTTTCACGTCAAGTTAACGGTCCCATCTCTTCTGATGCATTGAGCTATTTCTTGAGAGGTAATGCATAACATCTAAAGAAACTGCATAGATAGTTGGTTCCACATTTAAAATTTATCTTTGTCTATATACGAGTATATTGTAAAAATATTGTTAACACTATCCAGTACAGTTCGTGAGCTTGAAGTGTAAGATAATGTTTCTCAACTTTTATCAGTTGCAATTTTATTATATTGAAACTATATAAATTAGAAATTCGCTTTCTTTGGGAACGAACAAATGGCGTAATGAGGGTTTCCATATCTTAAGTAATTGGGGCATAGAAGCGTGTGCCCTTTTGATAAAAAAAAAGATCCCTGCCCCTTTGAATTCGGTGGTCGATTTCAATGGTATTTACAAAGGGTGGTTGCACTTCTTGTGGGGGCTCCTAGCATTCACCGGCTTCAACAGTGTAGAAACGAGGGGTTTGCGACAGGGTGGAGGAACATGTGCTTTATTAAGAGGGTAATCTTCTCCATCTTTGTAATATGTAGTGACGCGATGGGGTTTAAATTTAACATAGAGGTAAAGAGATTGGAGACTGGAATTATTAATGAAATATCATTAACGCTCACAGCTCAAAGAGAAAGAAATTGATTACATATTTTTTGAAAATATATTTTCAACTTTCAAATTCTTCAAAAATAAGTGGCAATGTATTATAGTTTATAATCGAACATTTCTCCGATGGCGAATTTGAATGGGAATAGGGAATTGATCTGTTACCTTCGGATATTAAAACAACGGGGGAGGAAGCGTGCTTCGTGGTTTAAATGACTTATCATTGAACATATGCGTAATGAATAATTATAATCTGATTGGAGAAAGTTTTTCATTCAGAAGGATTTGATTGGACTAGAACGAGTTGATATTTGAATGCAAATGGATAATGAAAGCAGTTTCAATTTAGAGATTTTGCAAGACAATAGCTTTCGTTATGATGATCTGGTGAAGCGAGTGTGGTGCTACAAACTGAGGATCGGTCCCTGAGGAAAGAAGCTGGAGAGCATTTCATCGTCTTTATTGTATTATTGCTAATTCCATACTTTTGCACCTCAGAGATACAAGTTCGAATCTGAATGAAGTATGAATGTTTGTGATTTATACCATGGTTGGGCAATTACGTTAAAAACAGTTTTCGGATATAAAATTCTAAACCTGGTGCCGTTTGCGATGCTATTAGAATATTTAAAAGGAATATCGGCTCCTTATTTGACCTCAAATTAAATATGTTTAAAATTAACGCTGTTTTTATTAACGAAGTACATCATGGGCACTCTACGTAAAAAAAATGTCGTTTCTGGTGGCATTAGCGAAAACAACAAGTTGCCCTCATTGTCTGCGGGATAATGATTCTTCCATCAATGATCCTTCTATCAAAAGCCTACACCCATACTTAGGGGTTATATATCATACCTTAGAGAAGGGGAAATAAGGGGATTTCTTTATAGGGAAATTCTTTTACCTTCGAATGTTTTCCCTGCGAAGCTTGTAAGGCCACGTTTGCGTTATAAACTTCCCCAGTCGTATGAAATATTTAGCGGAAGAAAAGGTAATTTTGATGGCTTCGGACTCATTTTCAGATTTCATCGGTTGCTTGCCCTACATCTCACTAGATAGTAATTTCCATACTATATGTAAATGTAGATCTTTGCAATGCTATTTTTTGTTCGTTGGTTAAAAGATACTATTCAACAATTTAAAGAAAAATAAAATATCTTTTAAACACGTGTTCTTTATACACTGAAGTGCCAGAAAAATTGGTACACCTACCTAATATCGTGCAGCCCCCCTCCGTGCGCATGCCAAAGTGCCGCAACACGACGTGGCATGGACTCGACTAATGTCTGAAGGTATCTTGGAGACAATTCACACCAGGAATCCTGCAGGGCAGTCCACAAATCCATAGGAGTGCGAGGTGTTGGAGATCTCTTCTGAACAGCACGTTGCAAGGCATCCCAGATATGCTCGATAATGTTCATGTCTGGCGATTTAGGTGGCCAATGGAAGTGTCTAAAGTCAGAAGAGTGTTCCTGGAGCCACTCGGTAGCAACTCTCGATGTGTGGGGTGTCGCATTATCATGCTGAAATTGTCCAAGTCCGTCGGAATGCACAATGGACATGAATGGGTGTAGGTGATCGGACATGATGCTTACGTATGTGTCACCTGTCAGAGTTGTCTCTAGACGTATCAGGGGTCCCATATCACGCCAACTGCACACGCCCCATACCATCACAGAAGCTCCACCAGCTTGAACAGTCCCCTGTTGACATGTAGGGTCCATGGATTCATGAGGTTGTCTCCATACCCGTACACGTCCATCCGCCTGATGCAATTGGAAACGAGACTCGTCAGACCAGGCAACGTGTTTCCAGTCATCAACAGTCCAATGGCGGTGTTGGCGGACCCAGACGAGGCGTAAAGCTTTGTGCCGTGCAGTCAACAATGGTACACGAGTGGGCCTTCGGCTCCGAAAGCCCATATCAATGATGGTTCGTTGAACAGTTCGCACGCTGACACTTGTTGATGCCCCAGCATTGAAATCCGCGGCAATTTGAGGAAGTGTTGCACGTCTATCTCGTTTAACGATTCTCGTCAGTCGTCGAATGTCCCGTTCTTTCAAGGTCTTTTTCCGGCCGCACCGCTGTCGGAGATTTGATGTTTTACCGGATTCCTGATATTCACGGTATACCCGTGAAATGGTCGTACGCGAAAATCCAAATTTTGTCGCTATCTCGGAGATGCTATGTCCCATCTCTCTTGTGCCGACTATAACGCCACGTTCAAAATCACTTAAATCTTGATAACCTGCCATTGTAGCGGCAAGAACCGATCTAACAGCTTTGCCAGACATCTCTTGTCTTATATAGGCGCTGCCGACCGCATCGCGTTACGCTGATTGGTTGCAAAGCTCCGTTATTTGCATACGCACGCCTGTGCCAGTTTTTCTGGCACTTCAGTGTATTTCGAAAAATATTTTCGAAGCAAAGCAGAGGTATTTTAGTTTTAATGGCCTTTTTTCTGCATGCAACATGACTGAAACCATATTTATAAAAAAGATGAGTGACACTTTAACCACCATCACGTTAGCATTACAAAATATTTTTTAAATTTCAAATAAAATAATACTGTCTCTTTCACCTATCCTCATTCATTTTTCCAATTATCTAATACAGTACAGAACTAGTTATAAAAAAAGTACTATGAAAAAAGTAGTGTCATTAGCGAACAAATCGCCATGTATTATACTGTTTTTGGACATAGTTTATAATCTGTTGCATTGACTTGGTGAAAATAATATTGCACAAGTTTTGTTGCTTGCAAAGACTATAGAGTAGACGACTATATTTGTACGAAGAAGGGTTAAAAAAAATCTGGTTTTGAATGCAAGAGGGTTCTGCACGTTTATTTCTCTTTGTTTGTGAACATAGGCGTAGCCGGGGGGGAGGGGGTTGGGGTTGTAACCCCCATTGCAATGAAATTTTGTATATTTAACATAGGAATATATGAGTTGTAGCTCTGTAACCCTCTCATTGAGCATAACCCCCCCCAATTATGAACTTTCTGTGTACGCCTATGTTTGTAGATGCCGATTTCTTTGAATTGAGTAGGGTATGGAACGTTATTTGTTGCCTCGCCAAAGTATAGAGTATTTGGAGAATTAGATTGTGGTAGCAAGGTGCCTATTTTGACAACCTCGACTTAGGCATTGTTGGAAAATTTCACAACGACTAGAAATTTGTTACAATGCGATTTCTCGCCCCTAGATTAATTGCCCCCTTATGCATGTTAACAATGCCTTTATAAGTTAAAAAAAATAAACAGAAGAACCACGCTTTATTCGTTCTTTAAAATGCGATGTACACGTACTTAATATTTTAATTCAGTATTACAAGGGAGTACAAAATTATGTGGTAAATGTTGTGACGTAAAAAATGATTTATCAAGTGAATAGTCAGAAATATGCGGCTTTAATAAATAATGACTTATAATGCGTTAAAAATCAATTTCTGCCTCATCTTGCATTTATTCAACACGTTCCATAAATTCTACACTTCTATTTTGAATTTCGATACAAGGATTCTTCGTTGATTTTTTTAAAATTCTATTCGATGTTTATCAAGGCATAGTTAAAATAGGTGCAATATAAATTTAAAAATTAATGCAAGATTTACTTTATTTACGTTCGTAAGAATCAATCATATGTTCGTTGTTTTTTAGTTTTAAGCGATAAATTTTTTCGGATCATAGGTATAAGTGGCAGCAGTAGCGGATTGAGGGCGGTGGGACCAGTGCCGTCGCACTGGGCGCCAAGCCAAAGGGAGGGCGATAAAAGGGCTTAAGGACCCGGAAATGTAGGCAAGGCCAAATTCAATTTGGTCATCTAAACGCTTAGTTTGAAATAAGTTTCAATAAATCAATTTGATGTTTTATAAGTTCTCTGAATGCAACATGTAATTATGTCTATTTCCACATGTTTTCTGAAACCGATAAAAACAAATTCAAGCTAATGCAAAATGAACACGAATTGTGTACGGATCCTTTGTATGATACAATATGACACTGCAAATAAGAAATTAGGGAAGTAAAAGCTACATCAATATTGGGACGAACTTATTTGACTATATAGAGGACATTCCAGATTTTTGAAACTCGTGTAAGACTGTGATTTTTATACTAAAACAATTTAATTTTTGGCTCATTAGAGAAAATACTTGTGGTTTAGTTACATGTCATGTGTTGTAGGGAAATTTTAATTGTTATCGTGTATTACCGTCTCGTAATAATAGTCAGCATTTTTTTAAATAAAATTCAGTAGCTCGTTGAGGAGATACATAGAAGTAAAAAAAAACATACCACGAGAGGAATTATTTTGAAAATAATTAATATTTCGCGAGGGCAGATTTTGAGTTTGCACCAGGCGCCATATGATCTAAATTCGACTCTGGTGGGAGATAGTTTCGATTTCATTTTTTTTTTTTTTAATTAAACGATACAAACTAAAAACCAAAACTTAAAAAAAACCTTCTGCGTCTTTCTATTCAAAGTAATGAGATACTTAATCAAACAAGTTGATAGCTAGCAGACAAGACTAACAATAATATAACCAATTCTCATCTATTTAGGAAAGTCGAACAATATAGAAATAGTTTATATTAACTACATTGTTATAAAGTGCTGAGAATTCAATTTAAAATTGTTTAATTGCTTTACTTCTCTTTCATTGAAAGTAGAGCTGACGAAAGGGGGGGTGGGGCAACAAGAGCTGCAACCCGGGGGCCTGGATGAGGTGTATTGGCCCGCGCTGGCGAGGACCTACGTTGTGGGGGGGCCCTGGCCCTAAAAAAATATCTATGCTACTACCCAGGGAAGGAGTCATGGGGCCCAGTCGAAGTGAGCCTAGGGACCCGCGTTGGCTCTTGGCGCTCCTATATTAGCTATTGGCGAGATATTAATCTTATGTCAGTAAGCATGCGCAATTGCGCATCATTGTAAACAACCAACCGGAAGGATCCTCCGCCATTCAATAACACGCTACCTTTACTTTACCAACCACATATCAAGAGTGCTTAAATCTTCACACTGAACTCTGACCTCTTGCTTGTAACTTCTGGAGTTTGTCCCAGCGTTTTCTGGAAATACAGGGCCGCTATTTCGTACCATCTTTTCAAACAATTTATAATTGCACACAAAACACAACAACAACAGCCTTTATTTTACATGATTTAGGTTGGGGGGGGGTTGTAGAGTTTTATTGGTCCCGCACGACGCAATTCGCGATCAGGGCTGGCGTCAGCGGCGACAAATATCTAGGGGCTCGACACGAAACTTTTTAGTTGTTTCCTCTTTTTTGTAATAATTATAATTAAATACATCTAAAAAATTTCTGCTTGTTTCAATTGACTTTATCATCCCCGTATAGCTGCATTTATATGTAAGCACTTTTATACCAATAAAGTACCAATATGTCTAAATAAATATTTTATAATGAATATTTTAAAAATATTCCAAATCTGTGAACGAAATGTGCCTGTGTGTATGTGCGTATGTAAAAGAAGGATATTACACAAATTACAAGCCTGACAATCCATTAGCTTTTAGATCTTCAAAATATTGTTGGAAGCAGGGGGAGGGTAGGAATTTGTTGTGGGGGGGGTCTCCGTAATTTTTTCCCTGGCCCTGTTCGCGAGTGTGAGTGTATAAAACAACATAATTTTTTGAAGCAACACCTTTGTGCAAAAGTCGGTTGAATTCAAAGGAAATTTAAATGAATAAACTGCCTTATGAAATTCATATGGGGTGACGTTAGGAAGTACCCTAGAATATAGTATAATTTTATTAGTATCTTTTTTCTTTAAACTTCCGTCATTTTTATTGGTTCTTCTTTTTATGTTTACTAGCAATGTTGAAAATGTAAGTATAGCCATAAGTTAAGAGCACACATCTAGCAAGAGCGCTCGGAAAGTAAGTATGTAGACAAATACAGCAAGGTATACTTTGGTAAATTCTTCTGGACACTTTACAAGTCAGGTGTTATATGGAAACTATGGTTTTATTTTCTATATTTACTAGCAATGTTGAAAATGTAAGTATAGCTTTGAGTCAAGTGCACACACACACACCCAGCAAGAGTGCTCAGAAGGTAAGTACGTAAGTAAGTAAAGCAAGGTATATTTTGGTAACCTCTTTCGGACACTTTACATGTCAGATGTTATATGGAAACTGTGGTTTTCCTATCTTGTTGACAGCTTATTCCATCCTTGTTTACTTACTTTATATTTCTGTACTCGATAAGGAACCCTCAATAGATCGTTATAAATAGGGGTAAAATGTAAAGACTCGAAATGTTTGTTATCTCTTCTTATCGTCTCCCCCCAACTTGTCGAGAGATTAGAGAGTCCAAATCCGGATCACCGTGTGGTTAGGGGGAAGGGGCTAGGAGCATTCAAAGGGCAAGGTAAAATCGGGAAGGCTAATAGATGTCAGAGGGGCCGCGAACTAAAGAGGGAATTATCGAAGCTTTTCTGAGCAGTACAATCGCCAATATTGGCTAGGGTGGTGTTGAAGTTGTATGTCTATGTATTCATTGAAAAGAAACAGCTCAGGCGTATTTTTAAATTACTTTATAATTCTGACGTCAGAGTCCTTATTTTGGTTATTCTAATTTTGAGAATAACAGCGATATTTCTACATCTGGGAGATTACTCATCTGACAGAAGATGGCAAATTAGATAGAATACAATTCTCACGTCTTAGTAAACACATAGGACGCTTATATCTGGATGAGTTGTTCCCAGAATTTGAAGTTTGGTGTTAAAATTAACAGTAAATAACCGACACTAAATTATTGCTAAAATTATTTTAAATCGAAGTTCAAATACGGAAAGGTGGTAATGAGTACTATAGTCCTTTTCTTTCCTTTCTGAAATATAACGTTTAGTGAAAACCTCATGATTACCATTATAGAAAAGGAGCCAGGGGGAAAAGGAAAAATCACCAAATTTTGGCCAACCTTGCCAAATCAACAATACCACAAGCGATATATAGGCGGATACAGAGTTCATCAGTACAGAATAATCGGCTAAGACCTTTTGATATACCCCCTACCGTACACACACAGTGCTCCTCTGAAACCATCGAGAGGGTTTACTGAACTATAGCGGCACGCTGAAAAGGGGAGACCCGCCATGAGGGGAGGAAGCTGGTGGGAGAGGGGAATGATGAAGACTCCCTCTTTTCAACCTAAATCCCCTGCCCTCTCCCCACTTCTACTTTCATCTACAGCACAACAGACGTACACAACTATACCTGCACGTGTGTATAAGGCACATACAGAAAGACGTCGGGAACCCTACTACTTGGTACTGTTCGCTCCTTGAAAACTAGAATAAAAAAAGGTGTTAAAATGTACCGACGGTAGACGTATGCATAAAGTGGCGTAAAATATGCAGTTCGGTCAGAGTAACATGCTCACAAAAGAGCTATACCTTTCAATGGTATAAGCTGTTCAGAATTTGTTATTGAGCACAATAGCTTAGTATATTAGTGGAGAGGGTGTCAACCACCATTCTTATGTCCAAGAAATTGTCGGATTGTGAATAATTGTGATTCACAAAAATCTACTAAAAGGCTGTTTCGAAATCGTATTTGTAAAGAATATATATATATATATTCTTTTAATAAAAGACAGGCTCCTTTGACAAAATCCCTGCACAAGGTATGAGTTACTTATAGAAATACATTGCATTTTCACAGAAGCTAAACAGAAATCAACATAAAAGATATTAGACAATAAATCGTCTTATTTTCAAAGTAATGCATACTAATAATTTTAAAACATCAAAGTATTCCGATAGTGGACAGTGTTCTGTAATTTGATAATTACAATTACCCATGATTAGCTTTTAAATTAGAACTCGTTTTGGGAGTTACAAAGGTAAATAAACATTCTCGATGTATGATGATAGCGATCAGGGTTTAAGATGGCTCAAAAATGCTAAAATGGGAAAATAATTTGTAGCCAAATGCTAAAAAATATTAGTTGCTTTCGTTGCTCGAAAAACCCTATCCATGAAATTATTTATATCAACGATGCTTACTTAAAAGGTGCTGTTAAGAATTTTGAAGAGGAAACAAAAAGGAACAAGAAAAGATCGCTGAAGTGCAAAACGGATATTCTGGAATCGAGGAATCCTGTTTTCAGAGAATAAACTGTGGTTAAAAATGCCTGTCGCATTTTCGCGATGGGCAATAATTTTTTCTTCGCATTTTCGAGCAACTCGTCGCATTTTGCGAAAAATGCGACTGCAGCTTAAACCCTGATAGCGATCGTCAAATATTTTAACAATATTATGATGTACTTTGTATTATGGTGAATTCGATGTTATGGTGTACCGTGTTCTGTATTAAAATTATTGTTAAAATTATAGCCCATTGAAAAAATGCACATCTATTAGTTTCAACTGTAAAAAAAACGCGAAAAGAAAGGGTTTTTTTTTTCTCTTTCGCACGCCTTTTATCAATTGAATGAACCGTTTTTTAAAATAATCCTTAATTTGATTTTTACGATTACTATAATCAGTAAATTGATGTTCCCAACTTGTATTACAATAACAATTACTCCAGCATTATTATTACAATAATGTTATTACTACACTGGTTCTTACAATTATAAGGACAGTAAAGATTTTCATATAATCATATCACATATACCCAATATATTTATATTAAGGGTTTCATTATAAAAAGCATGAGGAAATATGCGAAAAAATATTTACGCATATTTCCTTACCCAAAATGAAATAAAGTAGAAAAATACATTTACTTCGTGTACACGCATAATTATAAGGGTACTTTTGTTTTTATTCTAGTAAGTTCAGTTATTTAAAAATTAATAGCTTATCGATCAGCCTTTCTGAACTAGGCATTGGGCTTTTCTTTGCAGAATACATTTCATAGAATTTTGCAAATCATTAGAGGCGCAAGTTCGTTGCATGCAGAATATACACATTCTTGTAAGTTCTATAGGAGAAGAATTATTTAGCATTCATAAATTTTTCGAACAAGAAATCCTTAAAACTTTCTTTAAATCAAACAACAATATCAATCAACGTTTATTGGCGTAGTGATACCAACGCCGATGGTATGGCGTGATTAGATGGTGAAACGTTCGAAAGAAAATAAATATTTCTGCCTTCGGTGGGACCTGAACCCACGACCTTCCACTTGCCGGGCGGAGGCTCTACCCACTGAGCTACGAAGGACAATATATAATCTCTTTACGAACGTATATATATTGTTGCCAGTTATTTCGCAGAATGGTGTAGTACATGGACTACTATTTAAACCAAATTGCAAAGAGACTGGTATTACATAATAAAAAAAAATTCTTCATAATGTTTAAGTCTGGAGAATTAGCTTGTCAGGTCAAAAGTTTAATTTTGTTTTCTTTAAATCAACGTTTCGTAGGTTTGAAGGTGCGACTCGATGCACCATCTTATGGACATGGGATAATCTTCCCCCCTTAAAAACCATCTATACGCTAAACACTTGTAGGTCTATTATATGCATAGCCTACATAACTGTGAATCTATTAGTAGTATATATTGGAATTAAATCAGTCTTACCATTTACGTAAATTGCACCCCAAAGCATCAAAGAACCGTCTTGAAACGCCGGCTACATCTGATACTTTTTTCTCGCCACAAATCATGCCTATGACGACGTAAACAATCGTGCCCATCGAGATTGAGACGTTTTTCATCGAAAAATAGAAGTGTCCCAGTCGACAGTTTCGCATCCACTTAAGTACAACTTCTCTATGCGTGATTTTATGCCATTTTTTAAAGTTGGCTGTTTATTTATTTCCACGCATTTTGAAATATCATATTTATTCCGAATGTAATAGTGAGGGGGTGTATCTATGTTCAAATTAATAGAACTTTTTCTTACTGACTTTTTTTTTTCAAGAACTGCGCAATATTTGTCTGCGATCTCTTTCCGATAGCTTCGTTTTGGGCACCTGTCCTATTCTTTACGAAACCATGTATTCCTCTTTTAATCATATTATTAACTGCATATTTTTAAATTTTGTATAGTTTTAGTAATAGTTTGCATACCTTTGATGGGAATATTCTACACTTTTCTACCTTTCACTTCATTGAACTCCTTTTCTCAAGATATTTTTAAAGTCGTTTGCAAACGAAGAATTGCTAATTACCAAATGCACTCAGTAGGTAAGCAGCTATAAAAATTTGTGTACAAAACTAAAATTATGCGTTTGTGCAATTACTTAAATACAAATAAAACTAAATTGCCCTTATAATTATGAACCAAACATAAGATTTAAACCCCTAAATCTCCTTTAGTATTTCCGATGATTTGTTAAATAATGTTGTAAAAAACTAAGTTAACAAATTTTTAGTAACAAAATATTTGCACATAATTAAATAATGCTTTCACGTAAAGGTCTTCTACAAAAATTTGAGAAAAAGCAACTGCCCTTATGATTATAAAATTCAGTGCATTAATAAAAGGTGTACGAACAAAACTTAAATCTGCCTATAGTTTTTCTTTAATTATTATTTTTTAACGAATTGCAACTTTATAGTAGTAGTTTTCAAACTATTTTGATTCTCGACGCACGTACAGTACATTAAATTTATTGGTGCACATCGTGTACAAAATCAAAAAATATGTTCAGATATTTTAAACTAATAATAACGATTGCCCAAGGGGCTTAACTATTAATTGATTATAGGTGTAGTAAATCTCCATCAAATAGATTTTTTTTTTTTTGTATTTAAAATATACTTTTATAATATTTGCGGCACATCTAGTCGGAAGCGCCATTTGCGAAACATTGCTTTATACACTTTCTAACAGAGAAGTTTGCAACAAATCCAAATCAAAAAGAATTATGGTAAGTCTTACGGTTACACAATGATCAGTTATTTTTGTTATATGTATATTCACTGAGTGGCCAATGTATTATAATCATTGGGATAGTATTTTGTTGGGCTACCTTTTGCCCTTAATATAGCTTGAATTCTTCTGTGTGGTAGGCATGGATTCTACGAAGTCCTAGTATGTTTTGTGGAGAATATTAGTTCAAATGCGATGAACGGCATATTCCAATTCCTTAAGGTTTCATCGTAACGGATCCATTTGTCTGATCCTTTATTAGATCTCATTCCACAGATGTTCATTGGAATTCAAATCTGCGGGTTGAAAAGGCCACTGCTGCAGATAAAATTTCTTGCCATGTTCTTTAAACCATTCGCATATAATGTGAGCCATGTGATATGGAGAATTGTCTTGCTGGAAATATATCCATTCCCTTTGGGATAAACTATCAACATCACTAGGTGGATTCAATCGGAAACGGCCTTTAAATAAACTTGGTCAGTCAGACAGTGCTGCACAAGAGTGAAGGGTCCAGAAACTACCAGGCTCTCCAAGATAATGAGAGAGGCCCTGGCTAGTTTCTTTTGCGAGGCCTCCTTACCTTTGACAAGGCCGGGGAGAAGGGTTATAGAGCTCTGGACAGTTTAGCAGATCGGATCCTCCTCCGTCCCCAAACCTTGTCCATTTTCCCCCCCAGGATAATTTTTCGTGTTACATTTAGATGTAATAATAAATATAATAATAGTTTTAAAAAAGGAAGAACTAAAAAGTTTCGCGGTGGGCCTCTTATCCCCTGGGCATTTGCTCCCCTTTCCATGGGCCTGCCCTTTGAGCCAAAATTGAGAAAAAATTACTAATGACAAATGTCAATAATATACAAGTACTGTAATTTGAACATATAGGGTAATGGCTGAAAATGTATATGATGAAAATATAATAAATGAAGAAAATGTAATTTGTAACGCAAACTACTATTGACTGTTCTCAGTCTTTTGATGAAGTAAACGTTTTTCTAGCTTTTTTTTTTCTACAAATGCATTGATAATTGAAGAAAAGTTGAACTTTCGTGCTACATCATAATTTATGTTGAACGTGGCCAGTCTATTCAATCAATTAAGACACATTTAGAGGTGAAATTTTTTAACTTGCTTAAGCACATTGAACGTTTTTTCACCTGAAGCCACTGACACTGGAAGGGTCAGAAAAATCCACAATGAAAGAGTTATATTGGGAAACATTTCGTTTTTTTAATGTCAAAATTTGAGGCCTTCCAATAAAGCGAGGCCAGCGCTCAATGGCCCGGCCTGCCCGCCCCACGCGAAGGCCCTGGACGCTACTATAAAAAGATGTCCTTCCCATATATATTTGTCTCCAATAGCCTGAAGAATCGTGACGATGAAAGAATGGCTGATGTTTTCGTGTTGTTGTCTTCACATCTTCGCCATACCACACGCATGGTATAATTGAAAATGGGATTCATTAGGCCGGGTCCAGGCATGTAAGGCCGCGTCCACATATGAAACAGAACATCGTATCGTAACACCGTCCTGTCTGGACCACATTCCGTAAAAGAACACAGTAACATTTCCACATCCCACCTGTTGTCGGTTTTCCCCGTCGCATCAAAGGAATGCCACGGGACTACGTTGCACCCCATGTTGCTGGTTTTCATAGGCGTACGCAGAAAGTTCATAAGGGGGGGTTATAGGCTCAATGGGGGTTACAGAGCTACAACTCATATATTCCTATGTTAAATATATACAGACTTTCATGGCAATGGGGGGGTTACAACCCACATCAACACCCCCTGTGTACGCCACTGGTGTATTTAGGCCGGTTTACGAACAACAGCGTTTTGTCAGTGTAGATTGGATATCGGCGTGAACTGATGGGAAGCAGTGCTGTTACGCACTGATGACACGCGGCAATGTTCTCCCTGTAACATCATCGTGTGACACGGGGTGTTATGCGACGATGTTCTGTTGCATGTCAGTACGCACCCTAACAGAAAATCGTGACGTAACACCATCGCGTATCCCGACTGGACGTCATTGCGTAACATAACATCGTAACAATTCAACGTCCCATCAGTTGTCGGTCTTTCGCCGTCGCATCAAGGAAATGTTACGCGCCCGCGTTGCACCTCAGGCTTGTATATTTGGACCGGTTTGCAAACAAGAGCGTTTTGTCAGTGTAGATTAGGTATCGGTTTCTTATGGAGTGGACTGATGGGAAGCACTAATATTACGTGCTGGTGATACGCGGCGATGTTCTGTCGCATCTCAAAACCTACTTACCCCAGAACAGCGGCGTAGTGTGGGTTGCCAGGGCCCGGGGCAAGTTAAGTATTGCGCCTGCTACAACCCGTTAGTACTCTCTTCCATCAGTCCAATATTGAAATATTGCGGAGGGGTCATTCGCCCCAGTGGCACCCCATGCTACGCCATTGTCCCAGGGCATATTTTCGTGAAACGGAATGTTACGCGTCGGTGTTACGTTGCGATGTTCTGTTGCATGTCTGAAAGCGGCCTTAGACCACATG
>QLNU02015360.1:72501175-72561440 GCA_006491805.2 Dysdera silvatica
TTCCGACGGAATTTTGTATTTCTTTGCGATGTTTAATGGGGCAGAGCTGTTAGACTGACTTTTGTTTTTCTGAATTTCAAACGAAGACAAAAGGTGTGAAGGGGTGCTTTCTTAGGAAGTGCGGATTGACATAATTTTACGGTAGATAGATTGTAATTAAAAGAAAATTAAAATAAAAAAATTCGCCGCTTGTTGCGTTCTTAAAATTTGGGCGCCCTATCCACTTGTCCAACGTGCCCATTTATAAATACAGACCTGCCTTAGCGTAGTAGAAGCGATACTTACTAGCACATGTTTATGGGCACTGGTGAAATAGGGGCCCCCTAAGCTTTAAAAACTTTTGCTATATTATGGTAGCAACACTTTTGCGACCCCCTTCCCAGCTACACTATATATAGTTCATAATCATGTTAAACAAGGTTTTTCTGCATGTATGTTTACACACAAACAGTGGAAATCGTTTATAACGACTAACTGGATTTAATGATAAAATTAATATAACAAGCTGAATTTCTTATCCTTTTTTTTTTTTGTTAAATACACCTTTTATAACTGTTCTCAGTCAACCATCTCTTCCCCTCATTTGTTATCTCTCCTCCTCTCCAATCTGTTGTCCAGCATCCGCTCCTCAAATGAAAAAAAAAAATCCGTAGGGGTTTAGGGGTTATAACTAACTTACGCTGTTGTTATTGTTGTAAGATAAAAAGAATATCTGTCTATGAATAAATTAATTTTATTTGACGACGATTTTTGGATTTGGATGAGAGGGGGCAAGGCGAATGCAGAGCAAAATTTCAGGGAGGGCGCGAATCTTGAAAATTTCGCTTTATTTTGCACTTGAAAATAATCATTTTTAATTTCAATTCATTATACTCAGGGGGGCGCACGCCCCTGCCTGGATTCGCTCTTGTGGCGGGGGTTGTTCCAAGCACTTTTTCAGAATTTCAGATTTAGAAAAAAAGGTGGAGGGCGCCTTCTCGGGGAGAGCTGATCGACAGAATTTTACGGTAAATAAATTGCAATTTAAAAAAAAAAAAAAAATACGTCGCCTTTTGTGTCCCTAGAAATTTTGCGCTCTGGTCAAGTGCCGAAAGTGCCCATTTATAAATACGGCATTGTATATCGTAGGACTTCGATTGTAAGGACTGATGCCCTGATTCCTCATTAACCTGTAGGTCCAGCTTGTCAACACATCTGGACAGCGTACTGCGTTTAAGGCAAATCCTTCATGCCTCTTTCACCATACTACGTGTATGTATAATGGCCGACAGACCTCAATCTTGCATTGGATTGGCAATAGGTGATATTGATGATGATACATATTTTTAAGTAAAGTATACGCAGTTTAAATAACCGTTTAGATGTCTATGGAAATCTGCTTTGGCGAGTGATGCACAAAAGGCATTAATGACGTTGTACGACGAGCGTTGTTATTTATCAGTTATGGTACAAAAAAAAAACAATGTTAGGTCTGTCCAGTAAGTGTTGTTAAATGATAATTCTGTGATATAAAGGATGCTCGTTATCTAACGGGGCATATCGTAGCAACATGCTACGGGTGCAGTTTGATTGCAGACTGATTATTGAAAAGAATTGGTGACCAAGGGGATGATAGTATTATAACTAAATTAATAATTATGTATAAAAGCTATTCAAAGAAGAATACTGCATAGTCAGATTTGCGAATGCAGTGTACAGCAATTCATAACTCGTAAAATGTTGCTGAATCGGTAGCGGAGGTCAAAATGATGAATAACTAAGACGTTTCGCAAGTATTTGTTTACAGTACTGTAGTTTTACAATTATGCGCAAACAGCTCTAGTCAAAATTGATAGAAGACATCTAGTATGCTGTTTGGCGGTACAACGAAGATATTGTGTACTTGAGTAAATATATATATATATATATATATTTAAAAGAAGGTTAAATAGAAATGAAACAAAATTGGCACATCCTACATTGAAACATACTATGGCTCAACTAGAGTTCATTGACTCACCCATAGGCATACACAGTAAGTTTATAAGGGGGTTATAGGCTCAATGGGGATTACTGAGCTACAATTCACATATTCCTATGTTAAATATACAAAATTTCATTGCAATGGGGGTTACAACCCCCATCAACATCCCCTGCGTACATCAGTGGACTCACCATCACAAGACGTGCTGGGTCGTAAAAGGGGGAAAACTGAGAAGGGAAATAATATCTGAAAAGACATAAATCCGAATGTAAGGCATCGTTTCTGGGTCAAGGTGGGCTAGTTGACATGATGTTTAGGTTCCAACCAAGAAGTCACTGGTTGAATTTCAGCCTAAAATGATTTTTTCTTTTCTTTTTTCATGAATCATCATCGTAATATTTGGTAGGTTAATGAGTTGTAGTTGAGTCAGGGAAAGTGGGTGTCAAAACATCAAAATTTCATTAATCTCACCTTCGAAAATTATAGAAGTGATATCTTTGTGCGTTCACTTCGGTAATTTTGCCATCCCTGAAAAGGGTAATAACATTTGAAAGAAAAAGGGATAATATTTTAAAGTTTTTATAGAACCATAGGCGTAGGCAAAACGTTCATAAGGGGGATTATATGCTCAATGAGGGATTACGGAGGTATAACCATATATTCCTATGTTAAATATACAAAATTTCATTGCAATGGGGGTTACAACCCCCAAAACCACCCCCTGGCTACGCCCATATATAGAGTTTTCTAACGTCGGTCAGATCCGATGAGGCAGTCAAAAAATACGTTAGCGACGCTGAAGCTTCATCTGTAGAAACGAATGTAGAGGCAGAATTTCTAATTGTAACTCAAGAGAAATGACTTTCTCAGTTTTGATTACGAAACTTCTGCTGGACAAATTAGAAGATTAAAAATATCGTTCAGAGGAGTGGTGGGAAAATCGTGGGTCGCGAGAAAATTTTTGTGGGTCGCCAAATTAAAAAAAATGTACATAATATGTACATAACATATTTTTTAAGTATATAGGACAGTTGGTCCAGGGGTAGCGGCAAAATTTTACACAAAATACGGATCGGCAATGAAAATAGTTTGCGCATCACTGGTTCAGAACAAGATCGGATTCAGAAATCTTTCAAGATGGAGGAGGACCGATTTGTTTCCGATTCCTGTTGTTAGCCAAATATCCGGTACTTTTTATTTCATTTTCTATGATACAATCCCGGTTCCAGGGGGCTATCGCCCCATCGTCTCCCTTTGGCTCTGCCATTGTTTCAGAATGCTGTTTTATCTAACAATTTCTGGTATAACATAAAATTCAGAACGGAAAAGGTTTAAACGCCTAAATTTGTGTATTTTATTTAATTCTCTTCCAGGAGTTAGAGACCTACCTGAAAATGATTTAAAAAAACAAACTTGTTTTGATTTAGATTTTTCTCGTTCAATTTAAGGAAGGTGATGCAGTTTCTAAAGATGTCGCGTTTTACTTGAGAAACCTGTTCATTTCAATAAATTGATGACTTATAGGAGTTTGAATTAAGAAATTATAAACCCATTAAAAGACTTATATTACAAAACGTAATAACACGATTTCATAATGCATTAATGGCAAGACTTCTTGTGGCATTACCAGTTGCAATAGCTTCAGATTTTATACATACAGGAAAAAGTTTTATTTTAAACTGAAGCTTATAAAAATATATATCTCTGGTCCTGAATCTCCCAAGAGAGAGACTTAGTAAGCTCAGAATATTAGTTATAGAAAAGGAATTACGCGAAAGTTTGGAAATATTAAATCTCTCATAGAAAACTAGCACATAAGAGATCAAGAAGGATTCATTAAACTTTTAATCATACTACAATACACAATATACTACATAATTTAAACTAAGCAACAATGTTATGTATGTGTGTAATTTTCTTTTTCAATAATGAAAAGCTCGATGATATGCCGTACCAGGCATGTATGATGGTCTTCACCAGGAAAACAAAAATGTTTGCAAGGTTTACTTACTATTTACACGCTGTTATGTTTACAATGTTTACTTATTATTTACGCGTTGTTATGTTAACAAAGTTTACGAACACATTTATTTATTCATTAATGATTTAAAAATATCAGTACACTTTGTCAATTTTGAATGCCTGGTTTTAGCGCTATTGCTGCTAAAAACTCTGTAAAATTCTCGTTCTTTTACCTTTTTTACAATTCAGTCTAATTTTCTTTAAACCTAAGTCCTTTTTCAAATTTGTCCTTTTCTCCTTTCTTTTGACCAATTTAAGGTTCTTGTTCTTTTCCAGTTGCACGGAAAAGTTACCTTTATCTCGTAACATTATTTATTTTCTAGCAAATTTTAAAATGTAAGCGTATTCTTCGTTTTATGTTTTTTAAATTGTCATTAGAACTAATTTTTTCCCCCAAAAGTTAGCGAAGTTCTTTAGTAAACATTCACTTACACATCCATTGCTCTATCTGAAGCTCTTTTTTTATGCAGTAGAATCCTGATTAACCGAAATAAAGGGGGCGGGCCCCATTTCGGATAAGAGAAATTTCGAATAATCCGGAAATCCAATTTTCATTGCAAAGGTGCAAAGAAACTACGATAGTTACCCAATAACACGATGAAAGTATGACGTCACGAGTTTTCTGTTGTCGAATAATTTACTCTCAATCTCCCCCCCCTCCCCCCCCAAAGCATTGGGACTAGATGTTCTGTGTTTAACTATTTCAGTAGCAGCTATTAAATCTTCTAACACCTAACCGCTGAAGGGGACGTTTGGTGACGAATTTACAGAAAAGATACTTAAGATTGAAGAGTTATGTGTCAGCTGCGACATACAAGTTGGTATACAATGAAACCTTGCGAAGAACTTCACAGATGTGATACGTCTGTCAAAACACGTTATAAAACCCTTCTGTCTCCAAAATTTTTACTTTGACACCCCGAGGTCGCGCGTGGTCATTACTTACGTGGGTGAAAGACAACAGACTACCACCATCCAATTTTTCTCGTGTATATTTTGTTTATATATGTTCTTAAAGAGCATTTGTGCTGGTTCCTTTATTAAAATCCGAGTACACTAGGAAATATATATGAGCCTAAAAATATAGGACGGTGTCCATTTTAAAAATAATAGTGAAAAGGGAAGGGGGCAGGGACCCGTCCCCTCAATGTTGGTGTTAGTTTCCATATCCCCTTCAATTTCAAACAAAATGCCTCTACTGAGATTGTCTCACCAATATTTTTATGCCGTCGGCGCCAATGATTTCACGCAGAATAATTTCCAATGTTACGATTACGAAACTGTGAATCTTTTAAAGTTGATTAACATACTCTTTCTATAACCTCGATATTCACAAATGCATCCAATCATTTGTTGGTATTGATCAAGTCTTACGATCAATACTTATCTCATAATTTACGATAGAGAAGTCTGCCTAAGGAAAAGGGGTCGGTTTTCTACCGATTGTGTCACAGGTGGTCGCAGGTTAAAAGGGTACATTCCATCTTACGCCCAACGCTTTCTTTACCTTCTCGTCACCCGACACGTCTTCATTTTTTTACAAATCCGTAGTAGAAGACACCATTGAACGAAAAATGTTTACCACTATTGGTGAATTTTCGCAATTCTATTTCGCATCTTTTGTACCAGATTAGAGTAATCAAGCCAATTAAATTTATTTTCGTAATGCAATTTAGTGGCGATATTTTTAAGCATTTTTTTTATTCGGAAAGGACAAATAAAGCAATAACAAAATGTATATTAAAAGCTGACGTTTAATTTTAAAACTATATTATTCCACGAAACTATAAAAACTCAGTTGAAAGATTCAGCACTTTTCGGTATCATTGACAACGTTTAGCATTATTTTTAAAGTTTAATTTTCGATGATAAATATATGGAATTATTTTCTGATTGTGTGAAATCAAATGCATGGTCTACATAATTTAATATTATCATCATATTCAACCATCATCCATCATTATCAATAATTTAATATATCTTAACTCTACTATATCTTTAACTTAACTATACTATATCTTTAACTTAACTAAACTAAACCTTTTAACTCTGTTTTTAAAATTACTATCACAGTGTTGTTAACATGATTTTCACGGTTTTGTTCTGTGGTGTGTCCAAGTTCACCAAAACAATTCCTTAATTTCCGTAAAATCCTTACTTGCTGCATTTGGACAAGGCTAACGCCACCCATGGTGGATTTTTTTTTGATGTCATCGGACTTCTTCGCACCCGACACTCGACGGGCAACCCTACCACCTCTTACCCCGCAGTGTTTGGGTGGCGTTTTGATGGCGGAAAATTACCGTGTAAGATAGAAGCGGTGATAAGGGGAGGAAAGCGTGCAGAAACGCACGCCACAGGTGGTGGGGTTACCCCACCCCACCTTTTCCGAAAGCCTCGTTCCCATGGCCAAAGAGGGCTACTGAATTTCACTCCCCCGTTCGACCAAAAGAAGACAATTACGAACGTATAGAGCAAAGGGTCCTTGAAAAAGCTTGTATAGTTCCTTGTTTCCCCTTCCCCCAATTCGGTATGCACGTGCATCGATGGACATTGAAAAAACTTCTGAATAAGCGGGCAAAATTTATAGAATAGTCGGGAAAACTGTTTTTCATGTAATAACGCTGTAAAGGGCATTTTAGTTTGGGTTTTCGTTCAAATTTTCCTCGACGATTTCTAAAAAAATTCCGCTTGTTCTACCTGATTTACTGCATATTAATTTTGCCACCGTTTTAAATAATCCCCTTTCAGTAAAAATCATCATTTCTAGTTATTGCTAATCCGTTATGAATGAACATTTCCTTGAGACTCGTTATCTAGAGATCTGTCCGTTACTATATAAGATCCTTGCAATCTCAGCTTTTCACATATAAATAATTTATTTCTAATTCTTTAGAGAAAGTTCTTGAAAATAGAAATATTTTTTTTTTTTCTGTGTCCACTAATTTTTTTTTCTAATTTGTTAACCACATTACTCATTTCCATCTTTCCACTAACTACCTAATTTTTTTCGAATGTTGATATGTGTTTTCATTTCTAAATGTAAATGTAAAGCTGAATTCGTAAAATATATTTTATCTGAGAAATATTTTCATTTATACTCCATGGAAAATTTGCTTAATCTGAGCTAAGCAATTATTAAGAAACGTTTACAGTATGACATAAAAATTGTCTATATAAACAAAAAATATGGTTTATTCTTACAAATTCCCATTTTGAAATGAAATAGAAAAACATATTTATTTTCCAGTGCTACTTTTTTTTTGTCTCAATAATACGGCGAAACTAAATCTAATTCATAAATTTTATAAACCATTTAATTTTTTAGTAAATTTTCGTGAATAAAACAAATTATTAAAAAAGAACTATTCGGTTATTTTTTGCCGCGTATTTAAATCACCCGCATTTTCGATACACCACTAACCAAAAAAATTTATCGTCATGTTCTGATCTTTTTTATATTTATGCGCAAAAGGAACTCCCTTGAAAGAGACGTGCAACTACATAATACACATGCAAATGATGTAACATGGTATGGAAACTTGCAAATATGACAAGCTAAACAATCTCTCGTGAGGGAGATATTTATAGTTATGGAGAGGAAAAGAGCGATGGGAGTTGGTACCAAGGGATCAAAAGAGGAGGGGAGTTATTGACAAATTTGTATGCAGGTTATTTATGGATTGATGTTAGTACTTTTCTGTGGGGTGGGGGAAGCTTAGTGTGAGGGGGGGTCATGTCTCACGCCCCTGCTGTGTACTATCCTACTCCTTTGCGGGCTAGTCCTCTTAAGTCCGCAAAGCCTCTTCAAATGCTGTTTAAGACTCTTTAGTTGTTAGGAAGTTCAATATGGCTTTCAAGTTTGGTTTTTTAGCCGTCATTTGGCACGATGTAAAAAGACGTGTATGGAATAAGGCGATTAATTTTGTTAGAGAATCATCTTTTCATTTGATAAATGTCAGAGTATAATGTGAAATTGTTGCGCGATAGAAAGAAGGTTGAAGGGTGTTGAAAAACGGGTAAGTTCGTATTAGCATTGTTTCTATATGAGTGAAATTTTATTTTTATTTCTAATGTGGTACATATATTTCAAGTGATTTTTTTTAAGTGAATTAATAGTAATTATATGAAAAATTATTTCAAGAAAATATTCATGAAGTGATTTTATGCTTTTAGGCACAGTAATCAGACATTTAATAAAGCCTTTTTATACATTTGTTCATATAGTGGATAAAGCGGTATTGATTTTAACTAAAAAATGACACTCAATCAGAAAAACTCAGCGGTTTTAAAATTGTAAGACGTTATATAAAAACTATGACTAACTAAAACATTGAACTCAAAACATAAAAATTCAAAGTTTTATCAAAATATCTACAGATACTTTGAGATAGTGAAAAATGAATTGATACGTTGTTAGATCGTCTCCTAGAAAACTCCATATAATAAAATTATTCCAAAAATATAGTGTTTTTTTTTTGTACCTATCTACTATCAGTATCTACTACTATCTACTATCTGGCTATCAGTTCGTGATTAAAAATCCTTCTTGAATTTTGTTATAAAGCATGTACAGTATAATTAAAATGACACACTATGCTGCATTATATTACGAATTAAATAGTCTTCAGTCAGTCTCACACCACTCGCAAATAAGCACGAGTGAATAATATGAGGCTGATTTTCTTCATACTCAAATGAAGTCGCGCATGCGTGAGCACGAGGAAAAATTCAGTCCCACTTCACTTTCCCAAAGCGCATGCGCGAATTTAGATATATGATGTCAAGATTTTTATTTAAATGGGCTTTTAAATAAATATTAATTTTTTATGACTGGGTGTATTCATAATAGAAAAGTAAAACCCTAACTTTCGAATGAAAGTGATGTAGTTAACAATGCTGGAATACGGGAGTTTGATTAAAAGTAATTAATTAAAATAATTGTTTTTATTTAGCTTCCTTTTATTTTAACTAATAAAATACATAATTGTTTTTCGCAGATTGATTGATTGATTGTTTGGCTTTTTTATGGCGCAAGAGCATCTGGGCTATAGTTTTTTTCAGATAAATACAACTCTTATTATTTTGTTAGTTTAAATTCAAATTCATTAAAAAATGCTTAACTATTACGGAAAAATAAGAACGGGAATAGAGCCTTATCACCAATAAGTAGTCTGCTACAAAACTGATTAAAGATGTTTCTTATAACGCAATTGTTTACCGGTTATATGAAAAAAATGCACGAAAGCAGTGTCTTCAAAAGTGCAGGGTTTCCACATCCAGTAAATAGTTTTTGCATTGTTTATCAGCATTATTTGAAATTAGAAAAGAGGCCGAAATGTAATTATTCCCATTAAAATTATTGTTGGAAAGGTAATCGGGGCGGACTGGGCCGCCGGTCAACCGGCCCCCGGGTCGGTGCGCCCTCATAGGACTCGCGCCTCCGAATGGACAAGGATTGGCGCCCCCGATAATCAAAGGTGTGCGCCTTTTGAGAGGACCCAGTCCGCCCCTGAAGGTAATTTGCCTTGCACAGAGTCAATGAGATCAATTTGAAAACCAGAGTGGTAAACGAGAAGTAATATGCAGATATGAATTAATTATAATTTTATCGCGAACAAGTACTCCGTTTTATAATGCTGAGCTCATGGGATATTTTCGTAAGAGAGAAATAACATTGTGTTATAATTTCTTTTACCCTGACTTCTCTTTTGGAATTGTTGCAGTAATAATTTTATGAAGGGTAACAGTTTGATAGAAAATCACGCAAAATGGCGTGAGGGGTAATAAAAAGCAAAAACACGTGACTGATGCGTGGACATACACATCATGGTCAAATTGAGCACCCCCCTACCTTCCACTGTAAATTAGATCAAATATGTAAACATATAGCTAGATTTACTAAACAAACGCGAAGTAAAGTGGAAAAGGGGAAAATCTACACGTTATTCCCTTTCTGATTTCATCCTTGCATTGTTCATACATATGACTTGTTTCCTGCCTTCCACAGTACTTGGAATAAATAACCAGAATGGTAATGGAATAAATTACCAGACCATATGAACAATTATACAAGAGAAAGCGAGTTTAAAAGAAAATGAAGAATTTATTTAATAGAAAATTAGAAATAAAATGACTAGGCTGACTAAAAAGAGAGCTAGAACAATAACTTGTTTTGCCATGCTTCCACCATGCACAGGAATATATTTTTAGCATGAAAATTATACTTTAATGAAGTTTTGACATGTTTTTCGAATTTCTAAAGACTGGGGTCGTGTTTATTAGTTTCAAAGACTTATTTTTGGGGGAAATTTCCTCACGCTTATGTGGAAGAATTTAAATTAGAGAATTATAAACATGCATATATGATTGAATCGTAAAATATTTATAATATGTCTGATTTTCAATTTGTCATTTTTTATACTCAATTTTTGATATGTTAAACATATATAGTAGATTGGAGACTAAATGCGAAGTAACAAGGCCACTGGCGTACGCAGGGGGTGTTGATGGGGGTTGAAACCCCTTGCGATAAGATTTTCTATATATGCATATGAACATATGGAGTTGCAGCTCTGTAACCCCCTTATCGAGACTGTAACCCCCCTTATGAAATTACTGCGTACGCCTATGAGCAAGGCCGTCGTTATTCATTAGAGAAAAGCACTACTTTTAGAATTCTCTTAGTTTGGTGATATTTTTCATTCTCTAAACTCTAGGAAGAACATATTTTGAGACGATCACTAATTTTATTCAGTTATAGATTGCTAAACTATAACAATGCTATCTAACTTATTTGAAAAGCTTTATTTTTTACAAACACTAGATGTGTAATTTCTAGGATGAAGAAAATAGGACCCCTTTTCAGTAAAAGCGTCCTCCTATAAATTATGCGATATCCTTCAAAATAATTTTTTAAAAAAATTTCGTAAGTATTATTCATGATTATTAAATGATCATCTGAGAAAGAATAACGTTAAATTGACATCAAGTAGTTATTAATGCTCACGTCTTTATTTTAAAATTTTGAGAGAAAATCTGCACACCTTGGAAAAATGTTAATTAATCTTCGATAGCTGAACATAGCTCTAAATTTTTATAGGTTATGACCCAACTTCCTGTACCATACAAGAGTTTAGATTGTAAATACCTCATAAATCTAAGCAAAATCAACAATTTTCTCAAGAGGTATTTGTCCAACCGTTTTCTGTCCTGGCTCATTCAGGATTGTGATGGTGGCATTCACAGTACAGAATGGTGGACGTATACTTTCTTGTACCGAAAGGCGGTGGAATTTCTTTGAAAATACCCCCCGTAGGTACTTTTACATTGTGCCCCTTCGCTATAATTCTCCTACACCCCTAACTCCCACCTTGGTAAGCAGCGATTTTTTTTTTTTTTATGGGGGATACCCGAGAAGGGATGAAATTTCAAGCCCCTGTTGAAAGTTCCAGACTGCTTGGCTGCAATCCCAGTGGGGTTTCTGCATTTTTATTCTGGTTTTCTTCAACATCAAGCAAAATAAAAATATAGGAAAAGAAGTGAAATTTGTTGAAGTCGTATAAATTTCCTTATTGGTAGATTGAGGCTGGGAGTTCACATAATTTGAATTTTAAATCGATGAAATGCAGCTTGGGAATACATCGGATGGCTGTATGGTTGAAATATGCAAACTTCACATCACTGCAATTAACAAGCAACTACTTTTTTCTTAGAGGAAAAAAATGTTGCCTGGTCTGTATATCCAAAATAAAATGGAGCACAAACCACTGACCGGTACGATTAATAAATTTGACACACACGTTGAAGCTCTAATATGAGCTTTTACTAGTTTTTATTCTAGCTCATACTAGAGCTTTTTCAGTATACGAGAAAAAGAGACATCGTCCCCGCCGTAGAGTCGAACCAGGGTCCCTCCGTTTAGCCCGGAGTGTCTTGGACCGCTAGACGAACGAGGACAGGTAATAACGCTCTTTTTCTCCGTATATAAGGATGTAAGATATTATTATTACCCTTCTCGGGGCTAATATTTGCCAAATAATGGTCAACACACAAAGCCACCGGGGCGAGTTTTTTGTGAGTTTTCATCAATGACTGGTGTTTATTATGGAAATATCAGAATCTTTTAAATTATTCATCTGGTTTAATTGTTTGTCTACTGCAAAAATTGCATTAAAAAAATCTTTGTTAACACAAAGCCTTGTGCTGTTTAATGTGTGTAATAGTTAAGCTTCCAGTAGCAGCCAGAGAGTGCTAGTGTTTTAATTGAAGCAAACGTGGTCGTTTACGAATCTGTTGTATGACTTGGAGGTAATAATATGTCAGCTGTCTTAGTCAGCCTTACCACCATCCGTGAACAGCAACTTTTGAAAACTTTTACTGAGGGTTTTAATTTTATAAATAGTTAAAAATAAATAAATTAAAATATTTAAAATAATTAAAAACATTATTTTCTTCGCCAAAGGTATAGTAAGTTCTAATTGCATTTTTTATATTTTATTTCAACTTTAATTGAATGTAGAGTAGAACCCCACTTAACCGGCCCCCGTTTAACCGGCTCTCCGCTTAAACCGGCTTCAATTTGATCTGTAAAAATTAAAAATTATTCTCCTTTTAAAAATCGTTCCTTCCAATAACGGGAGCTGTTTTATCACGTGATCTGCAGGTGGACTGAATGTTTTAGAAGTGGCTCTTCGTTATGTGAACAACAATTAACCTCCACGTCAGTTGATGTAATGTTAATAATGAAATGGCGGGACTTCGTAGCCAAACATCGGTATTCAAGTTTTAAAAAAAAGTAACCGATTTCTTTAAGAATACTAACGCAAGTGCAGGTACACAGTGCCGTATTTCCCAATAGGCTATAGACTAGCTCGGCAAAATTTTGTGTATTGAGTCTGATATAACAAAATCAATACCATATGATATAATCAGATGTTTGACGGAGAAGAAAGCTAGACGTCATGCTTTCCATTTAAATACCAGTGTTCGATAGGCTTTTATTTTTTGCTAAAATTAAAATTTATTTCAATAAAATTGAATTGAATTTATTATATACCAAGAAGAGATAATACTTCAATATAAGTTAATATTGTTTAATGTTTATTTCTCAATTTGTGAGTGTTTTTCAACGTATTTATTGTTAATACAAAAGTTTTTGGCGTGTGTTGCATGTAGCAATTTTTATGTTCCTACCACTGATTGAGGGATGGACAGGCAGCAGCCTTCCAGGGCGGCAAATGGTAAATCTGCCCATGCATGTACACTAACAAGGTACGTATTTTTAATTTTCTTAATGTGGTATGTGAAACATAGGTAATTTTAATACGGAGAGTTCGAGTATTACGTAAGCAATATTTTGGCCATTTCACCCCCACCTCAGAAAGCAAAATTTAACATTGGCTAACATAGGAAAATAAGACCAACGGCAACCCCTCCCCACAAGGTTCTTACGTAATACTTGAAAACTCCCACAGTAGTACAGTACGAAGAGTAATTAATTTTGCTTTAACTTGTTTAAATACGTTTACAATGCACAGTTTTCCTTATGACGTAGAGTGTCTAACAGAGCTATAAGAGAAATGCCATGGATTTAACATTTTTTAAATCACTCCCGTTTAACCGGATTTTCTCTTAACTGGCGTGCCCTCGGTCCCAATTAAGCCGGTTAAGCCGGGTTCTACTGTACTTCGGATATAAATCACTGTTCTTAGAAATCTAAATTGCTTATAATTTAGATATAACTTTGGTAAAATTGGTTCATCATGGTATCACAAACGTTACGTTCCTTACCTCAAATAAGGAACAAATGTAATTAAGTTTTACTCCCCCTGCTATAATAATTGACAGACTGGAGAAAAGGAGTCGGTGAAATTCGTGTCAAGTACTGCATGCATTCAGTTGTTGGCATTTTGTTTCCGATATTTGGCGATTGTTAAACTTTTCTTAGGTTACAACAGTTAATACATTGCTAGTGATGCAATGTGACCCTTCGGACTCCGGCACATTAAAGCTTCTTTTTCCATAGACTTCATGAGTACTTTCCAAGTTAAATCACAGAACAATAAATTGATTGTTCTTTAACTACACTCATTGACAAAAAATAAAAGCGGAGCCTATTCGCCGTGTATATTTACCCTTACTTAACCACAGTGGCGGTTCTAGACTAGGACCGAGGGCAAGGCCTGCTCACCGCAAAGGCGTCCAAAGCCCGGGCTTTGGGACTAGACTCTAGCAGGAGTGGGAACTGCACGGTGAACAATCCTTCTGCGCATGTGCGTGGTTCACACACATGCTCATAATATAATCTATTCTCAAAGCTCGGGCTTTGGACGCCTTTACGGTGATCAGGCCCTGACCGGGGGGCCATGGCCCCCAAATATAACCGGATTTCATTATTCTGCCTATGTGTATGGGAGCCGTCAGCGCCGCCCGGGCATAGGCGGGAAGTCGTGCTCCCAAATTTGTTTGTCTAGAATCGCCACTGCCTAACCACTGCTCCTAACAGCTATGTCGGTACGGCTTCGGGGGATTCTTCTGAAATGTCCATCTCAGTCTAATGATGCCTCCCACTTTCAAAGTCTGTTAACTAGCCAAAATATCTTTTACTTCGTCGTGGAGGCATCTCTAGTAGTCAATGACCTCTCAGCCAACCCTCAACAACTCAAACAAGAAGTACACTACATAATCCTAGCCCCCGAGGACCTTTTTATGGGGGAACGGAGGTAGCACTGTTGAAACCTCTGGTGGCAAAATCAAGCGTCCACTCATACCACAATTCTAATCATTTACATATCTGCCTAAGAGAGAGAGAACTGCATGCCAAGTTTTGCAGCAATGCGACATTTCTATCTGAGTGCGTTATATGTATGTTAATGAATATAGTCCCTTGTAGTAAATGGTATTCAGTATAACTGGGGTTTTGACTAACACACCATGGCAGGCGTCTATGAATGCTAACCCTGCGACATTTTAACAGGGGGTCTGCTACACTCCCTACGACCCGCAAATTTCTTGACACGCACATCCCTAAAACTCAAAGTTCATATGCCCGCTAAATATTCAAATTACAAGAAAGAAAAAAAATATTGCGCAAATTATTTTTCTATACTTTTTCTGCATATGTAAATTGTAGTAATCTTTTATATGTAGCAATTTTTCAAAGAAAAATAAATCCAAGTGAAATATACAGGCTGAAAATTAAAGGTATGTACAAAGTTGACAATGATTTGAGATATTATTGCCCTTCGCAGGGATTACACACAGATTCACGTATCTATTCAACTGAAAGGTCCTGAATACGGGGAAGGATACCAAGATTGAGAAAGGTACTATATGACGGAAAATCCTGCCACCTCAAAAATTATCAACTGTCTGTGAATAGACTAAATGTCCAAGAAGAAATGCTTGAATTTTGTTTTCCTCTGAATAAAAGAATGAACTTTTTTATATAAATATGGAAGAATTATTTCATAACTACCGAATATTTTATTTCGTTTCTTTTCTGGTAAGTACATTTTATAAGAAAAATTAAAATTTTGAAGGTAAATTTGACACCCCCAACAAAGTTTTACACCCCCTCCCCAGAGCAAATATCCTGGCAAACATCCTGTAATTTAATCGCAATTAATACAAAATGTATTGATTTTATTTTTCTGTTGGTTGAAAAGTATATTGAATTTTCTTTTGTAATAATCATAAAAGATTGAATTGGGTAAACTTAGGAAAAAGAGCTGGGTGAGACTAAAGATGGAATAGATACATTTAGCGTGAAGTGTACTGATTTCTAGAAATTTTCTACTTTATAGTCTACTTTCAAATGTTTCAGAGAATAACTCTATATGTGATTTTCTTTTTAGTATAAATAGTTATTATAAACGATTTGTATACGCAGGGCAGTGCTTAGGAGGGTGCGAGCTGGGCGGTCGCCCAGGGTCGCCAAAAATTGTAGTGCAAATACAAGAAATCAGTTTTTAGCGGCCCCATATACTTTCAACAAAGTATTTGGTTAATTCACCTTTTGCGTGTGACGTCATACTTCCCATAATGCAACCTCTAAATGGTGGTCAAAATAAATACTTGTGTTATTAGTCAAATGAGTTAGCATCGGTAGTCCATGTACGACATTATGTTTATTGTGGTGGCCATATGGCCACGTCATATACTCCTGGCAGCACAAAAAACTAGAAAAATTACTTTGTAAGTTCTAATAGTATTGAAAAGGCGGCTGTGTTCTTTAAGTTAGCTTTTCATTAATTCGTTATAATTATAATAATTAGAGTAATAATAAATTACAATGATTCGTATTTTATTTAATTTTTATCCCCTATTTTCAATTTAACTTCATTATCTGCTCTTTATTTTTACCTACATCGTTTAGACCAGTAAAGGACTTTACGCTTTATGAAGGATTTAATGCTAAACCCGTGTAAATCTTTTTATCGTTCTGTTATGTCAAAATATTTTTAAGGGCCGCTAAAATCTGCTTTACCCAGGGCCGCTAACACCGTGAGTACGGCCCTGTGTATATGTTACTACAGTAAAAGCCCTTTTAACGAACACCCCTCTGATAGGGTCGAAGAAAGTTATCCGGCAGAAACTAATTTACAGTAATATGTACATTTCAAATCCCTGCCTAGCGGTCACCCTCAGCTACCTAAGCAGATACTGCTTTCATGATTTATTCCGTTAGACTAGAACCCCTGTACGGACAAAATACGCCTGAATACGCCTTCACTAGAGGCATTTCTCACAACAAGAAACTAAGGATAAACACGACAAGAGTTAAGGAGAATTTTTCTTGTCATTAATAGAGAGCGGCAATTGATTCGGATTCGTCAACCCAAATGACCAATGCTTAATAAAGACTTTGATAATAAATAAATCATATAGTGATACACATTGCGCGAAACTAATAAGTAATTATCAATGCAAAATCATCGCAGTTAAGATTTATTATTATCATCTACTTGACTACCACACAGTTCCTGTAAGTGTAACGACGGAAAAGTGATTGATATAAGTTCGCAATTAAAAATACATTTCGAAAGAGAAAGAATGATGAGTAAAATCCACTAAACAGAGCTATTAATAAATTTTTTTCCAAAGCAAATAAATTTTAATATTTAACGCTTTGTTGTAAATCTACTTGTTACATTTAATAAATGCTTACGTTCGTTGTCTTAAACTTGTCTTACATGCTCAAAAATACACGAAATTCGAAATGAAGTATGTAAATAATTGAAATGCAACATCTCATTTACTTCGGAATAACCCCCACCCCTCCTTTAAATACAATTTTTTTTTTGTCCGGCGAATTTCCGCCAATGAGGGATTTCACTGTAATTTTTTTGAAGTTTTCGAATTACATATTAATGGCTGTACGCGAATGGTATATATATTCTGCGGGTGATTTTTTTTAAATAATTTTAATTCAAAACGACAAAAATATATACTTTAAAATGCTATATCCTGTCAATAAAAATTCACAGTGCCAATTTGACATGATGTGCAACGAAATTAGGGGGAAAAATGTTATTGCTTTTAGGTGAACGCAGTATTCTTACTAAATAATTTCTCATTTAAGTTTTCAATGTATAGTAGGTTATTATTAATATTTCTCTGTTGACATACCTTTCAATGTAGTCAGTTCGAACACCACCAGCAATGTTTTCTAATAAACTGTCTTTCACTAAATTTCCTTCACCCGTCCAGGTTTTTTTTATTAATTAATAAATAAATAAATAAATGAATAAACAAATTAATTAATTCGTTGGCAATACTATACTTGAAACTGGAGGAAGTCTCTGGAGCAGTGGTTAGTAGAGCAGCGGAGTCCAGCCTGGGGGTCGCCACAACTATTTTTAGTTGCAATTATTTTTGTAAGGAATTTTATACCAAATGTTTCCAACGCTTTTACAACAACATGGCTACACACATTGCAATATTTTACTAATGGTTGTTAACTTTATATCTGTAATATAAATTAATATAATATTTAGTAATATATTTTTATATTTAATGTGTTTTCCTTACTCTGTTAAAAATGCTTTTATTATGCAAATGTTGTGGTGGCAGACAGAAGTGGGGACGCGGATTACTTGCCTACAATATAAAAGGGTGGTCGTGATTTGTAGAAGTTTGGTTGGTTGGTTGTATTTTTATAGCGCAAGGACAACAATGGTCGTCATGCGCCAAGCAAGGTGCATATTTTTATATACACCTTGCTTGACGCATGTACCATATGCCTGCATATAAAATATACACCAGGTGTATATTTTATATACAGGCATATAATTTTGTAGAAGGTTGGAAAACACTGCTCCAGAGTATACGAGACGGCGTGGCACCGTTTGAGGAACCGGCGTAGTAATGCCCTCTTATTCCGATATTATGTTATCTCACGCTAGTCTTGTTTGCAGAAGGTCGAGTTAAAAAATTTGCAGATTTAAAATAAAACTAATAGACTGATATCATTATGTTACCCTTTGTTTTTAACGATTTTTGACATCGTTTTTACGGTGGAAGAGCGTTAGACGTTACCTTGCGACCTGCGGTTTCGAGTCTAGAAAAAGGTTATTTATACGGTTTGGAAAGTAGACTAAACCGCCGTCTCGTTTGAAAGTTCTAATCTGTCTTTGGGACCCAAATCTCGAAAAATCAGGTAAGAATCGGCATAATATGTGGACAGCGACTACCTTATGAATCCTGTTTCTTAACTGAAAATAATTAACATGCAAAAATATTTCTTAATAGTTTGTCACGTGTTAAACAATGTCAGACAAAGCAACATTTTATTGCTTCAATCATAAAGTTGAATTGTCAAATAGGAAGCTCTTTTCTTAAAGGAGAAGCTTCTGGAAGAATTTATTACAGGAACTAATTTTGGACACCCCATGTTTTTGATTCAAGACAGATTTATTATTATTATTTTTTACTAACAAGGGAAGTTACCGAAAATAATCGCGAAACGGCAAGTATTATGCAGGGTGTTCCGTCAAGACCGTATAATTTCTGCACAGCACGATTCCTTTCAAAATTCTAGGCAAAACATGTTAATGTGAAAATACTGAGAAATCAATATTTTTCGAGTTATTAAAGTTTGAAATGCAACCAATCTCAAGCCGTTTTCATTTGTTAACGCCTTTCAGGCTGAGGTTGATATGAATTGAAGAAATATTGTTTTTAAAAAGGCGTGGAATAAATGTTTTTTTACTTTGAAAACCAACGCGCATAAGAACTTTTCTTCCCCAGCCAATACTAAAAAAGTTACGCCACACAATCAGCGATCTCAGTATGGTAACCTTCGGGATTTCATTTTTTGCTAAATATCAGCAAGTAATGCAAAAAATGGATGAATAAAAACAATTAAAAAAAAACCACACAAACTCTCATAGAAAACACACACAAGCATGTAACATCAATATTTTAAAGAAATTAAAAAAGTAGCAGATTAAAAAATGTGGAAACTTAAAATTTACATTAATATTTTACATTAACATTTAAATTCATATTGATTGTAAAATATGGTGTGCATGTAAAAGTTATTGGCATGGTAGACAACTTTTAACAAGTAAGGCAGAGATAGACAAGCTTTTGAGAGTAAAGAGCTATTTTTGATATAATGTGCGTTCCTCCAGGGCCGACGCCAAAGGAGGGGCGGGGGCGAACCGGGCATTCTCCCTGAGCGGCAGATGTTTAGAGCCAGCAAAATGGAATTAATAAAAAAAATGAAGTCCTTTTAGGGTGGCAAAACATGTGTGTTCGCCCCTGAACGACATAATGTAGGGTGGCAGCCCTGCATTCCTCAGTAATCCATTAGTGACCACTCCTGTCTTCGAGTCCACTGGATTGGGTTCGACTTCTAAAATATTAGATTTAATGGAAGTGTATTGTAGTCCCAAAGTCACGTTAAGCTATCGGTTCCATTGTAGAAAATCCTTAACACAGTCTGCTGACGTAAAATATGCGAGCTTATTCGAACACTTCAAATCGTGTAAATTCCTTTTACAACATGTGTTTTTAATCGTAGCATCTGACCATGTGGTATTATCAAGATATATCTATTGAAATAATATCTTCCTTTTCTTCTTTGGCGCTACAGTCCCTGCAGGACCCGGGTCTCTTTACTGATCGTCGCCCATTCTCCTCCATCCACGGCCTTTCTTTGCCATTCTCCTACTCCCATTCTTTGCAGATCTTCTTCCATTTCATCAAGCCACCTTGTTCTAGGACGTCCCATTTTTCTTCTTCCTACTGCATTGGCTTTCATGATTTTCTTAGCCATGCTAGATTATTCCATCCTTTCTACATGTCCGAGCCACCTAAGCCTTCTTTTCCTTATTTCTGTCACCAACTTGGGGTCTCCATATAAATGGTATATTTCCCTGTTTTTCCTAAATGAAATGCATAATATAGTATTAATTATTAAGTTATTTGTTAAATCATAATATTGCAATAACCAAAAATTGTCATTATAACTGCTATATTATATAAAATAAATAATGGTGAACACGAAATATTCTATGATGTTGTGATTAATTATAGCAAAAATTGTATTTTAAATGATGTTGCATATAGTGAAAAAGGTGTATGAAGTATTTATGTGTAATAAATAAATAAAACGTTTTTCAAAATAAGCTGGGCCCTGCGGTGGCGCAGTGTGGTAACGCGTTCTCCTATTGCGCGGCTAATCCGGGTTCGACTCCCAGCAGTGCAAAAAGAACGCTTACTCAGAGATCTCATAAAGATCGCACTGCTCACTGTAGTCCGGGGTTTGGTTCCCTAGGCCTTAAGAGGTTCGGATTCCTCGGAAAACAGTAGGTCCCGGCGCAGCATGACCACTGTAGTCTTTGAGCCGTAAAACCAAAAAACAAACAAACAAAACAAGCTAATTGTTACAGTTGGAAAAATTTCTAGTTGTGATAACTTTACGTAATGTCTCATGTCACAATTCCAGTTTTCCCAGAAAAAGTGGAAAAAATCATGAAAAGAAATGACAAACGTAGAACTTCTTGAGAAATAAAAAAAGAAAAACTTAAAATAAAAATCGCATGGTCCTATTTCAATTCAATTTAAATACGTTCATAAATTAGGAGGGAGCCCACCGGAGCCCGGCTCCGGTACTTCTTCATTTTTGGCGATTATTTAAATATTAGCCGGAGCCCCTACAGGGTCATGAATTGCCAAAAAAGGTCATGAATGTCATGAAAAAGTAATGAATTTGTGATTAAGGTCAAGCATTTTGTTGTCCAGAAAAATGGACATAAACAATTGATATGATTTATCGATTCTTTTGCAGCCATTTGATTTTTTAATCGATTTATCATAATATTAGGGCTCCTGCACTTTTTTTTTGTTAGAAATTGAACTCTGTATATTAGTTAATGTTTTGTTCAATATACGCATGCGTAGAGTGTAGTACAAAATTTGGCTTCTACAGCCTCCCCCTCCCTGTAGAGGGGGACATTCAAGCGAAATATTTTACATGTGAAGTCTACCTTGGGAGACCATTCACGATACATAATACTTGCCGCTTCGCGATTACCACTTCGGGAACTTCTCTTGTAAGAGGATTCTAAAAAGAAAAGAAGCCACGCATTCAGACTGGACGCGAACAAGCGATTATTTTCTTTACATACCAGCAGTTCGATTGCTAAGCTAACGAGTTCAGTGATACGTGGAACTTGGACATCAAAAGCACGAGAAAAGTTCCATGTACGCAGTAATTTAGATGTCAAAGCGCTGGAATGTAAACCCAACGATCGTTGATTCGAATCCATACTGAGTCCTCGAGTAATTCTCTTTTTCTTTGGACCCTTATGGGTATTTAAAAAAAAAAATATGTAGCTTGGATTAAAATACGGGAAGCATTAGAAATTAGATTTCGTAAATAATTTTCTCTCAAGTTTGGAGAATATTTGAATAATCTCTTTGTATTATAGCTCTTTGGGAATGGGAATGCGTGGTTTTCTATATTTAAGGTTTGGAAATAGGGGAATGAAAAAAAAAAGGAAAGCTGGGCGAAAGATGGAAAAAATAAAAGAATAGCGGCATTCGATTTGTCCTCATGTGGTCAATTACCCGTAAAAACCCAGTACGTGGTCAACAACCATCGGGGTGGCCAGAATCTATCCGACCACTTGACCACTCAATAACCCCCTCTGGTGAACGTCTTTGCTTTGATGGCTGCCGCTTTCAAAGCATAAGTAACTGAACTGATCAATGGGGTATTGTGGCTTAGCCCCAAAGTTTGCTACATTACATGGGATAATGTTCGAATATTCAATGTCGAGCTTTAAAGACTTAATCTTGAATGAGACAGTCTTTAGACAGAGCTTTAGCTTTTATTTTTGGGAGAAAGAAGTTAGATATACAGAGTAATCGAGAAAGAGTAGTCTGGACCGAAATATCCAGGATTATCCTCCTGAAATGCTTAACAACTATACGGAAGAATTTTATCTTGAATTAGATTTAAAATCTATTGACACATTTGTGTGTATGTGTTTACTGAACTTAAGCAGGAAAGTTCATACGTATACAAACAGTATATATACGTATGTATACATATAGCGATTTATGCACAATTTGTATCTTCTCCATAATTTTACTTCAAAATCTTTTCAGTATAAACTAATATTTGAGCTTGTTCAGCTTAATTTATCCATTATCGCCATCAAAGAAGTCAGAAGTATGAACATGTAAAATTGACTTTTCTTAGTGTATATCGTCTAGTATGAGTCAATCTTTAATTAAAATTGTTTTATAGTGCTCGATAAACTTTGTTTTCTTAATACCATGGAACTAATCAACAATTGAATAGTTTTTTTAACTCCCTTGCTTTTATGCTCGCATTGTTAATTTTCCCCTAGTATCATGTCTCAAGATGTCCCGTAAGATGTGAAATATAGTTACGGTACTGAATATGATCTCTGAATCGAGCTACATTTATAGTATCTCGTTTTTTTTATGTTATGCAGTGTTTGGCAGGCGCTCCACTGACAACAAACATTTACAAACATCGTATCGCCAGGATATAAACTCAAAACTAGCTGATGTAAGCGTAAATTTTACAACTACAGAATACTGTATATACAATTTTTTAAGAGCGAGCACTTTTATAAGTAAGATTTTCATCAAATGTTTATAGTATTTTGTCAAATCTGAGGATTTGAAAAAAGGCGGACACTCACCTGTAGCGAAAAATAAATTACATCAGCTTTTATTATTCAATATATTCGAATATTAAGCCTGCTTAATTTGGTGTTGTTATTCTGAGAAAGTATATTCCGTTTATACATTTTGCACTGATGTTATTACATTTCTACGTTATTACATTTTCTTGCGTTATTCTTATATTATTACAATTTTATACGTTATTATATTTCGTTATTATGTTTGCTATTTACTCCGGTTGTATTTTCATATGAAATTTTGCTATGATAAAATGAGCTATGTGAAACACGCACATTGGTATACTTAGCTTCGAATTTTAACTGGGGCTATGACCCTCACTCAAGGATGAAATCGATTAATGCTCGCTCCATTGTCTGGTTTATTATCGTTTAATAATAATAATAATAATAATAAAGAATTCTTAGTCCACTGTTTAAAAACATTAAGGGAAAACACACATACACCCTTATTATTAAAACCTAGTTTTTATCTATTTGTTTGACTCTACGGTCAAATTGTGTTTTTAGACTTCCGAATTACGGGCGAATCTTAGCGCCACCTAGTGTGCTTTTTCCTAAAAAGAATTGGTTTATATTTTTATGGATCTGATTTCTTTTAAGTTATACAATAGGTTTGTCCAACATATGACCCTCCGGTAACTATTTATAATGAACAAAAATGCAAAATAAAATTTTAGATTTTTTCCCCCCAGAAATCGAGAAAAACCGCATGCGTTACCCCTTTCCATATCTCAAGTGAATAAACAATCGGAAGAAATTATGATTTTGCTTTTTTAAACAAAACTTCTGAAATCGCTGGCCCCCCGAGATCCGTGAAAAATTTGTAAGTGGCCCGCTGCCCAAAAAAGTTGGACAACCCTGTTATGCAACATTCCCCCGACTTACATATTACCGACTTAACGTTGACTAGCACTTACCCTGTTTCTCGTTTGCTGGTGCCGTACTATGAATGGCAGACTATATATCGGCTAGCCCGGACGTGTTCTAACGTTTTCGTTATAAAAACAATAATATTTTTTTAAAGTGTAGCTGTGCTTATGGGATTGTTGTTTTCAATATTTTTCTTAAATTTGAAATAAATAAATAAATAAGCTTTATAAACTTTTAAAAATCGTCTTTTAAAAAAAAACAAAAAACAAAAAAAAAACACATTGACTGTGGAGGGAAAACTCGATACCGTAAAATTATTTAAAAGCAGATCAAAAGACGACGATTGTAACAGCTGTAAGTGTGAACCTTACTTAGACGAATACAAGAACTACCTTTAACACTTTATTCATGACTGGTGTAGAATACCCTTATTTGAGTACCCTTTCCTTCTATTCCTGAATATATGTGCAGTTTGGTATAAAAACAACAACAAAAGATGAATTTTGATTGAAATAAAATGTTATTTTTGTATTCTTTTAATAATAGAATTGTGATGAGCTGTTTATTACACAACCCAGTATCTTGGAAAGAATAAAATTTTAATGAAAAATTATCAAATTTTTTTATGATTCGGCCACGCAACATCGTGTTTTGAGAATTTACTTTATAGACTGTGTTATAGATAAAGAACGAATTCTCGTCTCCAGATGGTGAAGAGCCAGAGGAGGAAGCGTTGCCAAAGTAGGTGAGGAATGTTAGATCGTTGAATTCAAGCATAATTGGAAAACGTTATAGGCTCATTGCTTAGAGAGAGAGAGAGAGCTCACTTCAAATGTAGTGCGGTAACCCTGTATAAGTCAAAAGGTTTCCGGTTGACCAGAGCATTATACGAACGTGGCTGAGATACTTTTTTCATAAAGAGAAAAAAAAGCAAAACAACCGCTGTCTCTTCTAATGCCCAAGACGAATGCCCGAGGTGAATTTTCGCTTTAAATTAGGTTTTGTTTGCTTACTTCGTATTTTGTTAAATGTGCGGTAAATGAACAAATATTTAACTGAAATTTAATTCCTATTGAAGAGTTTGTTTATTGGAATCGCTCACACAAAGTTGACATGGAGTTGTATACAAGTTTATTAATTTACTTACGTTGTCAGGTGCGAAATCACATACGACGTAACTTCGACGCCTTGCTACACTTTTTATTTAGTTTTACTAATTTGTTTATTATTATAAAACTACTAATCAACCATGTGTTTCTTCAAACGAATAGTATTTTGTAAATTACTGAGCAGGCCTATAGTAAATTACATGATTCTGCTTTATATAATTGTTGTGGTTTGAAAATGAGAATTCGTTAATGGAGAGAAAGGATATTTTACATTATAGATGGGGAAGTGATTTTTTTGCGGATAAAACGCGAGATGATCGCATGGAAAATCTCGAATTTCATGGAAATTAAAAAATCGCGGAAGAAGTGTAACATAATATTAAATAAATGAAACTCCAGATTTGAAGCAGTAATACAAATAATTGTTATGTTACTAAACAAGCACAATATAGTAGGATTTCCCTATCTGTAGGTCACATAGAAATCCGAGACCAATCTTGGATAGTAACAAGCCCTACTGTTGTTTTTCGTTTCCATATATGTTTATGATAATGTTAAATTGATAAATAAAAAGCACAATACGCCATTACCAACATTAAGTAACAATAATGTATAATGGCCATTTCCAGTGTTATTTTAAAATTATATCGCCATTTTCGGGCACGCAAGGAAGCTATGAAATTATGTCGCCATATATCAAATATCTTTCTACATCATCTATGGACGCCAAAACAAGTGAAATTGAATACTTATTTACAAGAAGTGGTTTTCCTAATTTTTAGACAGAAAATCACCTCCATATAGATCATTTACTGTGCCTTTGTCCTTACATTATTATAGTAAGGCTCTTTGTCTGGAAGGAGCGAGATTCTAGGGTGTGTTTTAGCTTAAGGTTACTGTGGGGCAATTCCTACTATTTGGTTCATACGTAGTTTAAATACACGTTTCTTCCAAATTTCACTCGAAAGGTTTTCTGGTGATGGTAGTGTTACAGTTATATAAATATGAAAATCAATCAAGAAGTTATTATAGAAATTAGGCAATAATAAGGGAAAAAATCTGAAGTTGCAAAATATTGTTGAAAAACACTAAAATTCTCGAAATCGTTGAAAAAGTTCTAAAACTCGCGGAAAACGTTGCAGAAATTCGCGCCGCGATAAAATTGCTTCCTTAAATTATAAATAACCATAGAATTAACATTAGTACTTCATTTTATGAAATCATTTAGTTCCGCGGCCCTACGCTGCTGCAGTGATAACGCGTTCGCCCTGTGCAGTTAACCCAGCTTCGACATTCAACGGTGCCCAAAAAATTAACGCTTTCCGACTGTAATTACCGACTGTGATTTCAGGAGTGGTTCACTAGGCTTTAAGAGGTTCAGGTTCTTCGAAAAACTGCAGGTTCTGCTACCTTTTGTCATTACAGCGATATGATTTATCAATCAAAATTATCTCTGATGGATTTGACCGGTGTGGTGGTGGAGGTTCTATTGCGTGGGCAGCCAAATCCCACGACCTCATACAATATTATTATTATTATTTATATGGTTGAGATCATGGAGCAGGTGAATGTAAGGAAAACTCAAGTTGAAGATAAATAAAGCCACAGATCAACTTCGCAGAGACACAGATGCTTTAAATGGAGCCACATGTCATGTTGGGCCCCATGCAGATATATTTTTTTGCGAAAAAGAGGATAGCATTTGGTCACAAATCACATAACGATGGAAAATGCTTGGTGTAATAACTCCCATTATAATGACAAATCGTGTAAATGAAGTTAAATAAAATAATAATAAAAAAAAGTATTTTCGTGCCTCGAAGCATAACGGATCTTGTAAATGCCTTTCGTTTGAGTGTTACTTAAACAAAAAAATAAAACAAAAAACCAGAAATATGAAACTTTTTCTAGTTTATAAAGCGATTTAAGTAGTTTTCAAATACTGAAACAAAAACATGTTTTGACGCATCCTCATATATATATTATAGGTTTTTTTTAGCTAGGCCTAAAAAATGAAAATAACAGCCTATTTTCCAGTCTTTTATTTCAAGGTTTAATTTTTTTTCTTATATTTTCAATTTTAAATTGGCCCTTTTTTAGTCAAACTGCATGGAGCCATTATCGGTGTTTCAGAAGAAATAAAGAATTAAGGTAGTATATGCAATAGCTTCCGAGATAAACTCAATTAATTGTCACATTATAACATTGACGAAGTGACAAGTAAAGAGTGTCACCATTTGGAAACTAAGCGTTTCCGAGCAGCACTATGGGACTTTTCTTCAATAAAATGAGCCACAGTTTCTGCACTATTCATTTGCTCACTTTGTAGGACATCTTGTATAAACTTTCATTTCATGAAGGACAAGTATCCTTAACTCACTTTTGAGTAATATGCGTTTCATTGGTCTGTTGGTTAAACTGGTTCTAATATAAGATTTCTTAAATAAAAAAACAAAAACAATTTATTTCAACTCATGGTACAACAACTCACAGGAAAAGAGAATTTTCGGAAACCTGGCAGGGTAGGATCCCACGTCTTTTCTTTGCCCGAGAAGTGCTATAACCTAGGAAAGACGTGGGATCAACTTCTACAAGGTTTCTGAGAATTCTCTTGTTCTGAAAATCATCGTAAAATGATTTCCATAATTCATGGTTGAGGAAGAAATAAAAGATTCGTTTTTATTTCAACCCATCCATTTATTATTATTATTATTTTTTTTTTTGCGAGTTTTACCTGTTTTGAAAAGTTAACTTTTTACAGCAAAACTATGTTTAATGAAATTTGCCTGTATACTACATTGGCTGCTTTTCCATGGCTCAAGATTCGTGGAACTGTTCAAAACTCTTTATAACAGACTTCGAAAACCAGTGCAATTCATAATACTTAATGCTTTTCTATTGCAGTCAACAACACTAATGCGAACTTGGTTTCGAACCTGAAATCCGTGACAAACATATAAGGTACCCACTGTACGTGTAATAAGAATTTAATTTCTGAAATTTTCATGATAAAGCTTTACATATATATATATATATGGAAGAGTTCATTACGTAAGCAATATTTGGCAATTTTATACCCCCTGTAAGAAAAATTAACATTGGCTAACATAGGAAAATAAGCACAACAGCAACCCCTCTCCCCCAAAGGTGCTTACGTAATACTTGAACTCTTCCTACATATAAAATACAGTCAACTTCGATTTTAACGACATTTAAGGGCCCACTAAAGTTTTGACTCCATAACCGATAATTAATTTTAAAATGCTAGCACGCAGTAATAAATTTTGTAATTTGTATTACTATCGTATTTTAACTAGCATTTCAGCATCTATATTTTGGAAAAAGTATTGAACAATACTACAAAAGAATCGAATGTTTAAATATGAGAATGTAAAACTGAACTAAAAAACAATAAAGCATTTCAAACGCACAAATTTTTTTAGTTTGGTGCGTTTTGAAATGTTTTATTGTTTTTGAATGTTGTTTTTTTTTTCTGCATAAGAAGAAATCAGCAATTTCTTTTTATGTAGTTTTTATGGAGTTTCCGAGTTTCTGAAAATTTATGGTGAAAGCAAAATTACGATATTCCTACGGAGCTTGAGAGGGGAATTGAGAATTTTGACGTACAGTAGCTGTGTTGGTGCCACAATATCGAGTTCGATTGTAATTACTTTCAGAGTTTAGCTTGTCGTTTCAAAAATGTAATTGTAGTCACATTGAATTAAAAATTAGATCAACATTGAATTAAAAATTAGATCAACATTGAATTAAAAATTAGATCAGGTATGCATATCACACGGGCGGGAAAAAAATTGTTTTTATTATATCAACGTATTTTTTAAAACGTTTCTTATAAAATATATTATGAAAACAAAAACACTGTATAACTTTGTCGATGATTAAGACGAAATGAGAAGCAAAAGAAAGCGATTTTAAAATAGGAAAACGGTACTCTTCTTGCGATGAACTAGTCAACGGTTTATTAGAAGAATGATATTCTTTAAAGCTAATGACCGAGACAATCGAATTAGTTTAACATTCAAACGTCGTAGTAGTTCCGAACAATTAAAATGTTTTATAGTTATTTTTTTCTTACTTCTTGATATTGGCTGAAACCTCACAGTGAGTATAAATTTCTTTCAACTATTTGATATTAGGAAACAATATATGCGCAAAAGCATACATGTTTAAAAAATAACGCTCTAGTATATTTCCAATTAAACGTGGAATCTGCCAATAAAAAGTTTGTTTTTTAATATTTATTTTATGGTTCAGTAATAATATTTGGGTTTAAAAAACATTTTCAACTAATGTTATGGTCCTCAAATATCATTAATTTGATTTTTTCCCAAAAGAAATGACAAAAAATCCTTTTAAATAATACGGACTTCGGGAATTTTCAAAAACGAATAATATTACAGGATTCAGTCAGTCATCTAATGAGAGCTCTTCTTATATGCCCGGTTAATGTTTTAATAACTTCGCATAGAAGTTTTTTCGAAAATCATATCCGACGAAGGTCTGGGTGTACTTTTTTTTTATGACGAAATTTTTAATTTGAAAATGCTTTCATTTTAAAATTTCGTATACGCACCGCTGCTTAATAAATACTTTGCAATTTGGATAATAATAGAGTAATAAATCTATTGTATATTGTTGCAAGACCGTAGCCAGGATTTAATTTCAAGGGGGGGTTCAAAAATTTTTACCGCATGCATCGATATAATCGCATGCAAAGCCACCAGGATTTAATTTCGGAGGGTTCAAAAATTTTACTGCGTGCATCGATAATCGCAGCATGCAAAGCCGTAGCTAAGGGTGGGGTGGGAGAGGGAATAAAATTTTTACTTAGACCAAAACGTAAACGATGACCGAAAATAATTTTCTGTTGGTGACTACATTTCACAATACTTCACAAATACATTCATATTCACGTAATTTATATGCACATAATTTGCGAGATTGAAAAAGAAAAGATTAATAATGTCTAAAAGCTTATTTAAAAGTCTATGCAGAAGGCTGGCCACTTCATAAATCCTCTTGAATTTTGGGTTTATTAAAACGCGGGTAATGGCCGAAGTCCTTTATTTAAACTTTCAGGAATCGTAAATCAGTTCATCTATTTGTTGTCCCAATGGATTTATCTCAATTTCAAAGAGGCCCCGGTTTGTGAAAAGCACTCATGCTTGTGAACTGTTCATCACATCGGTAAGGTCTAGGTAGGTTAGGGACTGTAGTACTGCATATATCTTCTTCACTTATTAACTGTTCCACTTTGTAACGTTAAGGGATGGTAATTATTAGGTTGTCGTTCATCAGGCAGTTGCTCCAATTGGCTTCCTTTCCTAAAAACAATTAAAAGAAGGCGGCAGAATCGAATAATATTTACAATGTGTGAATTTTTGTGTCTCACGGTATACTATGTAGAAATTTTATGAGATGAAGAAATATGTTATTATGTAAGATGATGTAATGAAGCCACCCATATATTTAAATAATTAAAAAGTATAATTTTCATAAATTTTTGCGACACAACAACAGAAAAAAAGTAATTCAGGTTTACACTCACCTTATCAAAAATTAGCCCGCCTCTAAAAGTTAATAAACCGATTTAAAATTCCGTTCGGTTGCACATCGGTATTGCGATGAATAGTTAAAAGTGCTAATCCATTTAGCCTAGTTTCTCTCATTGAGTTTCTTAAGTATGTTTTCAATCACCGTAACGATAAAAATGTTTTTTCTGTCGCTGCGGTAGAAATCAGGATTGTAGCAAGAATCTGTAACAACACGCATGAGTTTTTAAAGAGATTAGAGTCACATTACAAAAGTGTTTCCATTGTGTTAACAGGTTTCGAATTAACATCTATTACGATCGACTTGTTTCTCCAAACGGGATATTCAGTTATTACGAAACTAAACCAACGTTCTCGAGAAATAACTGTCTCCATGAGAAGTTGTGGCATATATTCACGTAGAATTTACATTAGGTAAGAACATTAAGCATGGTACGAAAGTATGGAGAAGGTCTAATTCATGCTTTTCGTCGAAATTCACGTTAATTTTAAGTTTATATTTGACATTCATTAATTATAAAGCCACATTTGATGTTCAAAAACAGATTTTTATATTTTTTTGCAATGTAGTTGTAAATTGCAATAACTGACAAGTATATGCAGGCCCGTCGCGACCATATAGGCGAAATAGACGACAGTCCAGGGCGGCACCACGGCAGATTTTGTTTTTAATACCGTAGAATGATTGAGATAAACTTGATAATAAACAAATGGAACTGAAAAGACTATTTTCGATTGAATGCCTTCACCAATATTTACTCCTTTTTATACACATCTCTCTTATCAAGCGCGGGTCCAGAAATCTTTCAAGGTGAGTGGGGTGGGGGAGGGGCGATTTATTTCCGATTCCCATTTTCATCTAAATGTCAGGTATTTCGCCGCGTCTGTTTATTAAAAACACTTAACGTTTCACTCCGTGCTATGCGGAGCATCCTCAGAAGCAACAGCCGACCAAGTTTCCCTCTGCAAAATGCAAGACTTTCGCTTGGTTGCTCGGCAGAAAAATTTCTGCCGAGCAATAAAGCTCTATAATGTATATTAATAGACGCCGTGAAAGTCTTCGTGAATGTATAAATATAAAGTACTTTTCACTTCATTTTCAATGATATCATCCTGGATCAAGGGTGAGGCCATCACTCCCCCTAGATCCGCCAGTGTCTCTTATCCATTTTTCCATACCCTCAACTTCTTACTTTCTTACGTTAACAAATTTTCCTCTAATTAATTTACGTTTTTATGTAACTCTGAATAACAGTTTCCCATTACCGCTACACCTTTCAGTGGTGCGAGCAGTACCGTTACCGCACTAGAGGCTTGGTGGACGCTCTTTGCTTTTTGATGTCTTTGTGCATTATTAAAAGGCATTGAGAATTAGAATTTTTTCCTCCAATAGCAAAATACTAAACTTTGTTTTTTGCTTTTGATCATTTATTTGTTTGTTATGAGATAAGCTGTGATTATCATACTTCGTTTTAACCGGAATTTTAGATAGAGGGTGGAATGTACGGTATTTTTTCGTTTTTCGATTGTTGCAAGATACATTGGGGTGTCGATTTTTATACGGAGGGGGGCGTGCACGGCTAGGACGGAAAATTTGTTTGAACCGGCCCTGAGTATATGCCTACAGGAATAAATTATAAAAGTAAAAATAAAGTACAAAAATAAAGTTTGAATAAATATGTGTCACTTTTATGAGAACGACCAGATATAAATACATCATACAAAAATAAATAAGAAAATACTTATTTTGCCTTCAGACATCATTGTAAATTTTTACTTGTAGTTTTGCCATCAAAATTTAACTTTTGATACAATGTCCCCCTTTAAAGAAAATAGTTTCTACATATACTTTTTAAAAGCATTCTCAAATTAGTGGTCTAGAAAATGGGATCATGTGATCAGAATTTTGATAATTTTCAAGGTTTGAGATGGTTTTTTTTTTTCCCCTATTTTTAAAAGTTTGACAAGTAAATACATATACGTATTTTTGTTTCCTATTAAAAATTTAGTTTGGGAGGACCCCAAGATCCCCTCCCGAGAGATGCATGCATGTGTAATTGTACAGATGAAATGCTGCGAAATGCATAATGTCGTTTGCGAATGATAAATCTGGACCGCATGTTTCATAGATGTTCGCCATAAAGTTTGTTTTCTTTTCATGAATTGTATATACAATATTAATAAATGCGTTTTACGATTATTAAGATACAATTTTATGTAAAAAAAAGTGAATTTGGATTATTTCTGAAGGAATATAGTAAAATTTGAAGATCTAAATATAAAATAATTTACGACCAAAAAGCCATAGATATACGTAGAGCCACAAGGCCGTGCATAAGGAAGGGGGTTGTGGGTGTTAAACCTTCCATTTAATCAATATTATTAGCTGTAACTTCCTTTATGATCGAATGTTTTTGCCATCAACGACACAAGTGGAGTGAAAAATGGGGGCGCTCAAACTCTCTCCATTGGTTATCAAAACACATTATTTTCTCACATTTCGTTACATAATCTTCTTTAAAGCCATTTGAGTCCCTTCATGAGTTTTGAATTGCTACGCTACTGAACAATACCTCCTCTTTTGTGAAATCGTCTGTACGGGCCTGTAGAGCCATTATGGTCTTGTAGAATAAAGGAGATAATTTTTATTATTTTACAAGTATAAATTGTAGTGCTAAAATTCGGGGGGAGGTTAATTGAGACATTAAGTTCGTTTGGTCATATAAATAATTTCGTGTTATTGAGGAAATTTGAAGTATCTATAATAATATGTATTGACTTGGTTTTTATTTTTATACGCATTTTCTTCCCAGCTCATCGTAAACGTCAGATGAAATGTCGGCTATATGGTCTCATGATGATTCAGATATAATTTTTCCTCTATTCAGTCTTTCGGAGGCTTCATTAGTTTATTTCTGCAGGTACTTGTTCATTTTAGTTTCGACAAAATAGGTTTCATCAGCGTTGCACTACACACTTAAGGTCCCCTTCGAAGTTTCGCTCGACGCTATCCCCACTGACAGATAATTGGAACTTAGAGCAAGTCTATTCAGTCTGGATATCGATTAGAGCGAGCCACGGCGGTTCCTATAATTACTTTCGACATCCATACAAGATGGCTGTATTGAGAGGGCAGAGAAACTCCATCAGATAAATAACTCTCGTCCAGATCAACTTCCTTCAACCCGACCACGCCGTGCCTCGCTTTCAATTTTCCGCATCCCTGGGACATCTCTCTGTGAATGAAATTGCTCACCTGCTCGGCTCATGAAAATACTCCTCAGAAATTGAAAGAGAAACCTTTTTTATGTTTGTGCATTGAAGAAGGACCGGATCGTAGTGTAGTAATTCATTTTGAGACAGCATGGAGAAAGTTCGTGCATATTGAATTAATCTAGGCATTGAGATTAGCAGTCGTGTTTGTTTTGGAATGAATTAAAGTCAGAATTTAATTGCGGGAAGAGAAGTAAGGAAAATACTCGATAAATTATTAGATTTCGGCACAGGGAGTTTAAATTAGATATGTGTTATTTCTAGTTAGGTTCCAAAAATGAAACGTATTATACGGAACTGTGAAATATGCAGTTGTAATTTTGCTTTTCCCGTGCCCACTAAAATAAAGTTTGCTCTATTTTCAAAAAAACATGCTTAAAGTGCATTTTCGTAGTCTTTTTCAAACGGAAAATAAAATAGATGCAGAGACAGACAGACACACACACACACACACACACACACACTCAGATATAGTAAATACTAACACTTCGTTTTCCATTGCTTGTATGAGCACTCCCCACAGACGATGTTCCTTTCTTTTTTAAAACGTACCTTTTTTCTATCTGATGGGCTAAGTGTTCGTTCTTTGAAAGAGATGCACGCATCGGTGACTGCAACGTCAGGAGCATTAAAAATTTCGGTTCCTTTTTCTTGTCCTGGCGCAAAAAGGACTTCATTATGCATGGCGGAAACTAGACCTTTATAAAAAGTTCACAATATCACCAACTGAGAAGAGCGAAACTCTGTTAAAAAGGAATACTACATGGTTCCCGACAAAAAAACAACCTTAGGAGGGAGGCATAATGTACAAAGGGACCAGTAGAAAGCCGTAAGCGAAAAAAGGGAACTTTTACCGACTATAATAAAGTGAAGAGGAAAAAATGGTCTTCGCAAATTCAAATGTTGGGCTGCCTGTCTTTTGTAGTTTCAGGTCCCCCTTTTCTGTTGTTGTCCGGCGTGTGGTTTGGATAGCCAACAACTGAGCAGCGATTGGCCAGGAAGAGCAGCTGTGGTAGGGTCCTATAGGTTGAAGGGGCATTTTAGGGGCGTAGAGACCCACCCCTAAATGGGGCCCCTACTTCTCTATGCGGGGAATCAGAGGGCTCTTCCAGCTCCAAGTGAACACCAATGAAGTCCCACAAGTTCCTAGGTTAGGGAAGCAATCCCACCTGCGGTTGCTTTTTGAGGTGTACCCTAAGATTTCTTCACCTTTGTCAGCTAATTCTCCACCATGTTCTTTGTCCGTCTTCACTTTTTTTAAAGCCTTGGACAGCTTTTCATCCACTAAGGGAGTTGGAAGGATGCATTTGCTTGAAGGACTATGAAATTTTAAAGAAGCGATAGGAAAATAGTAGTCTTGAACGTTTGATCTTTAAAAGTGATGTGAACATCTCCAGATTGCAATGATTTGTCGTCTCTAGATAATTGTGTTAAGTACCTACAAATGGTCTTGTGTTGCAAACGAGTGTTGCTGAACATGTCTAAAGATGTGTATTACATTGTTCAGCTATTTTGGATGGCCTACCCTCAGGTTTTTCAACTCTTCTGTGCATCTCGTTTCATTATATTATTTTAATTGACTATTAACCGTGGTAAGTTTTTCTTTAGTTCCTTTTATTGTTATCTTCATGTGCACATTCAAGATTCCGTAAAGGGAGGATTTTAAAATGGAATTCTTTTCAAAAATATGCATCTCATAAATAACGATAAATTTCGTTTTTTGTCATTTTATTCTTTATTTTCTTCAACATTTCATATTCCACTTGATTAAACCCGCAAACATCCTCCTTAATCCTTAATCCTTTTCAACTGCAGAAAATGACAACGTTTTCTATTGAAAATATATTGGATATAACAAATTGTCACGCATTTGTGGGTAAACTTGAAACTGCAACTAAAATTTGTAATTTAAGACGGCAATTATATAGCAAATATAATGCAATTATATAGTGAATACGCTACAATTACGTAAAAAATAGTTATCCAAGTAAAATTATACAACCAATATGTTAACCTCCAATGTGGGTGTAAAAGAGGGAGATAAAAACAAGTTAACAGCAACTTCTATATCCATCTCGGCTTAAATTTTAAGATCAACCGCACTATTTATCATTTTATTATTAATGATGGAATGCATTAAAACTCTTTGTAAGTAGCAATCTTCTGACCAGAAGTGTCAACCTTTCTTATCAGCGTTGTATACACGTAATTTACTATATTCATATATATGCAATGCTATTATTTACATCAGATATCTATGTCTCATACATCAATGTTTACGCGGTGTCTGCGTTAAATATCACAGACTAACTACTTAGGTAACTTCAAAGGTTTGCTGGAGTCTGAGCTCCAAATCAAAGAAATAACAACATTTAGAAATCATTGAAAACTCGAGTTGAAGGTCATTTGAATATCACACTTTAGTAAAATTATATTATATACAGTCATCTTTCCATTTAAAAAGATATCTTTTAAGTAGAGAGAGAAAAGAGAGATGCCAATTCTCTCTATCAATTGTGTATTCGGCTTCTAGCTTAAATTGCAACATTCCTTATATATTTTTGAAAGAAATCAAAATAATATAACTATCTAAATGTATTTTAATATTATTATATGCATTAGATTAAATAAGAAATATTTAATGAAACGTATTACATTTATTTCTTATTAAAATTATACAGGATTAATCGATTCCCCTGCATTTCGTTAAAATACTGACTTTATCTCTGTGAAAATGCTGCTTATTTTTGATGGTGTGCATAAGATTTTTCTTTGCATTTTTACTTAGCCAATTTTACACAGAACTTAGATATAACATACAATAAAGAAGGTTAACACCTGGTGGGTAACGTAATTATATACGAAGGTTATGAACTTAAAAGTCGTAAATTTATTTATAAAGGTTTTAGACCTTAGTCAATTTTAAACTCGCGGTTTAACGTTCAGTTTCGAGGGCAAATTATTCAAGGGAATTAAGTGCTGTCATTCATAAACGTTTGTGGATGTCAAAACTTTAATTTCCTTAGGTTATTGTTTGTCTTGTAATGAAATGCCACCTGTTCAAAAAAATAACAACTTAATTTTCTCAAGGGGAAAAAAAAAAAAAAATATATATATATATATTGTAGGCAAAATCTATTTATTACTTAATCAGGGTTTAAGTTGCTCAAACATACGGTCGCAAAATGCTAAAAAAAAGTTGTAGCAAAATGCTAAAAAATATTAGTTGCTTTCGTTGCTCGAAAAATCGTATCAATGAAATTATTTATATCAACGATGCTTAACAGGTGCTGTTAAGAATTTTGAAGAGGAAACAAAAAGGAACAAGAAAAGATCGCTGAAGTGCAAAACGGATATTCTGGAATCGAGGAATCCTGTTTTCAGAGAATAAACTGTGGTTAAAAATGCCTGTCGCATTTTCGCGATGGGCAATAATTTTTTCTTCGCATTTTCGAGCAACTCGTCGCATTTTGCGAAAAATGCGACTGCAGCTTAAACCCTGCTTTCAGTATATAAATACACATTTTCTTTACATTTCTGAATCTTGATATGTTGATATTCCATAAAATTTTAAATTAATTACAATAATATACGCAATACTTATATTATTTTGTATTAATTTATTAGTCGAGTTTTGCTAGCGTAGGATCTTCCAATGCGGTGAGTTTTTTTGTTTATGTTTTACGGCACAAGGACAGCAAATATCATACTGAGTCGGGGCTTACATTTTTCCGAGGATTATGAACCTCTTAAGACCCAGGAAACCAACCCCCGGACTACAGTGAGCTGCAGTCCGGCAAGCGTCCTTTTTTGGCACCGTTGGAACTCGAATCCGGGTTAATGGCACGCTGGGAGAACATGCCACAACTGCGCCACCACAGGGTCTTAAAGCAGTGGACAAAATTCTTCTTTCATGAAATTTTTCGAAATTTTTTAAAGCAATTTCTGTATTGTTTTTATTTAAAAAAATTGAATGGATGGATAAATATTTATAAATAACAGCACAGTATATTTAACAATAAAAGAACGATGGTAAAAAACACCAAAAGCAAATCCCACTGCTATTGCAAAAACGTATATGTATAAAATGGAAGGTAGCTCTTCCAAAGAAAGCAGATGCTTTAATTTCTGTGCGATCCAGTACAGACCACGTATTTGCCCTGAATTTACAATGCATTAAATTATATCGTGTATAAGCATTTTTTTAATTGCTTATGAACCTAATTATTCATTGACATGGTTTATGACCCTTAAAAGGTTTAAGAACATTTCGAGAGTTCATCAAATTTATAAAAGATCACAGAACTTTCAAATGTGTGTAGGATAAAATTCTTTAATTCTAAACACATTTCATAAATATTGGTTATATTTTTATGAATACTTATAGAAATCATAACAGACTTTTGTATATTTTTTCATATTCATTATAGAACAGATCCTTTCTATTTGCGATCTTAAAAATGAAATATTTGTTTCAAAATTTTTATTCCTAATGGTATTCAAAAGCAGTCTACAGATTAAGAAGCAGAAATGAAATGCATTCAAAGCCGATATTTTGCAACAAATAGAAAAACAATGAACAATATAAATAGATAAATAGCAATATAAATAGATAACAAATAAAAGAATAATAGAACAACGAACAATATAAGACAATCTTTTGACAATTATAAATAACCTAAACAACAATTTTATTGCAACTTTATCATTAATTATTAAAAAAAATATATGATATTTCTTAAAGCTTTTAAATTAAAGATTATCTATTTTGTGTAATTGAAATTATCAGATCAATTCTAAATTTTATATGCATATAAACGATATATTTCGAGAATTTTTTGGATAAAATATGTAAAATTTTCTAAATCCAATGAAAAAAATTTATTAAAATTGCAAATATACCCGATTTCTCAAAAATATCCGTAAGTTTTATACGATTATTCATAAGAAATTTTGGGTTTTCCAGCAATTTATTTTATTTTAAACATAAATTTATATAGAGCATCAATATATACATACGTAACATAAACAATTTTAATGAAAAATTCGTTTGATTTTCGCGGAAAAATTGTACCGCTTTCAGAAGGATAATTGCATTTGTCATGTATGCAGTTTATTTTCTGCGAAATAATAAGCTAAGTTAAAAAAATAACAAATTATTTGTAAACTTCGTTGAGCATTCTGAGATTTTAGTTCATAATTTTAAGCTGATAGATTTTACGTGAAGAGAACTTTCACACAGATCATAAAGTAAATAAAATTACTTTTAAGGATAAGTTTGTAATTTTTTTGTGGATATTTTTTAGAAGGATTAGCAAATTTTAAAATTTTGTGAGGAAGTTTTTGAATAAAATATGCATTCCTTTAGAACGTTGTATCAAAAATAAAAATATATATCATAATTTAAAATAATTTGGCAAGTACTTTGTTATCAATATATACAGAGTCGAATGAGGCTATAACGACATCGGTCTTAACAAGAACTCGACTACCATGTACAAATTTTGAAGCCCCCCACCGTTAATTATTTGCATATAATTATTTATCGACTATAACCTTGAGGTTTCGACTGTCCCTCTACAATCGAGTTCGACGGCATGAGCTAGATATTACTATCTGAGCATGAATTCAAGTTCGTTAAAATTATATGGAGCTTTTAAAAATACTTTAATAGAAGTACGACCCCCGCAAAAACCCGACGTACGTAGTATTGCAGGAGATTATATCTTAGATTCTAATTTAAATATAATGCATAAGTAGCTGACTGAGTCAAGAGCAGAGGTCATATGCCGGTAATAGTAAACGTTGTAGTACAGATGTCTGTCTACGATATTTGGGAGTTGAAATTCCGATGCCAGATCCGAAATCGCGGAAAACATAAGTAAATGGGAGGAAATTCTCATTACGAATTCTGATTTTTATAACGGGTTTTACTTTAAAACTATTTTTTTCGGTTTCAAAGCAAAAACAAACTCAAAATATGTAATCGCGTCTGCTTTTACTTATTGTTTCTACGAGTATGTGGAAGTCATGCTATATATGAACAGACGTACAGGGATATCATGAATGTGTATTTAGCTCTACGATAGTCATTGCATTAAATGATGAAATATTTTTCGCCAAACGATAGTTTGTTGGAATCTTTGATTGGTGTTTTATAATTCTATCTCCTTCTTTGAGGTGACGTTTTAGTCTGGAATGATTAAGTGCTATTAAATAAATTTTATATACGATATAAATGTCTCGTTATAACAGACGATCATGCTGACTTAAGTTTACTTTTGTTTACACAGTAAAATCCCTTATTAACTGACACTCACTAGTCAGAAAAAGTTGTCCGTAAAAGAGGATAATACAGGGAAGGAATTTCTTGCCCGTAAGGAATTTCATCTGATCGTAAAAACCAGGTGTCCGTTGAGAAGGTTTTACTGTAATAAAGGTAAACATTATGCAAACTTGGATCGCCACATTGAGTGATATTCCCAATGCTTTGGAAAGTTAGTAACATACGCATCTACTAGATAATGTTATAAGCCTTTGCCAGTGGATGATCACAGAAATATTCGAAAGGCCCTCGGCCGTGTATACCTAACAAATGGAATTCAACGTTTGCTGAACCTTCCCCTCCACATCGGAGTAAACAACTCTCATTGACAGTCATGAGTCACCTAACTGGCTTAGCTGTAGCATATATTATGCAATGCAAAATATTCAATATGAGATTCGCTTTGTCCTGTATGTAATATACAATATAGCAACAGGAGGGGGCGTGATTTAAGCTGCGAAATTCTCTTCGAATAGATCCAATACAGGCCATATTATGAGTAAACGGTGGAAATTCGTTGGTAGGTAGAGAATTGCTTTTAAAAGAAAACTATTTTTACTAAGCAATATAAGATATATTATACTAAAAGCTAGTGTAATTTAAGTATACTATACTAAAAGCTGAAGTGCAACCACATCAGTTGACGCTTAATATTTTATTAGAATTTAGAAGAAACCGTGTGTGTGTGTGTGTGTGTGTGTTATAGAATTACAATTTGTCAGAATAAGTAAGAACGTAAATGAATAAGAACACGAATAAAAAAAAGAAAATGACGTTATTTGTAATATATTTTGAGCACTGAATTAATTATACAGTGAAACCCCTCATATAGGGTCACTATTCTTTTACGGTCAGATAAAAATTCCCCGGCAAAAACTAATTTGCAATAATATATTTCAAACCTCTGCGTAGCGGTAACCTTCAGATACGGACGCGGACATCGTTTTCATGATTCATTCCATTAGACGAGGATCCCTGTATGGATAAAATACGAACTTCGATGGAGAAAATACGAACAAAATTGAACTTCGATCTTCACGGAGTTTCTCACAACAGGAAAACTAAGGATAAACAGGATAAGATCTAATGTTATATTGTAATTGTTGATTGTTCAGGAGAGTTTGGGAAAGTTGTCCACTGCTGCGGAACTGTTTTCCCAGAGGAGGGGTGCTGTAGTAACAGGAAATAGAAGGTGACAGAATAACGGCTTAAAAGAATTTTTCCTCTCATTAATAAAAAGTCGAAATTAACTCAGATTCGTCTCGATTCAAATAACTAATGCTTAACAAAGACTTTGATAATAAATAAATCATATAGTGGCATGGGCCCTCCCAGAATTATATGCAAGGGGGTGCATCCAGGAAAAATTCCAATTGAATAATGTTGTTGGACTATAGTTTCTTGTGGATTCAGTCCTTTTCCTCCCTTTTTTCATAAACCAAGGGGGTGCAAGTGCATCCCTTTGCACCCTACTCGGGGCGCCCATCTATAGTGAGACACTGCATGAAACTAATAAACAATTATTAACGCAAAACTACCAGAGTTCATATTTATTATTATCGTTTATTCGACTAGCACACAGATCCTGTAAGCGTAACAACGGTAAAACGATGAATTTAATCTAGCAATTTCGAAATACATTTCGAAGGAGAGGTGAGTAAAACCTACCAAACAGCTATTGATCAATTTTTTCCAATGTAAATACATTTTAATATTTAACGCTTTGTTGTAAATTTTTCTTGTTATATTCAACAAATGCTTATGTTCGTTATTTTAAACTTGTCTTATGTGCTCAAAAGTACATGTTTCGGAATAAAGTATTTAGATGACTGAAATATAATATCCCAGCTACTTCAGAATGACCCCTTGTTTTGCGGACCCCCTCTTTTACGGCCAAATTTTTCTCTCCGGCGGGTGGGTCACTCTATTTGTTTAAAAAATTTTGTTTAAGAAAAACTATTAAAACAGAAACGAAAATACTCAATTTGAGCTAGGTGATGATTCATCCTTCTGCACAGTAATTTTGTAATCTAAATATATCTATCAGATACAGTTTCGCCTAGTAAAGGTTTTTTAAATCAATGCCTACCATAGAAAAATTGTACATTAGCATATAGTTTTGACCTTACTTGTGCGAAAGTTTAAACTCTTTTGAGATTTAGACTTGTGTTACTTTATTCTTTATTGCCTCTTAATTAGGTTTCCAGCCTATCAAATAAATTAAATGTCCATCTGAAAAGAAAGCCTGCTGCAACGTGACAATACGCTGTCTGTCGACCAATGATTGGGGTAATATTAACTGGTTAGAAGTGAAAGCACTTCCACTCCCAATTTTAAGGCAAAAAAAGGGAGGACTACAAACATAAAATATAGCTTTTGTGTTCCACTAAAACACAAGGCCAGAGACTTTGAAAATCTTTTAGCTGGGAGTGAGGGGGGAGGACGTGTGCAAAGACAAATTTTAATCGGTGGATTTTTTTTTCGCTTGCTTGAGTACTGATTTGCATGCTAAGATCGTCGACTTTATTCGTTTACCCGAGGACGGCCCGCGAATATTATTCGTTAAAGAGGAAAATTTAACGTTGATCTTATAGGAACAATTTTAGTTTTAATACCTTTTATTCTTATAAGCTAGGGCATTCGATTAACCGTGACCCAGTTAAGTGGGGCCAATTTTACATCGTGATTAAAAAATAAATACACAAAACGCACAGCTGAAATTTTGCATTTATTTAACGTTTTCTATAGAATGCGTCTATTCTTAGAGCAATACAAAAAGGTATACTCATTGTATAATTCTCCCAAAGGTATAATCAAAGTGAAACTCACTGCGTATATCGATCGCCATTCTTCACCCATTTATAGCTAATATTAACTTGCACTAGCTTCAAATATTAGCAAAACAGGTAATTTTGAAAAGATGTTCCATCATAATACTCTATAAAACACAAAGGATATCTAAGGCTTATTTAAAAGAACCTCTAAATTGACTACCAGTTATAGAGTGGAAGTAAAGCGACTCACTGTGCTGAATATATCACAAAACTTGGTAAAATAACACAATGGGCACAGTTGTTAGAAGTATATGTTTTAATGAAACTTTAAAACGTTTTTTCGAAGACTTTTAGCCCTCTGTTTATTGTGTTACCTTTTTTGAGAAGCTAACACAATAAAGGAACAATTGAGCATAGATTAATAATAAACTGAATTTTCAAATTATTTTACGTAATCGTTACGCAAAGTTACGTAAAATTGACTAAAACCATATTAATTTATTGAAATTATTAAAATGTTTTAAAAGATGGTAAAGAAAAAGAATAAGAAAGGCTAACCGGTAAAAAAGACAACAGGGCAACTTTTAAAGAAAAAGAAACAACCAAAAACAAATAAGTAATAACCCGAAATTGAGAAAATTAGCGCAACCGAATATGGAGGAAAATTCATATTGTTTTAGTCAATTTTAGGTGACTTTAGCTTGCGTGAAATAATTTGAAAATTCGGTTTATTATTATTCTATGCTCAATTGTTCCCTTATTATGTAACCTTCTTTGAAGAGGGCTAAAAGCCTTCGAAAAAACGTTTTAAAATGTGTATTAAGACATATGCTTCTAAAAACTGTGCCCATTGTGTTTTTCACGAAGATTTGCAATACAGTTACAAAGTCTTTATCCTCTTTTTTGCTTTTTATATGCAATGATATTATTTAGGTGGGGCATGGAGTTAGATTCCTTTGTGTCGTTTTCCGTCCGATTTGCGCTGGAATCCACACTTTGACTACGTGTGTAGTAGAGTTTCTAGTGCAATTGGGACTATACTGAAAATGGTACCGATAGAATATTGATGCAATTTTATTTTGCATGATTCAGGCAGTTTTTCGATTTGGTTTTATCATTTATGGACGCTCAGCTGTACTAAATTAAATGAGTTATATTAGTTATAAATAAGATTTTTTTTAAAAATTATTTAGACACTATTTTCTTAATAGTGGAGGATATAAAACACCAATTCTACCGTCAGCGGTTACATCTGTTAATAAATTACATTATTTTTTATTTGGATTGATGATGTATAAAAGAATTAACTTAAATTTCTTGAGTTATATTATTTCTGTAAATCACACCGTTTCTTAACATATAACTTCAGACAATGTGGTGAGCTATCAATGCTGTTTTCGCATACTCACTTTGGGGATAAGGATTTAAATATTTTGGGTCCGAGAGTGTGGAATGCAATACACCGTGAATGCAAGGGTATTCATTCACTGGCCTCATTTAAGCGTCATTTCTGTGTCTCTGTGCTGTCCTCGGTTTCTTTGTCTCATTAGTTCTTTTTTACTATTGCTTTTGTTTTATTGTGTATTTGGGTGTATTGATGGATTGTAATTGGGAGCGTTGCTGGACACTCTATGGGTTTCTTTATATGGCAGAGAGCATCGGACATTGTCAGACCAGTATAAACTGGTCTTTTTCTGATACTTTCTTCGTCTATACAAATATATATATATTAAAATCTGCCTGCATGTATTACACCATTAGAGCCAGATCAATTGTGCATTTTCATTATATTGTGATTCTGTTTCAGAACTGGCGGTTTATGTCAATATTTTTTTCCCACAACCATTGTAACTCTTAAAATTTATTCTAAATCTTTGGACTTGCTCTTACTATCCGAACTTTTCTAATGTACTGTTTCGATGACGAGATATATGTATATTTTTTTAGAAATACTTATAATTCCATTCTTGATTTAAACAAGAATTTCATTACATTATTTCTTGCATAGGAATAATTTTTTAAAGGACTCCATATACGCCATTGGCTGCCAATGTATCATTGACCAGATCCGTTAATAGGATATTTCGAATGATATTATCAATCAGTCGGGGAACTTTATATAAACAATCAACTCTTAAAAATTATAAAGAAAGCGCCTTCTTCTATCGAATATTGGCAAACATACACGTGTAATTGGCCCAGTACCTCAATGTATGCATTTTTATAATATGTAGTAAAGTTTGTATAATTTTGAAAACATCAATTTAGTAAAATGATTGATAAAATAGTTCAATATTTTATGATGCTCTGTTGTAAACTTCATCACTTTTCAACTTTCTCTTTACTATAAACTCTCCATAAGACTCTTCATCATAAGATCATAGAGCTTTCTCCATAGATCTCTTAACTCTCCATAGATTGTGTGCAGCGTATTTAACCCAACTGTTTTAAGCCCGGTCCATACCATATAATCATTGATGTTTCATGTGCAGTACGAGTAGTAACATTGACAATTTCTTTCGAGAGTGTTTCAAGCAATGCATCCAATATTTTTGGCCTATTTTGTAAACCCTATCCTTCAAACGGCCACATAAAACTGTCAGGGGAAGGTAAGTCAGGAGATTTGAAAGGCCGTAGGTTTTCGAAATTAATCTGTCATCAAAGAAGCTGGTTATGAATTCCATTTGAAAAATTTTTTTGATGGCCTCCCAGTTATCCGGACCTAAACTTCCCCTGACTTTTTTTGTTGGGTTAATTAAAGCACAGAGTTTACAAAAATAGTCCAAAAGCATAGGATGCATTGCATGAAAAAATTACGAATGAATTTTTCAAGGTTACTGCCAGTGGCGGTTTTAGCACTTGAGGCCCCATGCGCAATCTAATTTTGAGCCCCCCTTCTAAATATTTCCTTTCTCTGTTTATCTTACAATCTTTCATGTAACTACGAGGGCTAGGATCAGTGGCGGCCCGCGTCGAAATTTAAGTGGAACTGCGTGAAGGTAATTCATCAAAACACATTAACTTACGGTCTATACCCGCCAAGAAACCGGTTTTTTGGCTCGTTCAATAAACAGGAAAGACATTTGCAGTAACTTTGGGTTTTGGTGAATTGGCTTCAAACAGTTCCACTTAAATTTCGCCATGGGCCGCCACTGGCTAGGATATAAGAATATCTGACTCAATGTAATATTTAAATATAATACTGTGTGCTAACCACTGAAGTGAGAGCTATAGTTCCCTCCCTCGAAAGAACACAATTAGCCTCCTACACTTCGAGGCTAGTTGCCCCAATGCTAACAACTATTAGGGGGTAGTAAAATTTTAGATTATATGAAGAGGTGAAAATATTAAAGATATAAGTAAATTTTATAACATTTTAAAGTAGCCTTATAAAACCGATAGATAGCTTTTTAAGATCTTAATTTTTCACGCAATTCATTCAGTTCAGCAAAAAAATATAACTTTTACCCTTATAGTTTTCACCTCTTCATATAATTGGAAGCTGTTCTTACGTTTTAAATATTCAGAATTTCTTTAACCAAATTAACACAAATTATAACTTTTTAAATAACATATATAGCATGTGGGTTCCTCAATATCAATTCGCTTTGGAAGCTTCTCAACTGTTGCCATTCAGAAACGCAAAATAAACTTAAAAAGTTCAATTTCTGAAATTGGCACCATGCCAAATCGTTTACTTTTATTTCATATTTTTCAAATATTGTATAATTACAATTTTACTTTTAATATTTGGCAACAGTACGTGCAATTGTTTTCCGAATTCTAAAATCAAATCAGTCTTCCGTTTACCATTGAAGTGTGCACATGTCAGTCTCGAAGGCTCCGCCAAAAAGGAGTTTTAAATTTCTTTAACTATCTAACTATCTATTCGAGTAAATTAATTTGTCTATTGGTGTCTATTATTATGTATAATTAAATTAAACATTTAAAGTATTAATAAATATGATTTTCAACTGGATGAATTACTGGATTTTTTCAACACTTATATAACTGCAAGCAAACTGAAACATTGAATGATAAAATGCAAAATATTCACATTCAAAAATCCAAGAATGTCTAGTTTTTACACGTTTAATTCATAACTTGCGAAAAGAATACGTTTTGCAAAACTTGCCCTTTTAGACGCTTATTGTGCTTCTGTTTCGATTTCGTGTATCCATTTAAGTGTTAGCTGGGCTTTGATTGGCTAGTACTGATCACGGACCCCATATGGGGGGGGGGCAGAAGGAGGCTCTAACCCCCCATAGCCGTTTAAAAATTTGATTTGCCCGAACCTGCTATGCATTTACTTTCAAAAGTTTTACAGTCACATTTTAAAATAAGGTACTTTTTAGCTCATTACTAATTGTCAAGCAGTATCAATTATTTTTGTAGCCTTTTGGTATCTTGTACATTCACTAAAATGTTTGACAGCCTTGAGAAGAAGAAGGTAATTTTTCTCAGCCCACTTCTAGAAATACTTGCGGGCACCCATAAAACTGACAAGACTGGGGGAACACAAATACATGAAATGCTTTACAGGGAAATTGGCTGGATGAACATTTTTTCTTGCTTCTTGCGACTGCTAATAGTGTGGCTTATCGATAGGAGAAAGTGCGAGACTCCACTATATGATGTCTATGGAATCTTAAAAGGAATGATATTAGGGGACCATCTTTCGTGACATGCAAGAATTCGAACTTACATTGGTCAGTTCAGCTTTTACCGGAGTCTCGAGGGCATCTGGGGTGTGTAGATTTCTGGAAGTGTCACTTTCACTCGTAAATGCAGTGTGGTGTCTAAACATCCTGAGTTAAGTTCTTGTCCACATGCCTATTGCTTTGGTAAATTGATTGGCATTCCCATGAAAAAGAGTTTATCCTGCTCGCTTCTAGGGACCAGGATTGCACATGTGATTTATTCACGGATTGTTCATGACGAAGTTAACTGGAAAACGTAGAGCTTGAGATCTCGCCTCAGACTGAACGACAGCCATACAAAATTTTAGGAAACGCAAGAAATGTGTGCAATTGGAAGACTTTTCCCTGTTTCGAGGGGGTGGGAGGAGAGAAAGTTTAACACATGACCATAGGTGGAAATTAACTGCGACTCTCTTTCGTTCAGTCTGTATTTAAATTCAACAGAAACGTTTGTGTGAAGACATCATGATACATCACATACTGTCCTTTCGCGTAGACTTAGCGTCCGATCTCGTTAGCAGACGGGTTGTTTCATAGCAGTAGAGGGTAGAGCGTCTTCCAGAACTCGATTTTAGCGCGGAAAAAAACGAGTTCTGGAAGACGCTCTACCCTCTACTGTACGAAACAACCCGTCTGCTAACGGGATCGGACGCCAAGTCTGCGCTTTTAGAACGGTAGTAGCTTAAAATATAAAAGTACAATTTATAAATACTTCGGGAGAAAAATTATGATCCAGAGCACGCATTTTATTTTAAAGATATTTATTTGTATTAAGAAATTATGAAACATAGTTGGTAAATCGGTGAAAATTTTAAAACAAAACAAAAAATTTTTTTGAGGCTCCTGATATTCTGAGGCCGCAGGCGCGCGCCTCGTGCGTCTGCGCCACATATTTAGAAGAAAATAGAGGACATTTCCAACATTTGCTTCGATAAAATGACTCTCACAATACTACACGTATAATTCTAAACTTACTGTATGTTTCTGCTGCGATTTATAAATAAAGTTATAAGTAAATTTTCATGGCACTGATATAAATGAAACACCCTGTATATGTATATGTGCAGTAATTTCTCCTAACAACGACCTTCAAGGGACAGAGAAAAAAGTTGCTAAAGAGAAAAAGACGTTAAATGGATATAGTTGTTCATTCGAATGCCGGTATTGAGAGAAATAACGTGCGTGCGTACATGCGTGCATGGTTAAATATTTATAAGAATAAAAATAAAAACTAAATAAGAACAGATTAAAAGACAAGTAGAGGAACATAAAATATATAAATTTAAGGGGTTAAAGAGAAGTTATATAGGAATGTGAAAAGAAATAAACTATATAGTATATACTAAAATATATATATAGTCAAACTTTGTTCACACGAATATCAATGGAGAAGAGAGACAGAAGCTCTGTTCTTGCTAACAGTAGTTTCCGCTATCCGAAAAGCAAGGCATAGCATTTCTAAGTTATTTATTTCATCTTTGGTTATCATATACGCATTTTGCCATTATTGCATAATTTTTTTTATTATAACATATATATTTTTAAGAAAAATTATAGAAGTATTTGCCTGTCTTTAAAGTCCATGGTATATGGATTCCTCATCATAAACCTTTTTACAAATTATCCGATACCTATTCTTAAACCGTTGTAACCATTCATATGAGCATTTAAAATCACTTGCATTCAGAGATTCACCAAAAAAAAAAGAAAAAAAAAGCGGGATTTTTCTAGTTAAAATTGCATTCATGCGTGTTAGATTTTGCTCTCGAATCTCTCTGATCCATCTCACCAGCGCTGTTTCAACTTCTGCATTTACGGCAATTCCCATTCGAGCAGGTTCGATTTATTTAAAATTGTTGATAAATTATCATTGCTTACTTAATAATTTTCGACACCCAAGTAGAAATAAGCTCAAACTAGAGCTGTTTTTTGTTTAGGAGAAAAAGAGACGCCGTCCTCATCCTGGATTCGAACCAGGGTCCCTCCGTTTATCCCGGAGTGTCATGACCACTAGACGAACGAGGACAAGAACAAGACATTAAAATACACGAGGATGTGCGTATTTTTAAAACTCGCCCCGGTGGCTTTGTGTGTTGACCATTATTTGGCAATTGTGTTATCCCTGTGAAGGGTAATAATATCTTACAAATTATTCCTTGCAATCACAGATCTTACTGTAATTTATGTGCTGTTCACCTTTGTAGTATAATCCACATCTTCTTGAAACTTTTAGCTTTTTACCACTAAACTGAGGGTTTTCTGTGCTTTGCGACTTATTTTTACACTTAACGCTGAAAGAATCAAGATTAAAACCCCGTTCTGGGGTTTTAGTAGGGAAGAGAAAGAAGATTCCGATTACGCCATGAGTGTTTGTACACGATGGAAATGAAACTATGAGAAATTCTCTTTACCTAGTGAAAATAATTTGGTCATCCTAACCATCTAGGACTATTAGAACAAAAGTCATCCCTTTAAAAGAGGACACTATTTTGGCCTTATCTGGAGCTCCCTATTTCAAGGAAAAGTATGGAACTCAAAAATATTACATCGAGAGACTTGGAAAATCGCATTTCGTTCCTCTTAAGCCGAGGAAATTTTTCAAGGGCCATTGATTATTAGTTTATGTTGAACGGTATTTCGTGTGAATCGCATTCGTGTTAAAAGAACTAAAAGCCCAGGAATTCTTACACAATTTGAAGGGGATTCAGGAAACAGGTCGTGTTAAACGTGTTCGCATTAACGAGATGCGACTGTATATATAATCAACTAAATATATTTAGTTAAAAAGTTAATTAAAAGACATTTAAAAAATTCGAGACACGCACAAAATTATATCTTTATTTTAGACTTTACTATCTAATTAATTTTAATAAAGGGAAAAATTATTTTAAAGCCTATCTGCTTTACTTTCGAACTTGAGGAAGCTTGCAATCTATTACATGTATAACAATTTTCAGTATTATATTGTATTAGCTTAAAATATAAATATACATACAGTCGGCTTTATTTAAACACGGTATTTAGTCACGGATAATCGACTGCCTCGCTTACAATAATTATATCTATTATAACCAAAAATATTCCCATAGAATCAATATTAAATTTACCCGCTTTAACGAATAATTTTACTGGCCGTTCCTGGATAATCGAATAAAGATTGAAAAGTCATAACACGAAAATCAGTGTTCAAACGTAAGGAAAAAGTGTGCAAAGAAAACTTTTCTTTACAAATGTCCTCATCCTTCTCCAACTCTAATTTGATTTATTTATTAGAAAAAGGATTAGGCAAAAGTTGAGTGAGATCCGTGACAAAACAATCAATTTTGACAGATTTCTTTCGGAATAAGTAATGCGGCAAATATATACTAGTCTACAATTTTTCCTTCATTAAAAAATGCACAAGTACGTATAACTTTTTGTACATAGTGTTCTTTTCAATGCTATTTCATGTTCATTATATGTGCAGTCGATATTAGTGCATTAGAACGTCTTAGTACCAATGTAGCTGTGTATTTGTTTACTTGGATACTTGAATACCTCGCTTAATCTAATAATATCTGCCTTTGGAACTCTCGATGTTCGTCCAAATGGGATCGACTGGGTATTATATTAAAACCAAAAAGTGGGGCTAATTCTTTAAATATAGAAAAATAAACCTGACAACAAAACACTCGTTTATACTGGATATTACATTTGTAGTACTCTATTATATGCATATTGTAAAGTGCAGTCCCCGAATAGCCTTTGAAATATTTATGAATAGACTGCACATATATCTAGTTGCATATATGATTTTATTTGATTTAGTAAAGTAACAGTACATTATATTTTAACCATTGAATCTGTAATAAAATTTATTTTTATGATTTAGTGGCTTCGAAGTCTACAGGTTAATTATTTAGAACTTAAGACAGAATGAAACTACTACAGGTGCAATTATTTGACCTGTGGTGATTCAATTTTTCAATATCTACTACTTTTAAGACGTTATTTGACAACTTTTTTTAACGAATATAAGAAACACAGCCAATGAAATCTAAATATTTCGACTCTAAAAGCTATTATTGATTCTATAATATCATTTATAAATCAAAGGGATCATTTTCCAATATTATGTTCACACAAGGATTAGCGATATATATATCATGATACATATCCATTGGGCGGGTGGAGGGCTCGCCACCAACAAAAACAGTGCTGTCTTAATGAGTGGGTCATTCATTTAGGGTAAATTATCAAATTTCGTTTATTATATTTTTCTTACTATAAAATTTGAAAATTTAAATTTAGTGTAAAAAGAGGCCCAAAAAGTGATCGGATTCAGGACTTCTGAATGAGGTAAAACGGCCCAGGGCAAGATTACTAGTCATAGGCGTACGCATAAAGTTCGTAAGGGGGTTATAGGCTCAATGGGGGGTTACAGAGCTACAACTCGCATATTCCTATGTTAAATATACAAAATTTCATTGCAATGGGGGGGTCACAACCCCCATCAACACCCCCTGCGTACGCCAATGTTACTAGTATTAGTTAAGATTAAGTAATAGTCTTACGTAGCCCTTGAGTCACTTTTACCCTCTTTTTTAACAACAGGGGATCCTTATAAATTACACTTGGAATTCATAAATATTACATGATATTTTAGAATTACACTGAACGACAAAAAAACAAAAAACAAAAAAAAACTTCGTTTGCTAAATCATGTAATATTTTTCATGATAATTTCAAATCTGATTTCAAAATGTTGCTATCGGGCATAGGTTCTTAGCAATTTGATCTTACTTTTCTGTAACAGACCTCCATTTCACATACATATTTGTACTGAAACATAAATATTTCGTTACCGTCAACTGGGCTGATTTTGTCTAATTTTTCATCTATTTTCTCCTTTAAAATCCTGAAACTGGGTGAAATTTTTATTTTAAAAAATATTTACATTTCTTACGTATTCTTGAGTATTTAATAGACAATTTTATATGCACTTTAGAAATTTTGAAAATTTAGAAGTGCGCAATTTTTTTTCTCAAAAAAAAGTGGGAAAAAGTCACCCCGGCTTGGGGTGACTTTGTCTCATGCCTCAAATAATCATGCACCAAGCCTTCACAGAAGGCCTGGATATAATTGCACTCTCATATTCACGGCCGGGGAGAGCAGTCACGGGCCCCTAAGAAGTTTAGCAGATCGGGTAAAAATATTACTTGCCAACTTTTTACATAATGTAGAAGCACGTTTTTCAAAGAAGTTAATCACAAGCAAATTTTGCAAAAAAAAAGTATAGAAAACAACAACTGCAGTGATGCCACCTCCACTAATTAAAACTTTAAAACTTTAAAATTAAACATTTCATATTCAAGTCAATAGTTCTAGCTACCGGAATCAGGTTTTATTAAAATATTTCGACGAAACAGGCAAAAGTTATCAACACTTTTATCTTCCCCATCTGGCGGGACAAAGTTACCCCAGTTGATGGTACTTTAAAATGTTGTTGTATTAGATTTTCTTCTGAATTTTGGCTGTACAATATCCCTCTTCAAAGTCCAACAACGGTCAGCTAACATTTTAGGACTCCATTTTTCTTTATAACGGTTCTCTATAAAACCTACATTTGATGAAAATGTTAACACTAACAGCTCACAAATTTTCTGGAAAAAAAATCCGAATGTGAATAGAGGAAATGCAGTTTAAGAGACATAGTGAATCCCATGACATTATAATTTTTAGAAGTTGACTAGCAAGTTCTTTACAATTTGATGCGCTCTAAACATTTCACTAGCACTTCTTTAAAAGATTTCCATGCAACGCCTTTAGTTTTGTTCAAAACGTCTTTAAATAAAGAATCCGTCACAAGTTCTCTAATTTGTGGGCCAATACAAATGCCGTGTTTTATTTTAGCTTCAGTTACTTTGTGGAACTTATTCTTCGCAAAACGAAAGCCTTCTTCTTTATCCATTGCCTTTAAAAAGTTTTGTAGGAAGCCTAACTTAATATATAGTGGTAGTAAGTACACTTTCTGAGGACATGCTAACGGCTCAGCAATGGCATTTTTATCATCTGGAATTAAGGACACTCTCTTAGGACATTTATTTTTTATGTAATGAGAATTTTTGTCCTACTGTTCCTTTCGCATAGAAAGCAGCAATATTTCGTATATTGCTACTTTTACAATTCTTCTGCTTTATTCCAAGTTGAAGACCAAGGAGCATAGCTATGACCTTAAGATCTCCACAGATATACCATACATGTATTTCACGCGCTATCCTCTGAAGTAATCGTTTCATATTTGCATATGTTTCTTTCATATATCCAGAATACGCAGTGGGTACAAATGGATGAAGATTTCCGTTATAAAGGAGGGTAGCTTTTCAGCTTATTTTTGATGAATTTATGAAAAATCTCTATTCTTCTGGTTTGTGTTTTTGGCTACAGTTTCAAATAATAAGTCTATATCATCACAAAGCCCAAGATCATCAGCTTTAGAAAAAAAAAAGGTTGAAATTCATGTTGTTGTCGAAGGAAAGTGCATATTTTTGTACTTGTGTGCAAAAGATTCTATTCCTTCAATCTTCCTGTTGTGGCTCCAGAATGTCTGCATATGAGGCACCATTCTTGTTGGCTGCAGACAGGTACTTATTATATCCGTTGGAAATCATAGGTCACCATCTTTCATTTAAAGGTTAATTATTCATTTAAGTTTCCGATTACGAAAATCTGCTGCCTGACAGAGCAATTCTGGCTTCATATTTGGCTGCAGCACTCACGAAAACGTCAAAAACATTAAAATTTTCTTTGCCACAAAACCTTCATTGTTCAGTGTTATTTGATACATGATGATATTGAATGATACTATGTATTGTGCTATATTTTTTCACGTCTCACAGAGTTGCTAGCCCTGCCGTGCCGCAGTGTGGTAACGCGATCGCACTGCTCACTGTAGTCCGGGGTTTGGTTCCCTAGGCCATAAGAGGTTCGGATTCCTCGGAAAACAGTAGGTCCCGGCGCAGCATGACCATTGTAGTCTTTGAGCCGTAAAACCACAAACAAACCAACCAACCAACAGAGTTGCTAATCAAATATATCTTTTGGACAAATCTTACAGATAAGGAAATTTCCACTAAAACATGCTCGTTCTTATCATATGATCACTATCGAATAAAGTTTTAAGTAAGGATGATTTATATACCCTAAAAAAGGCAAAACAAACGCATAGGATAAGTATGATAGGGAATATATAAAGGAGATAATTTTAATATTATCTTTTAATAAGCCTACAAGTAATTTTAGAACGTATTAGAATTATTCACTAATCTATAACATCAAAGAATCTCCCCTCATCACCCCATAGTTTAGAATGAGATTCCTGCATATATATCGTATCTCTCAGGGACTTTACGGACCAATACGTTTTTTCGCAGTTCCCTCTTCCCCTAATGCTTCCGAACTGCAATAGCTACAGAACGATGTCTCCGGGAGTGCAGATCGTAATGAACATCCGATGTTTGATCCAACATATGATGTTGACATAACGGAAAAGGATAGCGAAGGTTTTCCTGGTTATTCGCAAAACACTCCGTCGCTCTCTACTTCTATTTCTTTCCGTGCCGCCGCTTTCCCCGTATCCGTCCTACGGCTAGCTCCCGGGTGTGTTTCCGAAAAAAAAAAAGAAGAAAAAATACAGAAAGGAGGGTGTGCTTCCAGACGGAAAAGTGTGCAACTGCTCTATGCGAGTATCAATTTTTCAACTTGGGAATCGAGTTTTGCCCCGGTTCTTGGGTTTTTCTCTTTAATTCTTCTGGGATGGAATACATTATTGAAAGTTAGCGGAGGAAGTCTAGATTAAAGTTTCAGGAGGAGAGAAACCAAATGGATAGAAGTCCTTTAGATGTTGTCGACTTTTTTCTGATACACCTTGTTCGCCATAAAGATAGGCACTTGCATAATTAAAATGCACATGCAAATACGTGTGTTTTGGTTTATCCATGGGAAGTAAACATGGAAAACACCCATAAAATAAGGGTTCGTTTGGAGTTAGTTGTAACAAGGCAAAACAAAGTATTATTTTAAATTCCCAATTCAACGTTGCATAATGGAGGGGGTGAGACAAATTAAAGATTTTAGAAGATAAGACACAACATTGTTTTACAAGTGAAAAGTTAGCGACAAAGTACTCTGGGACTAGTTTATGTGGAAGACATCAAAGCCTTTATTCTTCATTTACACAATATACTTTAAAGGAGGGATTTTTTAATACTGCAACAAAAGGAGAAATGAGATGACTAATATAAGCATGGGTTTATTTTAAATACTGTTAAAAATAGCTTCCAAAACACTTAATTCACTGATTTCAACATGCAAATTAACGGATTATCAATTTAAGGACAAGATTGCTCAAGTTAACGATATACTGACTTATAAGTGAATGATAAAGATAAGTTTAGGTTCTGCCTAATAATAATGAAGCACTATTAAAACTATCCAGTCCGATTTCGCTCATTAATTAAAACTCACATTTAATAAGAAAACTAAAGACGAAATTTCTGTATGATTCTGTGCAATTATTAGTAACAAAACAAAAACACATAATACTGTAAACATCATCATGTTTTGCTTGTGTTAAGGGTTATAAAATGGTAAAAGCCTTCGCGATAACCTTAAATTTTGCTTAAAATAGATAACCTTAAATTTTGCTAACTCTTTAGTTCAATCGGCCGCTGTCCTCGACAGCTCAATGAAGCAAAATTTGATATAGATGAAAGTGCAAGGCATCTTCATCTCTTTTCGACGTAATATCGTAAATTAATCAAATTTATATCATTAATCTCGTAGTTCGATTTTTTTTTAAAGGGTTCTATATACCCGGGTGCGTGTAGAGGGCTAAGGGTAATCACATAGTTGGTATAAACTCTATAAGCGTGCTGATTGGTATCTTTAATTTTAAATTAAAAATAAGAGCGTAAATATTTTAATAAAGTAATTAAATTTTTATTTAATTAGGAAATCTAATTTACTGTTGCTTTTTACAGTTCAAATGTACATTGTTTTTTGTTTCTAAACGTACCTTTTATATTTCAGGTAATTTATTGAACACCAACTTTTATATAATTGCTCTGAGAAAGTTACAACTCCTCATGGCTACTTCACCTCCAATCCTCAAAGCTGAAACTCCACCTAACGACGGCATGAAAACTCCTCACGCTGTTAAGGAAAGTAAAAGCAACCAAACAAAAGATGAGGATTACATGACTAAAACTTCGGATCATCATATTGGAAAAAACTGCTTGGCTTTTTCAATTGCAAAAATTATGGAACCAGCCCCATCACATGGCAAAGTTAAATCAAGCGACCAAATATTTCAATCATCCCAAGATTCTAGATCCCAGCAATATCCGTTTCTGAATACAATGTTTGCAGATTTCCGGAAAAGACTTGATGCATCTGCACGTGAACCAAATCCTCTTGGCGTCGATTCTCTGGTCAGTAGTTTACAGACTTCAGTGGATAGTGATACTTCTATAAATGATCGAATACACTTAGAAAATATGCATTCCGCCTTTAGTAAAAACTTTGGCCTTACCGGTGTTGACTCTATGTATGAAGCAGCGGTACGAAGACTTGTAGAATCGTCAGGACTACAAGATCTCAGGTACCATCTGAATAATTTCGGCAATCCAGCTTCGAGATTCCTCCATCACAGGTCTCAAGAACTTCTTAAACATTATGGCTTAGTTTATTCGACTACACCTCCACCATACGTTAACACTGCTTCACTGTTGGCGAGTAATTCGAGAGTAAGCCAATGTGGATTACGACAGGATTCATCCTGGAAAGATCCTATTATAGACAGAGGAATTGTTCATTCATCTTTGGGAATTCACAAAATCATCAAACCTCAACCTGTGATGGCATTATCTTCTCCGACTTCTTCTTCGAGAAACTTGGTAGATCAAGGCATCAGCCATGAAATAGAAGACAGCAAACAACGAACATCAACGGCTTATCGTCTGCAAGTTAGCAGCAGCGTTAAACCTCAGAGCATACAAGAAGTAAATACTGATGGAGCACCAACGAGGCATAAACGAAATCCTGTAACCAATAACACCAATAATAATAATAATAATAATAATAAACAAAAGACTTTCACCTGCCCAGAATGTGGCAAAATTTTCAATGCCCACTATAATTTAACAAGGCATATGCCTGTACATACCGGCGCTCGGCCCTTCGTTTGTAAAGTCTGTGGCAAAGGTTTCAGACAAGCTAGTACGCTTTGCAGACATAAAATTATTCACACCCAGGAGAAACCTCACAAATGTCATACATGTGGAAAAGCTTTTAATAGGAGCTCTACTCTCAATACTCATATTCGCATTCATGCAGGGTATAAACCGTGGGTATGTGAATACTGTGGGAAAGGCTTTCATCAGAAAGGGAATTATAAGAACCACAAGCTAACTCACAGTGGTGAAAAGGCATATAAGTGCACAATATGTAACAAAGCGTTTCATCAAGTATATAACCTAACTTTTCACATGCACACTCACAACGACAAAAAACCTTACACCTGTAAAGTATGTGGCAAAGGCTTTTGTAGAAATTTCGATCTTAAAAAGCACATGAGGAAGCTTCACGACAATAATGGAGGAACATCTTCCATATCACCACATTCTCATCATCATCAAAATAACCCTGGTGCAGCTGTAACGGTTAGTCTCATCAACCCGTTTTTTGTGACCCCAAGTTCCACTGCATATCTGGAACCTACGACAAGGATACTTTTGTAAAATGACATTGACTTTTAAAGTTATTTGATGTGACAATAATTGTAATTAATGACAAATCGAATATTAAATTAAATAAAGTAAATCTATGTATATAATAAAGAATAAAATATTTAGCATGTTAAAGTTAAAATCTAATTACCTTACTTAATCTGAGTAACAAAAATTACTACTTGTGTATAGACACCGTAGACATTTTGAATAAGGCACAACGTAGCGTGCCACGATTTTCATGATTTAGAATTCTTGTCCAAGTGAAAAATAAAATTGTTTCAAATGAAATGCAAAAATCAATTTTTAAATATTAGTGGACCTTACTGATAGAAAATAAATGGATTTAAATGCTTACATATACCAGCCATTCTCTTCTAAATTTCATTCTGGCTTTAAAATCTTATTCAATCACAATATTTTATAAGAAAAATTCGATATTTTTTTATGGAAACAAAAGTTTAATTGCAGTAAAATTAGATTACGTGGATTCTAAAAAATGAAGAAATTTAGTTTTGTCTGAAAAAAACGTCATTTAGCGAACAACTATTAAGTAATTTAATTACAACTGACAGAAACAAATTACAAACGTAGTTGTATGAACATTCAAATGATTGAAACTCATACAGTTTTCTCACTGATATTAGCAAATCCTGTAGCCATTATGATAACAAAATAATGGCATGTTAATCACCACACATAGCTAAAACACCATTAAAATATGAAATATGCATTATAAAACATGATATATATATATTAAAATTTCTCTATCAGTAAATTTTAGTAATTTATTATAAAAATCGCAATTCATTTTTCATTTCGGGTCAAAGCAATATATTGAACCAATTACCTTCCAAAAAATTTGGAACTGAAATATTTTTTTTGTTTAAAATATTGTTATATAATTCTATAATTAGCTATACATGACTGTTGAGTGTATTGTGTATAGATAAATAATTGAATTGTACAATCATGTAACTTTTTAAAGGCGATGTGAAGTATATATATATAACCTCTCTGGAATCTCTTTAATATCGTATTTCCAACAATACGCTATTTTCTGTAGAAACTTGATCCTCTGTAAAAATCTTTCGTCTACGATTTTCAATGTAGCTATGTTTAACTTAGCAGCTGCCTTCCTAACTATTTGTAAAAATACGAGCCTTATTCTTCACCGTGGGGCGTGTGAAATTGGTTGTTTTATGTTAACGAAGTATTAAACCAGAGAACAAACTACGTATAGTGAATAAAAAAATTATTCAATGTAGTATAACACCAAACTATTCGTTTTAGAGTTTGCTAAAATCAAGATGTATTAAGAGGAGGATATATTTGAACTGCTGAGATGATTCTAAATTACATTTTTTCCACAGCCTGTTTTCAAGAATCCTGTTCAGTTGATCATTTATTATAAACATAGCTCTATAGAAAGAGTGGAATGTCGTATTGTATGATCTCTATGTAAATTTTCTCACATTGTACATTCAAATATCATATAGATTAATTAAATACATTTATTCAATACGTATATGTGTATGTTATTCGTAATTTGGAAATAATTGATTTACACATGAGGGAAATGAACATTTCATGACCAAATAAGTTTGTGAGTCAGTTCAATAAACACAGATTAATACATATCGTAAAATGTACCTCGAAAGCTTAGTTGCTCTTTAAGGTTTGCAATCGTAATTGCA